>JAKOGI010000572.1:424882-512382 GCA_029747015.1 Carnegiea gigantea | reverse complement strand
TTACATGCTTTTAAGGAATGGTTTAAATTAAGGATTTGTATGAAAAGAGAGGGAAAAGCTAAAACAGAGAGGGATTAAATTGGTAATGATGGAGCACTAAAAAATTATGATTTTTGTTGGTTAGATAGGTCATTGCGTTAGCTTTCAAATGCCTTTTGAATTACATTACTCTGAGTTCTATGGACAAAGTTATAGTTGTTTTACGAGAACTATGCAGGTTAGAACAAAACTGACATACTTGTGTTCTAACCCTATTTTGGGAACCCTATTGTGAGAATCATATTTTGTGTTGTGAATGAAAGTTTTTCAGTATATTAGAGTTTTAGGTCTCCATTTGAGGTCAAGGGTGAACGTTATGAATTTTTGAATTGAACTGACCTGCTTTGGTGTAAATTGGGCTGTTATTGCAATTTCTGTGTAGCATATACTTGGAGAAAGATTCTAAAAAATTTACTGTAGATTTTTCATATTATTTTTGAATTTTTATAAGATTTCATAAATTTTGGTTGAGTATTTTGAGTTTGGTGATTTTTGGAAGCATTTTTAGTAATTGTGTAAAGAGCAATAATAAAGATTGAGTGAGATTGATCATCCACTCATTTTGTGTATTTTGGACCAAGTAAGGTTATTTAAGAAGGAAATGAATATTCATGGACTTTCATGGAGTTTTTAGCTTGATTAATGAGAAAGAAGAAGATAAGTATACATTTTGAGAGCTTGTTTATGAGCTTTGAATCAAATTACGAATTTTACAAAGAAAATACCAAGTTTAGTGAGCTTAATAGCTTCTATTGAGTTTAGAGACTCATTGGAGTGGAATTCTCTATTTAATGGACTTGTGAATGAAATATGGGAAGTAGGGAGAATTTTTGACTCAGAAATCATATTTATCAGATCAAGTTATTGCAGTTTATACTATTTTTAACCAAGATATATCTCTCTTGGACTCAAAGCTCTATTACTTACTCAATTTAAAATGTATCAAATGTATTTATCAAGCCAATCTAGTGTACCCATTGTTATCTTGAATCAAACTATACATCAATGAGTCTTAAATCCGTATTAGCAACCTATCTCAGAAAAAGCCAAAATCACTCTCCCATTTGGCACCACCAAGGCCTTTTCTTTTTAATCTCATTTCTTTCATCGTGGTCTATTTTACTTTCGTTTATTTTATATCGGATTTACAATACCCAAGTTATGTATACCATTTAATTACTCAATTTTTATTACACACACTTTTACTTACTCAATTATGTAAGTAAGGATCATTTACTGACTACACATGCCTACAATGATATTTATGAAACAGAATCGAGGCCTAGTTATCATTTTTTATTATGCATAAGTGTTATCAAGTTATGACATTTGTATCAAGTTGACATTTTTAAAGACTCAAGGTACGTCCACTGCCTGTATCCTCAGAAAGCATAACATGTTTATCAAGTTGCAGAACATGTTTATCGAGTTACAACTCTTAATGAGTCATCAATGAATCAGTTTACACAGTGATTTGCCATTTAACTTGTAAACCCTTCAGTTATCATCAATAGGGCATCAACCTATCATTTACCCGCGCGACTTTAGACCAAGTCTTGATTAGATTGACAGGTGTACACCTATGTATATAGATCATATCATCACATGGGGTTCACATCTAGATAATAATCAGCAATTCAGTTTCATATTACTTTCATTTTCATTGTTATTGCAAACTAAATGAATTACAAAAGCGGGTACCCATTAACAGTATTTCTACGCTCATTTTACAATACAGGAATTCATGTACTGAGTTTTAGCTCATATTTTTGAATTGTTTTCATGTTTTTCATTTTAAGTGATGAAGTATCAGATGTTTCTCCATTTAGCAAGCCCTTTTGGATGTCATCAGATGCTCACAGTAGATTTAGCATAGCATGAATGTTGGAATGGACCTTAGGGTCAAGTTGGGTCTATATTTAATATACTTGTGTAGTGTGGAGTGCAAATTAGCACATAGTATGATTAAGTCGATTATATTGAAGTTAAACTATTATGGACCTTGGTCTTGGAGTGTTTCAGTTTAATAGATATTATGATTGTAAACATAAGTTACAAGATTAAATGGTTTCAATGAGCCTTGTCCTTATCAGGACAGCGATAGCGCCTTCAATTATTAAGTCTTCCGCTGCGGTTTTCTATAAATCATGTCATTAGTATTTTAGGGGCGTTACACCAGGTGAACAATTTTAACCGAACAACTCACTTATGCCAAAATTCCCAAAAGGAAATGTTGGTGGACATTTAGTCCCATGCACCATAAAGCAAGAAGCGACAATGTACTCCCCCCTCTCCCTTCCTTTCTTTGTATTTTGATTATTCATTGCCTCAAGTTTTTGTTGCTGTGAAATTTGAGTATGTAGTCAACATTATCACATTCGTCTACTCCACGACTTCCATAACATCTCAGGGACTCAATGCCCTTATGCAATTGCCTGATCAAAGCATCGAATTAATCAACTCAAGGGTTTCGTAAATTTTTTCCGTACCCTTCCTGAAAAACCTATCCTATCCCGGATAATTTGTTGGATAAAAACATAGAACCCCTTAACCTCACACGTCCTTTTATTGAATACCACTTCATTCCTCACACACCAAATTTCATACATCATACCAGTGATGGTAATCTTCCTAAATTTTCTTAGGAGTATATGTCCTTTTGGTCTGCATAGCCCATTTTAGCATTTAGTTAAATGATGAGAGCCTAGGATGACATTTTAGCCATCCTAGTACATATTGCCTGAAACTAGCTACTTGCAAACTTATAACCTGCCATGGATAATGAACCAACATACAATATGCCATTTCAGCCATCTTGGATAAATCAAACAGTAGGTGCTACTATGTTTCCTTACTACTTAGATAGGCAATATAGATACTCGGCACACTAGGGTTATATTTAACCACCCTTGTGAAAATCTATCCCAAAACACATATACGAACCATTTTCATTGCTTTAAAATTTACTTCCTACCTTCAAGTTCAAGGAAATTACTGTCTAATTTCACATCCACATCCGACACATTTAAGGACATTGCAAAAATAGTACCTCAAGGGAATTGCAAATTGAAGCCCTAATTTTTCATCATTGCTACGTGTTACTTAATTTCCAGCACCATGCCTAAGCTTTCCGTTGGACGGTGTCAGATAGAGGATGCAAACAAGTAATTGACTGCATATCAGAAGCACTGGATTGACTGAGAGAGATGATAGATTGACAACTACAAAACATTCGATTGAGTGACAACCTAATTATCTGTGTGTAACATAGCATGAAGGAGAAAAAGCACCATACCTGCAAGCAACAACCCCACAGCAATGTTGTTTGGTGAGATTTTTACTGGTTTGGGGCCGAATTGAGAAATGAGAGTAGAAGAGCAAAATCATCGGGTCTCTATTGTTCTGCAAACTCAGTTTGCCTCTCTAGTTTTCACAAGGGATATGCATTTAGGCTTGGGTTTTTGGTAATAGGGTTTCTTATTTGGTTTTTCTTTTTTTGAAGCATTGTAAGTATATAACGCAGTTGTTAACAGTCATTTAGTTTCCCATGATAGCATGCTTGCGTAACACCAACATAAGTTTTTTTTTTTAACATGATTTTGTTGGTATTGTTATCACAATATCAACAGAAAATTTAATTGCTGGTAATATGGTAATAATACCAACAAATCCGTTTGTATTTGTTGGAAATATCAGGACCCCTTTCCCTCCCTAGCTCAACACTTTAATTCCAACAACTAAGCAAGTCGGTTGCCCCAAAAAAAAAAAAAAAAATTTACCAACTGAAATTATGTTTGGTTACTAAATGTCTGATGGTAAAAGACACTTCTTTTGTAGTGAAGCATCATTCGAGTATCTAGAAGGTTGTTCTTCTCTTGGATTAGCCAATAGTTCCACTATTCTTGTTTTGAGAGATAGTATTATGAGTGAATTTGTAATCATTCATTGATCTCTTCTTAGGACACATTGCTCTGAGATCAATTTTATACTCTCCCATCTCCGTAGTGAATTTTTCACTCTTCAACTCCCGTGGTTTTTCTGGTTTAAGGTTTTTCACGTAAATCTTGGTGTTTGTTCTCTTATCTTGTTATTATCGTATTGTGTGATTACTTATTGTTTTCACTCAAATCCTAGCCGATCCTAACATGTGCCTTGTGATATGTCATCACCTGCTTGTCGATCTACAATTCTTTGATTGTTTCCATCATTGATCCAGTGAAATACTTCGTAATTTCCCCCTTTAAAAGTTACAAAAAGAAAAACTTTTGAGCATTGATCTCCCATACCCATCCAAATCCAATTTGGTCAGTTGCCTTGATAAACAAAATGAGGCATCAAGGGTTGCAATGTACTCATCCCTAATTTCTTTCTTTCTTTTTCACTACAGTAAGTTATCAAGTAATGTTTGGATGCAAATTGACTTGAGCATAAAAGAATTATAGTATGCTAATCCCAACATTCTTATGCACATTACCAAATCAAGTTTGTGTAGCTTTCTTAAAGAACCTTTTAACCTTTTGAGCTTATGAGTAAACATAAACATACACATGCACCACTACATTTCTTAACGCCAAAAAGTGGTCAAGGTTTGAGAGAAGTTTTGGATCATTTATCTATGTTACACATAATCTAAACTGGCCCTTATTTTGCTCCCATCTTTTGTACAATATTTAACAGTGCCTCGAGAGTGGTCATAAATGTCTTAGAGAGAAATTCAACTTGTTTATCATCCCATAAGTTAAGTCATTCTTGATTCACTATTACCCTATCTATTTTAGAAGATATTCTATCTCCAATAAGTTGACAATTAGACGAAGTATACAAGCACCCTCTGTATTTAGGACCGCTCTAATTCTATCTTCATCTTGCAAGACTGAGTTAAAATGACCAAGACTTAGCTAAGCTTGATGCATTTAACTAGCAACCTCTTGAAGCCTATCCCATACACTTATTCTATTAGCATGACCGTTCAAAATAATACACGAAAGTGACAAAATTTCTTGTCATATTCAAACTAGTGTACCAAGTACAAAATCATCTGACTAGTACTATTCAATACTTATACTGTACAAGCTTCAAGCATCCACTAGACCAAAGCTCTCCCCCTAGGATTGTAGTTATATATTGCTGATAAATGTTCCCAAAGCATGAAACATATGATTATAGATAGAATTGAAGCTAGCAGTCCTGATTTTAGTCTCAAGTAAGCTGCTAAGAGCCAACCTTATGAGCATTAACAACATACATTTTCTCAAAAAAGGCATTTCTCACTATTCCATCGGCATCAGCACTCGCCACATTCGGATCTCTTTGGTTAGCCATTTTTACCGGTGAAACATTCACAAAAGTAGTCAATGGTGAATGCAAAATCCTAGAATATACACTGATTGATCGAATTTTCCTCTGTTGTCCTCCGTTTGCTGTCACCATGAGCAAAGAATTCCTCCTAAAGCTAGAGAAACCTAACTATCTCCTATGACCCTAATTAATAATGAAATTGAAACATCTTTCCAACAAACAAAATACCACATAAACAAATAAAATTGACACATTGTTACACAAATCAAAATCAAAGGTATAATTTCTCACAATTAAAGATCTAGTAGGGATAAATACTCCTTAAAGTGCAAGCATGTTAGTTATTTCTTCATAATTTTATAATAATAGATAAGTAGTCATAAGTTTAAAGATATAAGTTTGACATTTTGTTATTCAAATCATTAAAAACAACTACTTTCTTTCAATTTATATATAACTTAATTATTGAGTAAAATATTTTCATATTTATATTTAATCTGGCCATTGCTTGTGCATTTTTATTTGAAAGTAATTTATATAGTAATATCTTAAAACTTTTCATATAGTATAGTTTAATTGTTAATTGTAAGTTATGCATTTCAATAGTCATTTCATTAGATTGAATTAGTTTTTTTATTGAATTAGCCTCATATCAAATTCTATGTAGTTGTCACTATTGACATTACTATTTAAATTAAATTTATCAGTTACATTATTGATTTTGTGTTAAAACTTTTTCTATAAAATCAACTATAGCGATGTGATTTTTTCCCATCATATAAACATTGGCCTCTTCGACGATGATATGTAGCTAAAGTAGCAGAGTAATGGAAAACTATTGTTGATAAAATTATTTATCACCTAAGTTTTTTTTTTCACGCAATTATCTGACTAATTATTATGCGAGGCATCTAAATTTAATCATTGTGTAGTTATAGCTACTTTTTTTTGAACTAGAATTAACTACGATCATCTTAAATATTCTATACATTATATCATGTAACCATTGTGTAGTTATAATTAATTTTTTTAATCAAATTCAACAATTGTTGTATTAATTGAATATTCCATATCCTAGGTGGCATCCTATGTGGTAATTCACATGCCATTCATACACACTTACGTCCAACTTTTAATGTATAAATTAGTGTTATGCCCTTGCGTTGTAAGGACATTAGTCATTTTTTGTTTTAATATCGTTAGTATGAATAATTAATAAAAATATATTATTCTAAAAGTAGATTAACAATTTTATAATAATATAATTATTATTTCATTTCTTTTTTCATTTTAAATCACTCCAAATTGTTTTTGTTTTCATATGACCGTGATTTATCATTTACCACTTTTTAATGATTCATCACATGTCTAATTAATTTGTGATGTATATTTTTTAGGAGTTACATGGACTATATTTTAATTTAACTTACTTGCATAAAAATTATAGTGCAATCTTACATGGTACTCTACATAAGATATATAAAAAGTCACTTTTCAACCCTGCAAGAATGTTCATGTAGCCAACTAATCTAGCACAACCTTTACACGTGTCCTATATATGATTCATAAATTGTCCTATATGATTAAATTGTTATAAGGCAATAAGTTCTTACTTATTTACAATGACCTCAAGATCTAACCTTAGAAAAAATAAGGTAAAATTTGATTCTCTTATCTAATTTGATTCTTTTAATATTGAAAAATAAAATGAATCAATTTGAAATGCAAACAAATCAACAATTGCATACTAAGTTAACTGTATGAATTCAAAAAATAAAATAAGTTAGAAGTGTAAAACCATACGATAAATAATAAAGAATAATATATAATAAATTCTAATTAATAGCATTAATATTAATTAATAGCATTAATATTGATTAATATGTCTCAACTAACATTCATCAATTGCAATTTGCCATATCATTACTTTGTGCCATGTGAGATGCCACATGCCATTCATACATTGTTTACATCCAACTTTTAATATATATATATATATATATATATATATATATATATATATATATATATATGATGATATATTTTACTATAAGGCGCAAACTTTAGTGTACGAAATGCTGTAGGCCCACATCCTTTAAAGTTCCAACTGGTTTTCAACCCAAATAGATAAAAGTTTTCTCCCCGTTGCCAATAAGTTCTCAAAATGGAGCAGTTCAATTAGCAAGTTGTGAACTTGTGACGGAGGCAGTTAGCTACAGTGACTCATTATTAGCTTCGACCAACTTGATTAAGGTTGCACCTACAGATAAAATAAAATAAAACTACTTCTAGCAAAACTCCTGCAATCAAGGTTCTAGAACGTGATATGCATACACATAGTATAGCTTGAGTTACAAACTAATGCATTGCTCAGTTCAATTCAGTTATGGGTTCAGTCACTCAAGTCATTTGGATCAGAATTGGTAGGCCTTGTTTTAGATATTAGGTTTGGTACAGATTTACGTTGTTCAATTCCAATTTTATACTTGAGGTCATCCTTGTCAAATTTATTTGTATATATGTAACACTATTATGGTTGTTTGAAACATTTGTAGGGTAGACATCTCAAGGATTTAACAGTGGAGGATTTCCAAAATTCCCTTGTTAAATTAGGAGAATCATGTTAGTGGTATGATTAAGGGCTTTCAGCAGCAAGTTATGGAGCAATTAGGAGACCATAACGGCACTGTAAACCCATCGTAATCAATATTACTTTGTCCTCTCATGTTAACAAATTTTATAAATGATGCACTCCATTTAGCAAGTTGTCATTGAGGAAGTTGGTTCCAGTGACTAATTATAGAGTTCAACCATTTGATTAAAATTCCACCGAAAAATAAAATAAGATAAAATAAAATCGGTTCTAGCAAGACTCCTAAAAACAAGGTTGCATAACGTGATGTGTGTACAGATAATATAACTTGAGCAACAAATTCCAAAATAAAGAAATGAGAAAAAAAATTATTAATTAAGGAGGGCGGTGGGGTGCACCAGGACCTGCTCTAAACCTCTAGTTGTGAAGATGGCGTGGAGTAAGTGGACGGAAATTCTTGGATTTAAGAAAGGAACTTTTTTTTTGGTTAATAAAATTAAATCCAATGATATTTTGTTTTATTTTTGTTTCAGTTAGCTAGCTAGCCTAGTTAGGTTGTGACAGGCACGTAAGGCAAAGTATTTATTTTTATCCTCTCCACCGATATTATTGCAGTGCAAAGCATGCAAAGCATCCCCTGACCCTCACTGGCAGTGCCTTAACTTAGCATAGCAAGCATAGTATATAATGTATAATATGGATGATACCTTGACAACGCTTTCTGATCATAATCTATCGAAATCCCCCCAGTTTTTTGCGTGTTGGTTGGCTGGCAAGTTTGGCCTCCCCACCCTTTCTCTCTCTTAACTTTCTACTTATACCCCCTTCCCTATCCTCACCTTCTCTCCTTCTAAACATTCACTACTCTCCCTTTTTTCTCTCTTTATCTCTCTCTTAACAGCCTCCACTCTCCCACACAAACCAGAGAGAAGAACAACCACAAACTAAATTCATTTGTTCGGTGTGTCATATCATATAATACATCAAACAATGGTAGACCAACAAGAAGAGGCAATTGTGATGATGAAAGGGAAGCGAACCAAGCGGCCACGGCCATTGTCATCCCTCACCCTGGCCATGTCGTCGGAGGAAGAGAGCGGTCCAAGGGGTGCCGAGAATTATTCTGACGAGTCAATGGAAAGGGTCGAGTCCACTGTTGATACCACCGAGGATGAGGACATGGCTCATTGCTTGATCCTTCTGGCCCAAGGGTCCAAGTCTAGCAGATCAACACAATTATTGGTCCCTACGAAACCCACCACCACCAACAACAAAGGCAACAACAACGGCAACTCCTATGAGTGCAAAACATGTAACAAGTCATTCGCTTCATTTCAAGCCTTGGGGGGTCACCGGGCAAGCCACAAGAAACCAAAGCTTGGAATCGGCTTTGAAGATTATCAAACCAAGAAATCTTCCATCTACTCTCTCATTAGAGACCACAACCAAGCTCATCATCAATTGTATGATCATCAGTACAACAAGGATGAGATCGTCCTCTCTCTTCATATCGCTAACACTAGCAGTGCTAGCAGCAATAATAACAACCACAGCAGCAACAATAATAATAATAATAAAGCAAAGGTTCATGAGTGCAGCATATGTGGGGCCGAATTCTCATCAGGGCAAGCTTTGGGAGGCCACATGAGGCGGCACAGGCCAATTGGGGGAGCCACCTCCACAAGCACTATTCCTACTTCCTCTCAGAGCGTGCATGTCATGGCCAGTAGTAGTCCCAACAATCCTAGCAGAGACAATCAAGAGATTAAGACGCATAATTTCTTATGCCTTGACCTCAATTTGCCTGCCCCCGAGGATGATCATCACCAACACCAGCACCAACAACAAGAGCGGGATAATTCCAAGTTTGTCTTTCCATTGAATGGGAAAACCCTGGCTTTTTCCGCGTCTTCTTTGGTGGATTGCCATTATTGAGATTCTGATCCTCCCTAGGCTTGGAGTTTAACACACCTCATTCGTTACCCTAAATTCTTTTTTCTTTAATTATATACTATTAGATACATACATAGTTCAACTATTGTTCAACCATTATTCTTTGTATTTATATTTGATCATTGATTAATGAAAGAATACAATTTATAGTTCTTCGGGTCAATTGAACTTGCGGCAATACTATCATCATCGATCTTCATGAAACTAATTGGTTAAATCGACCAATAGCGGATATTATTGGTATCTATTGTCCATATGTCCTTTCTACTCTTGTTACTCATTATTTTAAAGACAGATCAAGCGACCACTAAGAGATGGGTAATAGTCTAAGTTTTAATATAATACTAGAAAATCAATAACGTACATATGAGTAATGGGCGCCATTCGCAGATGATCGCCATGATGACTTGCTCGTTTGGATTTCTTTGGTCAGCATTCTAAACTCTGAAGCAAACTTTTAAATTTCGTAATTATTGGTACCGTTTTTTAAACTCTAAGTCTTTTTGAACTTTTTTTTCAAATGAGTCATGAAAGTAGTACAGTATGAGAGGAGGGCAAATTGAATCTGAAACCTAATATAATCAGGACCTTAATCTTAATCACTTGACTAAGATTTCATCGATAAGGTTTTTAAAACTTTTAGGTGTGCCATCAAGATTTAGTGTGAAAATTTCAGTAGGATTTTTAAATTTTTAGTAGATTTATAAAAATTTCAATAGAGTTATAAAGTTTTACCACATCAATTTGACTTGTTTTTTAATTATTTTCCAATGCTGGGGATTCGAATTGCAATTCTCATAGAAAAACAACAAAATCTCTACAAAATTTTAAATAAAGATAATCCATATCTGTGCTACTCAATTTCAATTGTGTTGTACCATACAATGAGCTTCATCTGACTATTAAAAAAGTTCTTTGCGAAGATTATCAATAATTTAAAAAATATCTCCTTCCCCTTAAAAAAAAAAAAAAAAGGATCACATCATCCATTAATGATTAGAAAATATTAAACTAAAATACAAATAAAATTCTTAACAAGTAGCTCGCTGATTTGAAACATCTCTTTTGAAGTTATATACTGATATTGAAGGTTAATTAGACTAATAATAATGCATAATTGTGTTTAGCATAGTATTATCGACATTCATGGAGGTGGAATTTTATATCCATAATAATTGGATTTAAAAGTAGTTAATTTTTGGTATATACTAAACTTTAAAGCCAAACACATTCCTTATTTAACGGGAACGCAAGGAAGGAAACAATGACGATGAAGTGATGGGATGGAGTTGGATTGCGAGTTGGTTATAGCAAAGCCGCAAAGAAAGTAGATAGAGATAACCAAAGTAGTGATGGGTGGTGTGGATTAGGTTCCATTTCACAAGTACAGGCACTCATTCACGTCTTTTTGTTGGTTATGAGTGAAAGGAAAGTTAGAGCACTTTGCTTTTTCAAGTGGGGCACCTATTCAATTTGCTACAATAACTTTATTCAAAAAAGGTGTTACAATGGCCATGTCACAGCACATCTATTAAAGACATATTCGTTTCACCATATGATAAATGCTTAATATTGCATATGCTTTTATTACAAACTTTCACATACTAACTGCTACTTCTAAACAATACTAGGTGTTAGGATTAATATCAGAATAACATTATAGCGGAAGCGATAGGATGCAATAGAAAATCAGAAATTCAACCAATCACAAACAACAGAACAATAGGAAGAGAACAAGAACACAGGAATTTAACGTGGAAAACCCAAATCAGGAAAAACCACGGACGGCAACACCGACACAAAATCCACTATCATATGAGTTAGTACAGAACGATCTCATTCCCAATACAGAGATCAAAAACAAGAGAGACACAGATCTCAAACACCCAAGAAAGAGATCAATTACAACGAAAATCTCTCAATACTAACTCCCAACAAAAAAGTGGAATAGAAAAGGGAATTGCCCACAGGCACTCCCAAGTTGCACCGCATCAAACAAGGTTAAACAACCTAGTATTTATAGGGAAGCCCCACAGGTACCAAGGGTTCAATCATAGCCGCAAACATATGTCTTGGCCACCAACCATCAACTTTCCAAAAAAGGAAAAATCTTCAACCCAAAGTATGGAAATAATATAATTTCCATAATACAGAAGATCTCAAAAACACAACATGATCTTGGATGCCAAGAAATAATCTCACAAAAGGAAATAACTTTATTTATTTCCAAAACCGGCAAAGAAATTTGGGACAAATCCCAACAAACTCCACCTTGGACCAAATTCCTCATCCGTCAACGATCCACGCCTCTTCTTTTGGTCTGCTGCCCATTGTTCGTCAGTTATCTTCTCGGGTTTTACGTGAGGTCCCTTCAGAACCTTCCACAACCCGTACTGAATGAGAACTGCTCTCATCTGCACCTTCCAGAGATTAAAACTAATCTCCCCATCGAATTTCTGAATATCTACCCTCATGATAGAAGACATCCTATAATCAGAGCTCTGATACCACTTGTTAGGAAATTAGTGCGGTAATAATAGCGGAAGCGATAGGATGAAACAGATATTCAGAAATTCAAACCAGAATAACAGGAACAAAACAGCGACACACAAGATTTACATGAAAACCCAAAACGGGAGAAAACCACGGGCGGCAACACCGACACAAAATCCACTATCATATGAGTTAGTACAGAACGATCTCATTCCCAATACAGGGATCAACAACAAGAGAGACACAGATCTCAAACACCCAAGAAAGAGATCAATTACAATGAAAATCTCTCAATACTAACTCCCAACAAAAAGTGGAATAGAAAAGGGAATTGCCCACAGGCACTCCCAAGTTACACCGCATCAAACAAGGTTAAACAACCTAGTATTTATAGGGAAGCCCCACAGGTACCAAGGGTTCAATCCTAGCCGCAAACATATGTCTTGGCCACCAACCATCAACTTTCCAAAAAAGGAAAAATCTTCAACGCAAAGTATGGAAATAATATAATTCCCATAATACAGAAGATCTCAAACACACAACATGATCTTGGATGCCAAGAAATAATCTCACAAAAGGAAATAACTTTATTTATTTCCAAAACCGGCAAAGGAATTTGGGACAAATCCCAACACTAGGCTTTTCAAATGTTGCTAACCGCTTCCAAACACTGCTAAACACTAATTGCTTTTCTAATACTACTAAATGTTTCTACAAGACTAGTCCCAAATGCTCCTAAATATTACCAATGCTGCCAAATGCTATTAACTGCTACTAATGCCAAATGCTAGTTTTATACACTGAAGAGAACATAACCTAAGCGTCTCGTGTTACCTGAAATAATATGTTATATCATTCAAAACTGTCAAATTTTCAATGTTGACAACTAATTTTCAATTGTGAAGTTCTAGTATTCGTTGACTATATTCATGGGTACAAAATGACACTATTATTGGATCAACCCTAATCATAAAAATGTATTATACATGTAATTACATAATGGGGAAAAAATATGAACCAAATGTTGATTTTAGACAACTTTTAAATGTTAATACCCTCCTAGCATTCAACCATGCAATTTGTTTTTCAAATTTAGTACATAATAATATAATTTTTAAATCAAGATAACATAACTAAGAAGTATCTTATTGTAAAATTATCATTTTGCAATTAATTGATACAAAAAGTTTAAATTTAAATTTTAGAGAAAGGTCTAATTTAATGGTTAAAATTCAAATTTAGGACATATTAAAAGTTTCAAATTTTGGACATAATAAGATACAGCGAGATGGGGTAATGTAGGTGTAATTTTTTAGAAGATCAAGGGAAAATAATAGTTACTTAGGTGACTTTTTGATTTTAAGTGTCACTAATAATTTATTTAAAAGTAATTTTAATATAGGCCTCTTTTAAATAAGGTGTTGGTCACCTTCGCAATTATAGCAATTACTTCAAAGATACTTGTGTTACAAAACCAGCTATCAGAAAAATTGAGAAAGTGCTATTCTACTTGGGCACCTCTCACTCACTTTGTGGCTGTAGTTTTTTAATACTAGCTCTTAGAGTTCTATGATTAATTTAAATCATCCTAAGAAATTAAACGCTCAACCACGTGATATTATTCCCGGTATTCATTCATAGACTCATTCATTTAGTGATCAATTTATTCATCATTTTCCCCTCTTTCTCTCTCCGTTCATTATGGTACATCATGTGGATACAATCATGCACGTTGACATGAAATTAGTCGATAATGAACGTGTTTGTTACATGAAAAACATCAGCCAATTAATTTACAACTTGCTTTATGGGAATGCCGCGCGCATGATGCAGTATTAGTCAGCCAATTAATTCTGATGTTCAGAAATCACCAAGCATGAGGAAGTGAACGCTTTTCCCACTGGTTCCTTCGCTTCAAAATGGAAGTGAAGATTACCTAGAGTCCAGGTGAATTTTGAGAAGCGAGAGACAGCGCTTGGCGTTAATCATCCGTGTATTTCTTGGATGCCAACAAATGGCGTTAACCATCCGTGTATTTCTTGGCGTCATCATAAATATATTTACAAACCTAATGAACTCTAACTTGACCAATAAGCTACTAAAAATAAGGAAAGGATATAACACAACTTATATCTAAATATCACAAACTATCTCAAATATGCTTGGTTCGTTTAAATTATTGATATGAAGTGCAGCTTAACTATGACAAGAGAGATGCATGACTTACTTATGGAACACACCCAAAGAAGCAAGAAGACACGTCAATCACCCTAATTCACTAGTAACTGCGGCCATGGAGCTATTCTCAGCTTTGGTAGAGGATTTTGAAACATTCATTTTGCTTTTTGGTTTTCTAGGAGATGGGTGATCCTCTAAGAACCACCAAATACACAGTCAAAGATTGTGTAATGAGGGGACAGGCCCCCAATTGGAATCACAATACCTGATAAATGGAGATCAGTGTGTGGATGGAGCAAAATTCCACAATCCGATGATCCCTTCATGTAGTGGAGAACTCGACATGCAGCATTCATATGTTCTTCTTGAGGAACTTTCAAAATTGACAAAGAATATGCACTACATAGCACAAATTAGGGTGTGCAAGGGGAAGATAATTCAATCTGCCTACAAGACTATGGTACCTCCCAACATCCTTCAAATATGGTCTAGTGGCAAGAGCAAGCTTGTGATTTTCTTTCATAGAAAAATCACTGGGCTTAGCACCTAAGAGCCCACATTCATCTATTATCTCAAGTGCATACTTGCGTTGGCTAAGGAAAAGTCTCTTTGGCCCATAAGCTACTTCAATCCAAGAAAATATTTTAGTTGTCCGAGGACCTTGATGCTAAAATTAAACAAGCATGGAGATACTTTTTCAAACTCTGTAGATGCGTGAGTATCATTGTCAACTAACATAATATCATCAACATATACTAGTAAAGCCATGAAAATATCCTTTTTCCTATAGGTAAAGTGCAAATAATCAACATAAAGAATGAATAAATTCTTACTCACATAGCTTGGAGAAGAGCCTAACAAACCACTGATGTGGTGCTTGACAAAGCCCATATAGCGATTTCTGAAGCCGACACACCTTGTTAGGAGTACTACAAGTAAAGCTGGGAGTCAATGTCATATACACTTCCGCATCAAATCTCTATGAAGGAAAGCATTATTGACGTCCAACAGATGTTCCCAAACCTTGGAAACTACAGCATATAAGAAACAGCGAAAACTTGCAATTTTGGCCGCTAGAGCAAACATCTCATTACAGTCAAATCGTTGCGCTTGGTGATCACCATGTATAACTACGCAAACTTTAAACCACTAAACTATACCATCTAAGTTAAATTTAACTAGATATATCCAATTGTAACTAATGGGTTTCTTCCCATACGGTAGACCTTCCAGAACCCAAGTCTCATTCTTTTCTTATGCCTGAATTTCTTCTTCCATTGACACCCAACAGCGAGGGTCGGTAACCGCCTTATGATAATATCTTTGCTTTGTCACTTTAGTGATTGCAGGTAGAAAATTTTGATGAGAAAGAGAAAAATTAGCACATCTGACATAATTTGCTATTGGATAAGGCATACCAAACGAGTCCTTTTGAAGCTAGTTTGCAATCGAAAGGGGATCATTAGGATGAATTTTGTAGCATACATAATCATCTAGATGCGCTAGCGGCTTGAGGACTAGAGAGCTGCTCGTGTCGTCTGGGCCTAAATCAGAACTAGGTCATGGCAAACTGGATCCCAGAGGCATGTCAGATGTCTCACCGTAGGCATCCCTTGGTTCATCACCCTCTTGCATTGCTCCATCTCCTCGCATTTCTACGAGACCCAAATCAATGCTCCCCTTCACTTCTCGCTTGATCTCCATCCTGTTGCTGTGGACTAAACTCATGTGCGCTTGTTGGCCCCAACACTTTGTGGTTCCCTCTGTTTGCATGCCTCTCTTCCTACTGGTCTAGCCCAAGGAGTCACTAGGAGGCCCAAAATCATCATCATATGATGCAGTTTAACCGTTGGGGCCGTCTTGGCATGCAAACATCTCTTGGCTAGTTGTGTCCTTTTCAAAGGGAAATTTTGCTTTATAGAAGACCACATCTAAGCTTACAACAATTTATTGCATCTGCAAGTCACATACTTTGCATCCCTTTTTCCAAATGGATACCCAAGGGAAACCCACTTTCTACTTCTAGATGCCAATTTGTCCTTTAATTTCGAGTTGTTTTAGGTAAAGCATAAGGTGCCAAAAGCTTGTAGTTCATTATAACAGGGCTCACATTTGAAAAGAGCCTCATAACTTAATTGTGCTTTTAGCAACTTAGTCAGAGTCTTGTTTATCAAATATGCTAATGTGAGTATGCATTTGTCCCAAATTTGAATCAGCAGGTCTGCTTGGAACCTAAGTAGACCTGATCAAATTGAACATTGAGTTGGATTAAGGGTCGCATCATGAAGGTTAGTAGGTAGGATTTTTCTTGATCCTAGCCCTACCCCACCCTCTTGTGGGTTGGCGTACCCCTAACCCTGACTCTGACCCTAACCTTAACCCTGCGAGTACCCTCGAATCATCAAGTCAAACCCAACCCTCAAACCTTCCCTATACAGAATATGAGATTTTTCACTAAGTTTTCTTTTCATTATAAAGTTCAATATTAAATATTGTATAAAATAAATGGTCAAATGATAATATAATGCTTCAATGAAGCGTATTACAATTACACACTTTGATGTGTAATTTAGTGATTAAAACGATTCACTAAAACGATAACTCCAAACATCAGAGGTGGAGCATTAAAAGGTTACGAACTAGTGAGATTTGGTAAGGTAAATGGGGGGAGTTAAGAGGAGATAGAAAAGTGAAAGCAAAAAAGTTTTGAAGAAATGAAACCGAAAGTATCTTTTTTTTAAAAATTTTAATATTTTTTAAAAAGTGGCGGCTAGTGGGCGGTCAAAGGGTCAAATCTTTACCAGAACCCAACCCTCATCATAGTCAGTACTCTTAATTTGAGGGTTGAGGCGAATCAAAGATAAAAAAGAGCTAGCCCTGACCCCTATTTTTAAGGGGCGGGTCCCCGACTCGTTGATCATATCTAAACCTAAGTGCCCTTTGCGCATTTATAATGTACCTATGCCTGCGCTCTACACTTTCATTTTGTAATGGAGTGTCTACACAACCATGGAAAATTCCATGTCCGAAATAGAAATTTCGGATGGGGGCTGAAGTAGACTCAGTTCCATTGTCACATCTAACCATTTTCACTCCTTTATTGAGTTGATTTTTAACCGCGGTTTTAAAAAAAAAAAAAAAACCACACCTGTTAGGAGCATACTTGCTTCACTTCTATCCTTCATCAAATATGTCCCAGTTGCTCTACTAGTATTGTCAACAGTGCGAAGAAAATAATGGGCACTATACATTGTAAGAAGTCTGTAAGGACCCCAAATGTCGCAATGAATTAGATCAAAGACATCCATTGCATTCTTTTTGCTAATAGAAAACTGACTACGAGTTTATTTTGCACGAAGACAAATTTCACAAGCATCTTCTTTTCTTTTATTTGGATCACAAGCCACTCCTAAACCATGAGGAAGGTAGGATAAAACTTTACTTGATGGATGCCCAAGATGTCTATTCCACAAAACACATTGCATCCGCGGCATTTACTTGATTTGATGACCTTTTGTAGTAATAGACCCATTCTCGTTACCTACCCACTCTAATTAGAGTCCTTAAAGGATCACAGTCTTGTATCACACAAAAATCATCAAAATATATTTTTGCACAATTTAATTGTTTACATAATTTTGAAACTAAGACAAGATTGCAATTCAACTTTGGCATATATAAATAATTATCCAACTTCGTCCCTTCTCCTAAGGCCACCGTTTCTTTTTCACTAGCCATGATATTTGCACTATTTGGCAATCTAATTGCCCCTGGAGATATTTTTCAAGTTTATTCAACATTGATATATCAGCGACCATATGACATGATGCACCACTATCAAATATCTAGGGAACTTTACTTGTCAACCTTTCATGGACGACCTTAGGCATGTCAACGAGACTCAATAGTCTCTCTACCTATTCCGAGGATAGACCAAGTATTGCAATTTTGGTTGGTTCGCTGCTGCTCGCACTCATTGCTTCATGATGAACCACTGCTTGTCAGGGTACCTTTCATGGCCGACCTTAGGCTTGTCACGGTACCTGGACTTGGGCATGTCATTCGGCTACTCACGACTTCATGATGAACCATGGTAGATGCTACCTCTTGATTAAAGCCTCCACCCCGAGTGCCTCCCAATCCTCCTTTGTTGTTTCGGTCTCCTCCTCTTCCATGCCTAATGATAACCCAGCTAGGTGGGTATCCAATTACCTCATAACAAGTGGCCTCCTCTAGACCGTACCAACCACAGATTTTACACGCCCCATTCTCAACCATAGCTAATTAATCTCTTGCTTCAAATACCATGGCTTCACTTTCGCTATCACGAGCAATCATAATATTCCTATGATTTTCTCCTTGTTGAGTCATATTAAAGATTTCGTCAAGAGGAGGTAGTGGATTGAGTGTAAGAATCTAGCCTCGAATAATCTAGTATGACACATCACACAATCCCTTCAAAAACTGATGTGCTTTGTCCTCTTCGTACATGGTGATAATCTTATTGCTGCTCCACGCTTGCAACCTCTACAAGTATAAATTGGGACCTTTACGAGATTTGTGAGTTCATTCCATAGGTTCATTAATTTTGATTTAAAATCCTGAACATCCAAATCTCCTTATTTATGTTTTGCAGTTTGCAATTTTTCCTTTAGTTGATGAATTTTTAGAGTATTGGACATAGCATAGCATTTCTTTAGATCGTCCCACATGATTTTTGCCACATTAGAATATGTTATTCTCATTTGGAGTTTTGGGTCAATCACGTTGAGCAACCAAGAACACAGCATTAATTTTGCCATGCCCGATGCATGGCATTCCAGGAACTCTTCATCGTGTTTGGCCTTTGGTCTTCTTAGAGTTCCATCTATGAATTCAAACTTATTCTTTGCCTTCAAGGCTGTTCTTACAGCCCTCTCCCAAAGATCATAGTTTTTCCCATGGATTATCACCGTCATGATCATAACTCCAGGTGCTTATGAGGGGTGGAGATACTATGGTGAGTGAAATTCAACTCCGAACCTCTTCTTCCCACCATCACCCATGATGTAGATTTATCAAGACACGAAATCGACGGTATGCTTAGATACCATGAAAAATTTTAAGAAGCAAGAGAGAAAAAAGGGAGGAGAGAGAGAGCTTTGCGTTAATCAGCCATGTATTTCTAGCATGCGAACAAATTACATCATCATGAATATAAATACAAACTTAATGAACTATAAGTTGACCAATAAGCTACTAAAATAAGGAAAGGATATGATACAACTTACATCTAAATATCACAAAATATCTAAAATATACAACTTTCCTTAACAACCTTATGTATGGATGCTCTCCAGTTGATAGGGTTAAGAGCTATGATAAGGAGGTTTTTTTAAGGGTAATTTTTTTACAACATAGAGATAATTAATTATTTACTTATTCAGAAGGGATTTTTATTACAATTAATTTCAAATTAGTTATTTATCACTTAAAAATTTAAAAAGAGCTCGAAAAAAATTATTTCTATCCCAAAATCATTAAAAACTAAACACTTAAAAGGTTCCCAGTCTCACCTTGTCTCTTGCAAAACAGTAACAGATAATATCTCCTTAAATTTGAATAATTATTTACAGCGCGGAAGAAAGTTTGGGAGTGGACTATGTAAGAAGAAGAGAAACTAATGAGGACAAGTGTGGTGAAAGTAACGAAAGGCAGCAGAGAACAATTGGCTTATATTTGGATGTTTTATCATGACAATAATGTAATATTTGGTTAGTTCTGATCAACCTTATAATACAAACAAATTTGTAATTGTGTTTTCAATTACCTTATCTAATTGTATGAGCGTATTAGATAGAAAAACTATCTTGCAATTATGATTACTACAAAACAAGTACTCATACTTGAATTACAAAGCTGCTTGCATCACATTGCCATTATATTACATCCAACCAACATCACATAAGAGATAATAAAACTACAAGACAATTGTTTTTTCTTTGGATCAAGATAAATTTTTTGTTTTAACAAATGTTTTACAAAAGTTTATTAGCCATCCAAACAATTTGAAGTCACCATAAATATATTCGCTTCTTTCTTGTGTGTGATAGTCTCACTAAAATATTGAATTATTTTGTACAAGTTTACCATTCTTCTATAATGGTAAGTGGGTCCTACCCAATGGACCCTAGTGTAGAGCTGTCATAATGAACTTAAGGGTGGGATATGTAATGGTCACTAAGATAAAAAACATAACTAAGATTAATTAATGATTAGTTTAATTGGAGACATAGGTAGTAGAAGTGTAGAACCATATTTTAGTTGAGGCATTATCATCATTTTTTATCAGAACCAAAATTCTTAAAGGCTTATCGCTACTTTTTATTTTCCCTTTCAAAAACAAAAATATGATTTTAAAAATAAGTTTGCAATATGAAGTTTGAACCTTTATTCATAAATCTCATTCTTTTAAATAAGAAATTCCATTATAAGATAACCAAATGGTAGCATTTGTCATTAGGAACAATCATATCATACTTACAAGTTTACCACATCATTAGAAAATACTTTACAAGGCTAAATACCCATAACCTATAACTTTCTTTTATCTAAATACATACTTTAACCTACACCTCATCTTTAAGACATATAACTTACACTCTTAATCCATAAAAAAGAAGTTGCAACTTTGAGTTTAACATAATATGCATAAATTGGTCCTTTACTTGATTTGGGTACATCCAAGGGACATGTTAACTTGTGAATGCAAATACTAGGACACGTGCAAAACATAATCAACCAAGAAACATCACTTTTCTGGGTTGGCTTTCATGTTCTTTTTGCCTTGGTTAGCCAACTTCTGAGCCTTTTCACCTAAAACTAAAAACACAAAAATATTACGAAGAATGAGCCAACAGGCCAGTGCAACTGTTCTCGTATCATAGATTAATCTTTTATAAGTAGTTAGCATGCGCTAGTTTATAAATTAATTTTATTTCAAAGCATGGTAGGAAGCATTCTTATACTTTAATAAACTTTCTTACTTGACATAACGTTCATTTAGGTGTGATCCCTCTTTGCAATGAACTCATCATTAACCTTCATAGTTTGTTTCTTAAAACTACTCACCCTTAACCCCTTTTTATTTTTCATTTGGGGGCATATCCTCCTAGGAGATCCCCATTCACTTGTTTTGTTATCATTATCCCCCTTAAAACAAACATACATTTCTTTCATTCAAATGTTCTTTTATTCAAACATACAACACTACCTTGAAATACAAACGATAAATGTACCTCGTGTCCCACTTTCTTTGCTTACTCAGCTATTTCTTTGAAAGTCGTATTTGTTAGGTTTGAGGAGCTTCCATCTTAAATTGAATGCCCAAGCGACTAGTTTTAGTGTCATTTAAATATATTATGTGAGTCTTATTAGCCTATTAACTTTTAATTAAATCGATTTTTCTTTTCAAGACATAGCATGAAGTTTCTTCCTTTATTTGGAAGAACTTGTTGCTCTGCACTCTTGAGAAGGCCTAACTTTTAAAGTTTGCTAGAAGAAAGAAATAGCGCTTCTTTTAAAATTCATTTTTAAAGCGTAGAAATCACTCCTTCAACTTTTCAATCTCAAAGGAAATAAACAAAATTTTCCCTTTTTCATTAAAAACTTCCATGTAAAGAAAGAACGTATGTTTCTAAAATACCCTTTTTGTATATGCACTTTTTATAAAATTATCATTTCACCCCTTTTAACCCAAGGAATGCCACACTTTATGTCTTCTTTCTTTGAAGTGTAACCATTCAAATAATACATACCTCATAATAACTTCACATAATGCCCACATAATCTCAAGTATAGCACTTCTTACATGTATACTATTTTTTACAAGAATTTCAGTTCCATCACTATTCCCCAAAAAGTGAAATATTCATATCAAGACATAATCCATTTGAAAATTCATGCACAAGATCCTTGTTTCCCTTTATGCCAAACATGACTTCAATTCAAAATCTTCACGGTCTCTGTCTTCAAGTTTACTTTGTCATCACAAATTTGTATTCATATAATCACATCAAATTTTCATGCCATTCGATCAAAATTACATATTTTCTAATCAATTATAACTTTATACAATCAAACCATCAAAAATGCAAAATTCAAGCTTTCCTTCTTTCTTCCTCTTTTTCATCGCTCATGGGTGTTTTGGCCAAAAATACTTCTTTCCACAATTTAACTGCTGAAATGTCAGATTAACCAAATTAGGAACATTTATATAAGTTGATCACCGTAAAAAAATTCAAATACACAAAACACATAATCTTTCTCGACATGTATTTCATGCTCAACACAATCGAAACCACCCCCAAAAAACCAAAAAAAACATGGTCATCATTCTCCAATTAAATCAAACCCACTCAATTTAATTCTTAAACACATTAGCAACAAAAATCTAATTAAGGAGAGAGTGGGTTGGACTTAAAGTAGGATGGAAAAGGTTGAGGAATATACCTTCAATGCTAAAATCCTAAAGGTAAATAAGTGAAAGTGAAAAAGGGTGGCTTAAATGGTTTTTTCTAGTGGACGACAGCAATAGGAACAATAAGAACAACCAACAAGGAGGAGGAGAACAAGGAGGAGGAAAAGAAAGAAAGGCGAGAGAAAATGACGTGAAGCTTTAAGGCTTGAGTGTTTAATGTTGTTTGCTCAATTAAATGGCTTTTAGCATGATTTGCCTCTCATTAAAATATCCAACCATCATTTCTCCTAGACCCTTTCGCCTAATCATAAAACTTCTCAATCTGAAACATGCCTACCAATTGTTCTTGGACCTTTTTGTCCAAATTTTACCTTAAAGAAAGTAACACTTTTTCGTATTTCTTCTCTAAATTTTACTCACACCCATGATTTTGCCACCTTTCTATACCATTCTCCCGATAATATTTTTCTCTAAAAATACTTCTTTGAGTTCATGGATTATCAAAATATCCCAAAAATTCTCCTCTTGAACTTCCTTTTTTTGCCTCATTTTTACCTATTTTTCCTTCGATTCAAAATGATCTCCCCTCTTTTTCTAGCTCTTGCATGAGCTTGAAGTAACCGATTAGGATCTCATTTTGGTAAATAAATTTCATGCAATAACACTCCTTTCATAGATTAAAACTTAGGCTATTTAATGCCTTGACCCCTCTCGGGCTGCGGACATTTACCAAGAACTGCTCTAAAGATCGCTGACTGGGCCCACAAATTACCATAAGCCTTTTTGGCATATTTCGTCCTCGCTCACATGCTACCTGGAAAATTTCTCAGGGGGTCGCCTATCCCAAGATTGCTCCCACAGCAAGTACGTTTAACTGTGGAGTTCTTAGGAGTGGGCTTTTCGAAAAAAAAGGTACACCTTTGATGATATAGGTTGTCACATCAAATCCTTTAATCCACGCATCGGGGTGTTACAGCTAGCTCACAAAAATCATGATAATTAAAGAAAACCTTCCTGAAAATCAATTTAATTCACTTATTCTTCAGTTACTCTAGCTAGATCATCTCAGAAGTCATTGGACCTGCAAAAGTAGTCACAAGTCATTTAAACGGTGATTAGAAACATTTTTATAAAATACTCTTTCAATTAAATTAACAAACAAGAAAGAACTTCTAATAATTCTTTCCCCGTATCCCTATGGCCTTTTCATTTCAAAATCATTGATCTTTATGAAATCATTTATTACAGTTCACTTATTCCTTGTCAATAATCTTACTATATATAATCTAATTGTAAGTCAAGGTATTACAAGGGAAGGGGTACAATATCATAAAACTAGACCCCATTGAGGCTTAGCCCCAACCAGGCCCCTTAACCTTGTACCATAATCTCCACACAAGAAGATTTTGCTATTGCTAAGATTCAACCCAAGACCCAAGTGTGGGAGAAACCCTTAGCACTAGTTGATTTAGAAGCTATTAATGTATAAAGTTTTGTGCTAGTGTGACATTACTTCAAGGCATCACAGGATAAACGGTACATAATCACCAAACCAGAACTAATGAAAGATTAACCCTAACCAGGCTCACAAGGTGCCTATTGAGTATTGAATGACTTTTAGTATTCTTTACCCCTTATTAAAACCTCCCGCCACCATGTCTCGTACACCTATTTGCAAGTTCCCAATCTAAAACATATCTATGAACTTGCTCTAGGATCTATTTTTCTAGTTTTATCTTTGGTAAAGTAGCACTTTGTCCTTATTTCTTCTCTAAATTTCACTCATACCTATGATTTTGCTGCCTCTCTAGACCATTTTCATGACATATTTTCTCCAAAAAAAGTCTTATTCGAGTTCATGAATTACCAAAATATCCCAAAATTTCTCTTATTGCCTCAATTCCTCTTTTTCCCCTTAAATTTACCTGGTTTTTTTTTTTTTTTTCTTCACTTCAAAATAATGTTTCCTCTTTTCCCTACTCTTGTGTGAGCTTGAAGTAACCAATTTGGGATTCATTTTGGTAAATAAATTTCATACAATCACATTCCTTTCATAAATTTCAATTTCGGCTCGCTCACAAAAATCACAATAATTAAAGAAGACATTTCCAAAGATCAAATGGTTCACTTATTCTTTGCCAATGATCTTACTATATTTAATCTAATAATAAGTCAAGGTATTATATGTTGAGGGGATACAATATCACGAAGCTAGACCCAATGGAGGCTTGGCCCCAACCGAGCCCCCTGATCTTGTATCATAATCTCTACACAGGAAGATTTTGCTATTGCTAAGATTTAATCCAAGGCCCAAGTGTGGGAGAAACCCTCAACACTAATTGATTTAGAAATTTGTGATGTAAAAAGTTTTTATGTTAGTGCGATATTAAGTTCAGTAATCACAAGGTAAGGGGTACACAATCACCGAACTAGAACCAATGAAAGATTAACTCCACCCAGACCCACGAGGGGCCTATTAAATGGGCTATTAGCATTCTTTGCCTCTTATTAAAACCTCCAGCCATCATGTCTCCTACACCTTTTTACCCAATCATGAAAACTTCACAATCCAAAACGTATCTACCAACTTGGTCTTGGATATATTTGACCAATTTTATCTTTGAGAAAATAGCTCTTTGTTCTTATTTCTTCTCTAAATTTCACTCATACCCATGAGTTTCCAAACTTTCTAGGTCATTGTCATGATATATTTTTTCCAAACTTTCTTATTTAAGTTTATGGTGTTATATTAATATCCCAAAAATTGTCCTCGAACATCAATTCCATCTTCTTCTCATTTTTGTCTTTTTTCCTTCACTTCAAAATAACCTTTTCACTTTTTCATAGCTCTTATGTGAGTTTCAAATAACCAATTAGAGTTTTGTTTTCGTAAATAAATTTCATGCACTCACATTTCTTTCATAAATTTAAAACTTAGGCTCGCTCACACCAATCACAACAATTGTAGAAAACCTTTTCAAAAACCAATTTGATTAACTTATTCTTTATCTACTCTTGTTAAGTCATCTCGGAAGCCCTTGGACATGCAACAATAGTCACAAGTCATTTAAATAGTGATTAGAAATATTTTATGAAATTCTCTTTTAATTAAATTAACAAACAAGAAAGAACTTTTAATTATTCTTTCATCATATCCTTATCGCCTTTCATTTCAAGGTCATTGATCTTTATAAAATCATTTATCATAGTTCACTTATTCTTTTTCAATGGTATTACTATATTTAATCTAATTATGAGTCAATGTATTACAAGGTAAGGCGGTACAATGTCATAGAACTAGACCAAATTGAGGCTTAGCCCTAGCAGGCCCCTTGATCTTATATCACAATCTCCACATGGGAATATTTTGCTACTGCTAAGATTCGATGTGGGAGAAACTATTGGTACTAATTGATTTAGAAGCTCTTCATATATAAATTTTAATGTTAGTGTGATGATGAAGTTGAGATATCACAGGGTAAGGGTACACAATCAAGGAACTAGAGCTAATGAAAGATTAACCCTAACCAGGCCCATAAGGAGCTTGTTGACCTTCTATCATAGTCTCCACACAAGGAGATTTGCTATCTCTAAGATTTGACCCAAATACCTCAACTATAGGAGAAACTATTGGCACTAATTGAGTTAGAAGTTCCGGTATATAAATTTTTAGACTATTGTGATGTCTGAGATGAGCATATTTCAATCAAGTGTGGGAGAAACTTTTGGCACCCACAAAAGATTGGTTAATTATACACTTTTCATCAAGTAACTTTAACTTATACCCAATCTTATCTACACCACACATTGGAATATTGTCAAAATGTAACGAAAGTAAAGATGAAAAGAACTAAGAATTGACATTCATTGATGCAACTCTTTAGAATTAATGACAACTGTAAAACGAGGATAAGAAGAATAAGTAATTTTATTTATTTATTATTTAATTATTTTAGTAACTCATAGACATATAGGTTATCTCTCCCTTATTTCTATATCTAATAAATCTCTACAAATATGATGACAAATTTCGTCACTTTGACTAACCAACCAAACTAGTAATGGCTATCTAAAGTCATCAGCAATCCCAATTGATTAGATCTTCACTATTTTGCAGCTAATTTCACTATTTTTTCATTAATTTGCCTCTATTCCCACTGTTTGTCTGCCAGTCTCTCTCTTTATCCTCTGAATTTTTCTTCTCATTCTAGGTGTGTCGACCAGTTATTTGGTTCAGGCCTAATTTAGTGTTAGAGATCCTGGTTAGGTCTACCCAGGGCTTACAATTTGGTGATTTGAAACTTCTGACCCTTGCATTATGGGGCGAAACCAGGGTAGCAGCTAGTGCATGCGAGTGAGAGCTTTTTTAGTGCACTTGAGTGTTGGAACTCTACTTTGAGGATAACTTAAGCCTATAGGTTTATCTTTGTGTGGAGTTGATTTGTTTTTATGGCATCAAGACCCTTAGTTTGTTCACTCAAGGTGGTCAAAGTATATTTTTTTTAAACTATCTAGCTAGTCAATGTCAATTAATCTTTGTTGCTTTTAAATCTGATTGTATTTTCTCCCGTTTTATTGCTTTATTAATCCTTTGTTTATGCAGTGTTTCCATTGATCTAGACCTGAAGTGAGTGTGTTTTGCTTTGCATTCAATGTCATTTTATTTAAGTGTTGGTGGATATACATAGTGTGGTAGTGTTTATTTGTATTGATTGTTTATCTAGCTAGCTTTCTAATCTATTTAACTTTCATCATTAGGAGGTGTGTGGCTCTTTGGTCTATGAGAAGTTGTTTGAGCTTAGCATATATTTGTATTAGAACTCGAATGCCTTGATAATTGGTTAAAAGGTAAGCTAGATAAGAAGGTCCTTGAACAAATTGAGCACAAGTTCCATCACCAAGAAGTTTTTATCAAACAAATGAGACTAATGAAATGGAGAACAACGTTTTCAAGGAATGGATCTTCGATCTAGCTAGCTTTACATATGGCAAAGCTTTCTAACTCCTTAGTGTGGAGAACTATTACACAAGGATAATGCTTTAATGATGATGGAATTTGTCACTTCCTCTTGTGTAAATCTGGCAGCATATTGCTCAAAGGCAGAGGATTAAAATGATAATTTAGCTTACTTGACTTATAGCTTATGCCTAAGAATCTTAAGGATTTTTTCAGAAGAGTCATTTCCTTCACTAAAATGAATCATGCTAAGAACACCATCAAAGATCTAGAATAAGGCATTAACTTGGTTGTCATAATCAAGAAGTGGTAAAGGAACTCAATAAGGTTAATTAAGAAGAACTTAGGCAACAAGTATTACGTAAAGGGGGAAGGAAAAGGAATTAGCTTTGAATATGGAGTCAACAGATGAAGTTCTTATAGGAAAGAGGCCTTTTGAACAATCCTTTAGCCCTTATGAAGATATTATTGCATGTTGTAGGGAAGAAAATTCTGATAGAAAATGAGGGTGCTCGTTAGCAATGACAAAGGCATTTAAGAGAGCCCGGAGGACGCAAAGGTTCTATGCCAATACTCCAAATTAAAATCTATGTCTTACATGTAGCACCACTAACCCAAGTCCCACATAATCTCGTTTTAGTGATAATAAGGATATGAACACAACATGTAAGTCCCCTCTAACATTTGCTGACAAGAAGAATAATGGACATTTGATCTCCTTAAGCAAGTTATCTTGTGACTGGCTCTTTGATAAGAAATGAATTGTGATTTATGATTCTATAGCTATAAGCCATGTGACTAAATGAATTCGACCAAAACAGTATACAAAAATACATGCCCTACCTAAGGTCGATTATATCCATTAGGTATAAACACCATCAATAGAAAAAGAGCAAAAGCAATGCATCATTAGAACTGAAGGCCCGGAGGAAAGAGATGAGCTAAGAGGTAGGGGATTTCTTGATGAAAGAGTAAAAGCAACAGATAGATGTTTGTTTGCGATCCTCTAATTTAGATGGGGCTCAAGCCATAAAAAAGAAAAGTCTAATAGATTGGTTATTCCTATTCTTTGCAAAGAGCTATGCCCATAGTGAAGACTAGAAGTTGACAAATTCCTCAATTCTCAAATGAAAACAAAAGAAAAGCCTAAAGAACTCAATATCCCAGGAAGAGAAAGAGAAAGAATGAAAAAGTAAACAAGAACAGGAATGCAAAATGTAGAAATTTGTAGCCTAACTTTTTAAATTATCTAACTCAAATATATTTTCTATGAAGAATAACAAGATAAGCAACTCTAAAAGTCATTACC
Organism: Carnegiea gigantea; assembly: GCA_029747015.1. Classification (NCBI taxonomy): domain Eukaryota; kingdom Viridiplantae; phylum Streptophyta; class Magnoliopsida; order Caryophyllales; family Cactaceae; genus Carnegiea; species Carnegiea gigantea. The sequence continues at coordinate 483,104 of JAKOGI010000572.1, read as the reverse complement.
AAGTAAGAAAGCTTCGGCTACTCAATCTGTAAAGGTTATTAACTTCTATTTCTAAGTCTGTATCAAAATTTCACGGTCGATTCCATAATAGTCTAGAGATTGAAGAATGTATGGATATTGCTCTATACTCTCTCTCTATTGTCTCAGTTACTCTATTTTGTAGCTTAATGCACTTAGCTCCTTAGGTGAGTCCCTATGAATGGCGAAAGAAAAGGTTGGTAGATCTTAGTTGGGAGAGGTTATAGGAAGAAAGAGTGGAGAACTAGTTTTCAGGGTTTGGTGCCAAACCCTAGAAATCGTTTACTAGTGGCTAGAGCATGTGATTTGTTTAAAGAAATCATTCGGTTCTCAATCTAGACTAGAAGATCTATAGATTTTAAGGAAATTTTTTTGGACCATGGACTGAATAAGGGATCACTTGGTTTGTATTTCTTCGATCTAATTTGGATATACACCGAATGACGAACAACCCCAGTATGAAATAAGGGTTGTAACAAAATTTGGTGTTTGACTCGAGTCCTAAGCCAAGCCCAAGGGCTCGACAAGCAAGCTTCCTTTGCTCCAACCCTCAATCTATGTGTGCGTGTGTGCACGTGCGCATGTGTTTCTTAATTTTTATTTGTCTTATCTTCCTAATTTTAGTAAGCTTTATTAATTATTCTTATCATCATAATTTTTTTGGTCTCAACGACTATTATTGATTATTTTATTTTTAGAACATCTTATAAAAGTTAAATTATTTTCAAGATATCACCTACTCAATCTATAATGCCCTAAAATGGGTATAACTAACTCTTGAATACTACTAAAGTTACTCTTAGCGCTCTGAGTGGAGCATTATCGTAAATCCTCTAAATCGAATATCAAGCTATAAACCCAAACTAGAAACCAAAACTTAACCAACTCTTCAAGCCAGAGGGAAAAAAAGAGTAGTCCAAGGGGCTAACCAATTCCCCACTCATTACCCTACCAACTAACAAAATCAAACTTAAATATAATAAGACTCAATGTCGTCCTTACCCTATGCATGAGCTCATCATCTACACAGATTTCCACAATGAATAGAAATTCAATAATAATCTCCCTTTCTAAATTCACATACACCAAATCCACAAAGTTATTCTCAGCAAACCTACACTGAAAGAGCTTAAGTACCATTCTTCTCAACTAGCTACCTAGAGTTACCATCCATCCCCATGTACTAGGTTCTACAAAGGTTTGCTAACCTAGCATTATTGGTGATACACAAGGTTTCATAGGGTTTTATTTTTTGTAATAAAGTTAAGTGCTTTTTTTTATCCAAAGTGCAATAATTACGTATTGAATCTTAGGCATTCCTAGCTGAACCAACTCCTTACATTCACTTTAAATCAATAATTTTACTACACCATCCTGTATTATACATTTGGAGTTTGTGTGTACTACAAATTTGATCTTATAAATGATTGTACTAGCTGTTAATTGATATTTTCTATGCTTCAACTAGTTTATTTCCTACCAAGTGTAACACATTGATACAAAAAGGGCCCGCCTAGCTTTAACATATCTCCCCTTCAATTTCTTGTTGAACTAACCCAATTCATGCCTCCAAGACCACCTTCCATTCCTTATTTCATACCATTGAAAGGCAGCACTCTACACTTGATGGCTACCTAATAAAAACACATGGTTATATATGTTCTAGTCACCTTTTGTCAATTTATCTTCGGTGAGCAATCTTTTGTGAGTACCAAGCCATTAAACAGAAGAGTGCCTATGCAAGACTCCTAGATAAGCCTAACCCATGCATATTGCCTGCTTCCTTGCCTAAGTTTGTAATACAATTCATCAGCATACATCCTCCCTTGAATGGTGTATGCTTCAAGACTCTAGCCAATGTTGCCAACACCTCCAACCGTGCAACATGCTTATCTCTCACCTTAACTAAACATTTCTTCACCCAAGAATTATTGAAAGTTGCCAATAGTTGATTTACCCCGACTAGCCATCATTCTAGGTTATAGCTCACTACTGTGTCTAAATTGCCATTTTCCTAACCTATGCCCACCATTCCTGAACATGACTATTCATCGTACATGCACAATCACTCAGAGAATTTGTCATTCAGTCTCAAAAGCCTTGCTCCTGCAAAGTGATTAAGGATGGCAATGGGTCGGATTTGGATCGAACGTATAAACATTTAAATCCAATCCAATTAATAGTTGGATTTGAAAATCAAATCCAAATCTGACTCTGTGAATCTGATGTTGAATCAAATTTAGATCAGTTTCAAATCGGATTAAATTCAGATATAATCGGATATATTCCAATTATATATTTTTATTCAATATTTGTATAATTTTTATTTCCAACCTTATTTTTGTTCAGCTGTAAGTGCAACGCTAAATATCTCTTTAACGTCAAATAACTTTTCATGTCAAACATTTCAATATGTCAAAGTAAAAAAGTGTTGGGAAAAGAAAATATGAATTCACTTTTAAGAAAAATTGATAGACAGTAGTACAATAGTTAGAAGGAAAGGAAGAAAGTAAAACTTTGATTGACGAAAAGGAGAGATCGAGAGGAAGATCGGGAGGGAAGAGCATATTAATTAATAAAAAAGAGTGTATTGCATATAGAATGCGTACCTATGTGATTTTTTTTAGTTTTATGATATTATGATTTTTCTATCTAAAAAATAAGGTAAAATTATTAAAGAAAGATGTCAGACAAGATGTTAATCGGATCGGATGTACCCTTCTAATATGATCGGATTGAATTCGAATCGAATTATTTTTATCCGATGCGAATCGAATTATTTTTTATCGGATTTGAATCTGATAATTTTGCCCTGAATCGGATCATATTTGTGTCGAATTTGAACTATACTGTCATCCTAAAACATGATATGTTTTTCCTACTTTAAGAAGTAACATCTTATGAATAGGTCCATCTGACCATTCAAATAACTCAGCCTTGGTTCAAACTGGGGGCCTTCCATCATTTCTACGTCATGAATGATGCCAATGCCATGATTCTATTCCTCACAGTGCATTGTAGCAACGAAATCAATAATATGCAACTATTTCATCATAAATGTCATAATCAAACCATAAAATAGTCTCCAAACAACTCAACCGCATTTTATCCCAATAAAACTATGTTTTAAACGCATTCTCCACGAAGGAATAAGCTGGTTGTTTCCTGTTACTTTGTAAGCTTTTAGCTTGAGCTCAATTTCTTCTATAGGTCTGAAGAAACAATCATCCATGTATAACCTACTATTTTGGGCACTAAAGGAAAAGGCCACCGACCTTAATGCCCAAGTTATTATATTCAAGATCAATACATGCCACATAGTACTTTAAAACTCCAAAGTTTGTTTATATTAAATTCTAAAACTTTTAAGTATTATCAACCCATTTAGGTCACATTCTGACTTTTGGCCAGCCCAACACCCCAATTCCAATTGTTACAGCTCAGGTTGCCAACTTCAAAATAAAGTGAATAATTCTAATGTCGAAATTTTAAGGGTTGTAATATAATCTTTCTAAAAAGACCAAGTGGAGATTTCTATAGACTAAGGTGTTAAATTCACAAAAATGTAAACCTATTCAGTTCTCACGTAGCTTTGCTCAATCTCAACCTAGAGGCCATATCTTCCTCATCCTAAGATCAACTTTATAAGTTTAAAAATGACTAATGCAGATGACATGTAGCTCTACATTCATATAAAATTATACGATTCTTAAACATCTACATATTTTCCAGTGATTTTTCGAATAAATTGCTTTTCCCCCTTTGAGGTTTGGTGAAATGCTTTACTAATCACACGTTTTTAGAAAAATATTTATGGAACCACTTAGTTTAGCATAAATATTTTTTGAAGGGCAAAACTTTGGGTTAACTGATTTCTGGGTCACAAATATTTACTTTTATGTCCCTGAACTTTATCAAATTTATGCTCTTGGCCAAACAGGGGTTCAAATTGCAAATATTCAAAGTTCTGGGCTGTTTTGCAAAACTAAGCTTATATTAATGTTTGGAATTCTTATAATGAATTTAATGGTACTAATTATTATAATGTACTACTTGTATCATAAAATTATAATTTTGGTGATTAGGGATCCACCATACTTAGCAAAATAATTAAAGCTTAATCAGAGAGTTTTGACCATTACCTGAACTTAATCGGCGTTGGATCCTGACGTTCGTGTAGTTTCTAGTTTATAGAGATTGCTAATCTCAATCACACCTATCTTAGATTAGGTACAACACATATCTATTTTGTTTCCTACCTTGGATCATAGTCACTAATCGAGTTTTAAATCTTTTTTAGGGTAGTGGAGTTTTAATCAAGAAATTATAATATTTAAGACATAAGTTTCGATTGAATAACGTTTCCTATTGCGAAACGTTTTTTATTCAAAGCTTAAATGTGAAAATATTACAATGGAAAGATTTTAAGAGGGACTTAAACAATTAAGATCATCAGAGAAGCTTGCTTTTAGAGAAACGGAGAATCTCGACTTCTCTTTTGCTCAAGAATGTTCAAATAACCATGTCCTTTCTCAGTCTTCAGCCTCTTCTTTTATAAAGGAGTTGGAATACATACGATGCCCTAACGGCTACAATACACACTGGTTTTATGTATTGCTACAGTTACATTCACATGGCTACAGTTACATTCATGGTTATAGTAGACTACCTTACTTTACAAACCTGACACTTATCAAAATAGTGTAATAATGGAGCAATCACTTTTGAGAGCCTTTTAATGCTAACATGACTAGTCATCATTATTGAGATTCTACATGCCTTCATCCCCAATAATGTCTTCTAGTCCATCATTATCCAAATAATCATCAAAATCTTCATCTAGTTCGAGATGCTCTGGATCCACTTTTTGAATATTCATGGAGATATTTCTTTCCTTTTTCTAATAAGAATTTTCCCACTTCAATATTGAAGAGATGATCAAAAACATCTTTTGAAATAGCTACTTCTACCTTCATACAATTGTTAAACTCATTATAGTAGGCGAAAGTAGTATTTTCGCAGTGCATTAGCATTACTCCTTGCTCGATTAGTGCCTACATTTGATGGTAAATATTAAAAAAAACCAATGACTTTTGCTAAAGTAGCATTAGTAACTAACTCATGTTGTTTCGGAAACCATTCTTGTTGTTGATCACTGGGATTGTCTAAATCAACTAGTTAAACCAAATAATGGACCGGTTTGACTTTTCTATTTTCATACTCAATTAATGCACAATGTACCTCTACATATAGGCATCTAATGTATGAGACCTTTGTTAGACCATCAGGAGAAGTGAGAATCCAATGAATCTTTTTGAACATGCACTGCTAGAATTTCATTAATCTTGAGAACAACGCAAAGTTCGGATCTAGGATTTCCATAATATAAACTACAATTCCATGTTCCCAGGCTTTCATGACTGGGTCATTTGGAAAGATTGAATTTGTTGAAAAACTAACAACACCCACTCCAAATCTATCGGGAAAGTAAATTCTTGTACTCTAAGATTCCCAAATATCAAGAATAATTATAATACTAGTCGATGCAAGCCGCATACCACTCATTGAGCCATGTTTCTTGAATGCGAGAACTTATTTTTTTCTTAGATATCATAAGGACACTTTATGTAATTAATTTATAACACTAGAAGGAAAAATCTTTGGGTTATTAGGTAGGCAGCAGATAGCATACCAAAGTGTGATGTACTTTTTGTATGAAATCCTAAATCATCTATAAGGACTTACCAGAAGGAAAAATCCACTCTAGTAGTAATGACATTTCATTTTAGATTTCTTCATTTTTTGATAGGAGTTCTGCCCTGATGATTACCATTGACGAGTTCTCAAATTAGACTATCTTCTAGGGAGTTCTTTGATCCTTGTACATGTTCAATATAGAAAGAAAACTAGTTAAGTTATAATTATCAATGCAACAGTTGCCCTTGCGCTTGCATATTTGATAAATTTTTTTTCACATAATCAAGTATTCTTTTATAATTAGTTTGAATAAGAAGAGGTTTTGTGGCTAAAAAGATTAAGAACTTTTCATTTCCCCTTATGACTGTAAGGTTTTTTTTCCATCGTGAGATAGTTACATTCTGCCTTATTAAAACTTCAACTGCAATATTTGTAGAGTTTTTCTCATTCTTTAATTTTGAGTATTACACTCTATCTCAAGAATTTAATCATCTCTTTCATTAGGAAAATTAAGAATAAGAAGATTTTACACATCTTTTTGAAATTTTGAACAATCTTTAAATTACTAGGGGTCCATGTCCAGCTTACTTTTTTCTTGAGTTTCTGCTGCAATGACTTTCTCAGTTTGGCTAAATCTTTAATGAAATCTGAAGAATATGTAAGGCATCCAAGAAACCTTTATAACTGTTTCCTATTTTCAATCTTTTCGGGAAAATTTTCTAATTTTTTTCTAGAATATGCTTTTGTAGAATGATTTGTCCAACTTTGATCTCTAGAACTAAAATCTCAATCTCTTATTCAGCATAAATATACTTGTTCTTACCAAGTACAATACCATGATCAATGTATTGTTGGGTGATAGATAGGACATCATCTTTATGCTGTTCTATGGTTTTTGGAAAAGATGAGGATATCATCGATGTAAAATAAATAACAGTGATTAAGATCTTTGAGGATGTTATACATTTTTCTTTGGAATATTTAAGGTGCATTCTTTAGGTCAAATGCCATTACTATCCACTTCTAATGTCCTTGAGGGGCACTAAACACAGTTAAAGGAGTGCTTTTTTCATCCATTTTTATTTGTTAGTATCCCCTTTTATAATCCAGTTTTGAGAACAAAGAGTGTCCTTGAATTTTATTAAAAGGATTATTTTGTTAGGAACATAATAACTATTAAAGACATTATTATCGTTAAGCTTTTTGTAATTGATCACTACTCTTGCTTTTTCCCTTTTTTCTTCAGCATGTTTTCTTACCATAAAAGCCGAACTGGTGTGAAAACTCTTGCTATTCATGATTAATCCTTCATCTAGGAGTTCTTTGATCTGTTTATCAAATTCCTAGATATTGTAGTGTGTATACACCATTTGTTTGACTTGAATAATAGTATTGGGATTTAACAAATTAATTTTTACAAATGTCTTATCTTTACCCCAAAATTTTACTGGATTAGCGGAGTTCTTTACATAATTGCTCTTGTTGTTCAGTAGTTTGCTCTTTAATAAATAACTCAAGTAATGAGATTGTCAGTGCTATCTCACGTCATGCAGACATTTTCTTCCCACCACGCTGGCTAGATGTAAACTCAATTTTCTCATTAATTTTTCAATAGGAACTGAGTAACCATTAATTGTAAATATTATTTAGTTTATCGTTTGTGTTTATAGAGAACATAGTCTCTGAAAATTATCTTCAATAATTATATCATAAGTAGGTTGATCAATAGCCTATAGAACTGATATAATACATTGGACTCCTCTTAATTCTATGGATGACTCCTCTATTGCCTCATTATGGCTCATAATGCTACTATCAACTATTCTTACTTGTAAAGGATTCTTGGCTTTTTTCCACGTAAGTTCTAGAAACAATGCCCTTTTTGCAAAGCATATAGGACAACCACTATCTATGTAGGCGCATAATTCATATTTATTATACCCCTTTAAAGTCTAACCATACATTTATTAGGATATAGATGCTTAGGATTTGTATTGGTAGCATCCTAGCATATCTCCATACTTATGTTCTTAACTAATTCATCTCCATAGATTGGCTCACTAACGGTTCTAGTTTTACACCTAATGACTTTTCTATCTAGACTTATACTTTGGTCTACACTGTGTCTTATGGGTTCGAAACTCATTCTACTCATTTTACTGGTCATGCTAATTATATCATTTACTTCAAGCTCTTCTTTAACTGATGAAGATCCTTCTCCCTATTCTAATCTTGCACTCATGCTCCTTAATAATTGGGCTTTATGATAATTTTACCATTCTCATCAATTTTTATCACATTTTTCCTATTGATTTTTATAGGATTGGCAAAGGTACATATCCATGAATGATTAATTTTTATCTCCTAAGGATTAGATTTAATCCTTTGGATCCTTTGCATAGGGGTAGGACTTTCAAATTTTTCCATCTCTATCATTGTTACCTTAGTCTTTGGATCTATGATATTATCTAATTTGTAGATAATTTTTCAAAATATCCCTAATAGATATCTTCCTCTTTTCATGTCCATCCAAACTATTTTTATCTTAAAGGATAGGAAGTTTTTAGCAAACTCATCTTTTAGACTCACATAATATCCAAGTTGACAATTGAATCCTATATACCCATTACCTAAATTAGTCTTGATCACTGTGATAATTTGATTATTAAATTTGGTATGCCTGATATCACATAGCAAAGCATAAAGATCAATATCTTTGCCATGATATTGTAATGGAGTAATTTGAACTTAGATGCTACTATACCTGTATTTTCTATCTTTGTTATGCTTAAGGATATTTTTCTAGTTAATGAAATTAACTTCTTTCACATTACATTCACAGTCTTTGATTTCTATATCTCCTTCCATCATTTCACAGGCGTATTTGCTTTTTAATTAAAAGATGGACTTTTTATAGATCTTGTTTTTCTAAGTTATAGGAGGACTCAATCTCCTTTGACTTGTTCGTTCTCATTGTCTACCACAAACTATTTTCCATGAAGATCACCAAGACTAATCGAGCTACTTTTCATCATATGACTGGTCTCTTCATAATTACTCTCTTCATATTCGTCTAATCTCAATAATTTCTTTGTTGTTATTTAAGGCTAGATCGAGTGCCTCTTCCTCACTTAGTTAAAGTAATCTAGGGTTCCTAGAGTTTCAATCAGCTTATTATTCTTCCTATTTTTGCATTCATTAGCATAATGCCCCACTTCTCTGCATGTCCAGCATGTGTAGTTGTTTTTTCCTGTAGGATAATAAGCTGCTTTCCTAAAAAATCTTTGTTTTCTAGGGCTTGGTTTGTTACAATATTTTCTTCCATATTTCTCTCCTTTTTGCTTATTAAAGCTCTTTTCTTATTAATTTTTCTTTTTCTTTTTCTTCTTCTCTTAAGTTGTTTTCCCCATTGGTGAGGTGAATCCCAATAAGTTAGAAAGTATTTCTTAATTTTCTTTTGCTTTTGGAGATCAAAACATTGATCATTAACCAATTTCCTTAAATAAAAGATTCTTGAACCAAGGGTATCAATGACATCCGCTCTTTCAAACCATACAATGTATTTTTCATTAATTATGAAATTTATCAGATATGGCAATTTATCATAGAACATACCAAGATCAGTTTTATTACGCCCAGTTTCTCATACCACATAACTTTATATTATTAGTTTTTCTTTGTCATTCTCTAGCTTTTTCTTCAAAATCTAGTTTAGCTCTGATAAACTCAGTTTCGATTTCCTTACATAAATTTTTGAACATTGTAGCTGGCATTTCCATTATTCTTAATGCATTTTTACTATTTTTATTTAACGAATCATACCAGTCAACTACAGTGCCAGAAAAGGTATGTTCAATATAGTTTAGAAATTTTGCAGTAGTCCATGTGGTATTTAAATTTAGGATACTATTCATACCTCTTTTCTAATAGTCAAATAGTTCTTCTCTATTACAGGCTCCATCAATGTTTAAGATGTATCCTATTTGGCTAAGCAGGATAAGACTAATCTTTTCAAAGATCGTAATTTTCCTTAGAATGAACCCAAAAGAAAAATTAGTTGTACATCCTGCTGGAATGTACCTATGTCTAATAAAATGAGTATTTCTTCTAAAAGATTCATCAAATTCTTCAGGTTTGGGAACAAGATTGTCAACAAGATTGTTCTCAATTTTAACTATGTTGAGTTCTTCGATTTCATTGTTCTCATCATCAAATATCATTTTACTATAATTTTTTATCTAGTTTCCTCCTAATTTGTTCTGAAGATGCCACATTAAGGTCCTCTAGTTTAATCAAATCAGTCATCTGCTGATATATTTCTTCTTCTCACTAGATATCATTAGTCTCTTCATTATCTGCAGATAATATATCTTTTTTATCGATTATTGCACTCATGACTTTGTTTAATTCTTCTGAGTTTTATTCTTTTTCAAACATATTTTGCGGTACTCTTCCAGATTACGTTGGTTACGCTCCATCCTCTTCTTTTTTTTCTACCTTCTCAGCTGATTTTTTAGTTGATTTTTCTTCTACTTCTTTTTGAATTTTTATATCATGCAAAGGAAATAGGTTTTTTTTTTTTGGATTTTGGAAGGGATATTTATGTTGAAAAGGAGTACTAATACTTAACATGGACTTTTTGCTATGTTTAATTTCACTAACCAGAGAACGATGGATTATAAACAATTGTTTCTTAATCTCCTTAGCGTTGGCTTGAATTTTAGTTAATTCAGCTTTTAACTCTAAAGCTATATCAATGATGTAACTTAATTGAGGTGCTACTGAAGTGGTTCCTTCTGTTGAGTTAACAATATAAGAATAATTAGGAGCATGGCAAGTAGGTGGTGATTCAAGTATTAAACACAATTAATTAGCTTTGTTAACTATTAATTAGCTTAGTTATCTTAATTATTTTTGATCACGTGGCTCTGATATTAGATGAAAGAGGGTTTCGAGTAGTACTTATGAGTGAAAAATCACATGCACAAAATTAAATTTTTCGAAAGTAAATTTTTAAGGATTAGAGTTAAAATGAAAATTTAAAACCTTAGGAGGCTTTTTGCATTTTAAAAAGTTAGCTTTTCAACAAGTTTCGTTCCAGGAGTTATTTGGACAAAAGTTAGATGTATCAGAAAATCGTTTCTAAAGTTGTGGGTTCAAAAAATTATTTTTGCCAAATTTTGAGGTTCGGAATAGAATTTATCCTTATTTTTTAGCCTCAACTCAAATATCAGAATTTTGACAACAATAATTCCACCATTTTCCCTCATCATGCAAATGATATCATTAATATGAAAAGCTTGTATTTGTCTAACCAAAAACTCTAGTAAATTTCTCCATGATTAAAAGCAATAACACTAATTAGATCAAAAGAAAGCCTATGTCCACCATTCTTACACATGACCATTTGTGATACATATATAATTACTCAGAGATGCTCTAGTCTTATAAACCTTCATCCTACAACCTGGCATGTTCTTTCCACTTTAAGAATTAATATTCTATGAATATGTCCATCTACCATTCAAGTAACTCAAGCTTGACCCAAATAGAGGTCTAACTATCATTCTTATGTCATTTATTATGCCAATCTCATTATTACATTCCTGGTAGTGCATTCTAGAAAGGCAATCAACAATATGCACATTACAAATATTACAACCAAACCATAAAGCTGTTTTCAAACAACTCAACCACATCTTGTCCCAATCAAACTTTATTTCAGAGGCAATCATTAGGAAGGAATAAGGCATGATTGTTACTTATTAACTTTGCAAATTTTTTAGCTTGAACACAACCTCTTTTATAGGCCTAAACAAAAAGAGATTCGTCTTTAACCTACTACTTTGGGCCCCCAAAATAAAGGTCATCAATCTTAAAGCCTAAGTTATTGAACGCAAGATCAATACATATCACATAGTCCATCTAAAACTCCAAAATTTGTTAGATTAAATTCTGAAAATTTTTGGGTTTACAAAGAGGTCTAGTTCACATTTAAATATATGGCCAGCCTGACATCTCCATATTCAATGGTTATAACTCAAGCTATTATTCTCAAAATAAAGTGAAAAATTCTAGTATGAAAAGCTCAAGGTCTGGCCTACAATTTTTATGAGGAGGCAGATTGCAAATTGCTACAGATTAAGGCGTAAAATTGGTAAAAAAATAAAACATCTCCAACTCTCACCTATCTTTGAACAATCTAAGTCTAGCGACCATAGCTGCCCCATTCTAACTCCGATTTTGGAAATTTAAAATTGCTAACACATATGATATCTAAATCTACATTCATGCAAGATTTCATTATTTTTAAACATCTACATATTTTCTAGTTATTATCCAAACTCAACCCAACAACCAAACTTTTCACTGTAATAATTCCATCCCGTTATCTCATCATGTAAATGATGCCCATCATTAATAAGCCATAAAAACTAGTGTTTGGGTACCCAAAACTCTCATAAACTCCTCCATGATTAAAACCAATAACCCTAATTAGATCAAAGGAAGTCAAGGGTTAGGATTTCAACAATTTACTCCTAAGAGTTAAATTGATCAAATTTGATAGCTTTCTCTTTCTCAACTAATGTTGTGATCTACCATTGGCAAAAACTTCATGCAAAAATTAGGGCCACAAGCTCATATAAACAACTTGAAGAAAACTAGAGGCTTAGGGAGGAACTCTTTCAGGATGTTTGGGTTTGTTGCCCTAAAATCCCAACCATGCATACTCATCACCATTCAAAGAAAGGAAAGACATGAGGGTTGGCATCTAAAGGCCGGATCGGTAGCACTAATGGTATACAGTGCAACTATAGGCGGTAGTGCTGATGTTGCATGTTGCCTACAATAGCAACCATAGATCGTATGACTGAAAGAAAGTGGGGGAATAGTGTAAGAAAGAGGGAAAACGAGATACGAAGAGAGAGAGTCATAGCATACATTTGAGATATCGAAACATGTCATACATCAACTAAAGCTAACGAAAAGAACACCATTCCAATGAGGAAGAGTTTGAGAGGGAGGAGTATAGTCCTCTTTTCTCTATTGTTGCAGTTTGGGGAATAATCCCACCTTTTATTTTTTTTCAAAAGGAAAAAACCCAAAAAATGGTGGCGTGAATTATCCTAAAACTAAAAGGATGAATTTGGCTTGACTTTACATCTAATGTTTGTCACTTATACATGGCCAAACATCTAACCCAAAACCTATGATTCGAAGCAAAAATTCGCACACGCAACAGTTATTAATTAAAATATAGAAATTTAGTTTCTATTTGATAGAAGGCACCATAAGAAGAGCTCTCTGTATGACATGAGGCAATTTCTGATTTCTTTATGCTAGTGCCCGATGTAAGAAAGCAACAAGGGAGACCACAAAAATATAAAATTTTTTACTCATTAGTAACCATAGTTACTGAAATATGTCAAACCCTTTTTGATAAATGTTAGAAGAAAGATGATTTAGGCAAGGTATTTTTCAATTCGATCTTTGAGATAGTGTAACCTGAGTCAACTGTTACTGGATTGTATTGGGTTAATGAAATAAAGCTTCACAACGATGGTTCAAACCATAATCACCGTAATGGGACAAAAGCTGCATTTTGTCAAATTAGAGAGAGTCCATGGTCAGATAATTGTAAGTATAACTATCGAGGAAATGGGCTGGATACATTGTAGGTCTGTGCCTAAGGTGATTGTGTTAAGGGGCTTTGTGTAAAAGAGATTGGGGCTGTTCCCCAACCTCGGCTCCTTTGTCATCCAGTTGGCCGGTATATCTTCAAATTTGCTACAAAGCTAATATGGAGTCTATATTATGAGGTGGTGCATGGATGGTTGATAACAAATCTTCAATACTAAAACCTAGGACCCTTGCTTTTAAATTTGATCAAGAGATTACATGTAGAGGTCCTATGTGAGTGTATTTTCCCAATTTATATCTCTTATTTTGGTCAGTTAATGGGTAAAAATGGTAGGTATCATCATTGAGAGGTTGTAGACAAGTATGCTAGTCACAAGGAAAGAATTAGCTAAGCCAGAGTTTTAATTAAGGTTGATGTGTCAACCACATTGCCTGATACTATTTTAGTCTGATATCCCATTGGTAATGTTATAGTTCGGAAGGTCTCCTATGCATAGGTTTCATATTTCTATCATAAGTACAAGAAGATGGGCATGAAGATTTTATTTTTCATGCTGATAGCATCAAGTAGGTATGGGTACCTAAGGTATGAGACTCACATGTTGAATCTACTATTGAGAAGCTATGGTTGTTAAGGCATAGCTGGTAAGAAGGAGGGGATGATGAGGTGCAACACCAATCTAGAAAGTTGTTATGCCTAGTAACAAGTCTCATAGTTAGAGCAAAACCATAAGGAAGAACATTTTTTTCAGGGGAATAGAAAAGTGCATCAACTAATGAAATAGAAGGTTTGGTTTTCTCAAATAGATGTGGATCATTAATTGGTATTCGGGAAAAAAATTAATGTTGCATGTTCTAGTATGAGTAAGCATGATAAAGCACAAAGCATGGGTAGGGCTTTCGGCAAAAATTATGAACCATTATTGTGCTATACTGGAATTTTACGGGTGCAAATGACCCCTACAAGCAGACAAAAATAAAGAAGGATAATGTTGGATTTAGGGTATGATACACCCATAAGGGATGCAAGCCTAATCCACATTATAAGTTGATGGCTTAATCACCTCAAAAACGCCAGTCCCTTGACTATTCCATCTAATATAAAAAGGGGACTAGTCTAAGGGGAAAGAAACATCAGAAACATTGAGGGTTTTCTAAAGAGAGTTTTCTGCACAAAACCGCAGGGCTCTTAGGTTGTATGATCATGAAGGTTCTCCGTACGGTGAATTTCTTCTTCGACCAGTGATTCAAAGCCAAGGTTCAATCGCCTTCCGTTATAGGATTAAGGTAAATTTTTTAAGCTTAGTTTGGTCTATTAATTCCTTCAGCTAAGAATAAGCCTACAATATTTTGTTTAATTGGAACTAGAGTTACAGAGAATAAACTGGAGGTATTACTTGTAGATTGTTTCCTCAATATATTTTTTGTTCCTGTTCACATCATTATGATGGAAGAATTTGGTTTTTGGTACCCTTGCTTGATTGTTCATATCTTAGGTATGCCTAGACAACTTATTTATTGTGTTGAGTAAAGTAGGTAATGTTTTTGGAGGTATGGTCCCATTTGGATAAAGAGTTATGGTCCCATTTGGATGGTATTAGCACTTGTATGCATGATCCTTGGATTCTGATGTGGGACTTGAATGTGGTTCTATCTACATGAGAGATTGGTTGCGTTTCAAAAGGCTGCTTCTACTCATTACTCGAAAAAGTTTTCTTACGATGAAAAAACTCGTTATTGAAAGTATGATATTTTGTCATTGAACATTTTAACGATCAAAAACATTTCTGCATTGTTCGTCATTATTGGTCCCTTCATTAAAAATTTCAATGACGACTTGAATGTTTTCATTGTTATTACCAATAACAACGACATCAATTGTCATTGTTACTAGCTAACTAATTCCAATGAACGATATATTAATAACAACCAAATTATTTGGTGTTGAAAATTGCAAATGTATAACAAAAAATCCAAATTGATGATTTTAACAAGGAACCTTTTCCATTGTTACTTTTAGAATAGTTTATTGTACTATGGCAAACCTATTAATCGTTGCAAATAAAAATAAATAAGTATTACTAGTGACCACTGATGATGTTATTACAAAACATTATTTATGCAATCTCTTAACTTGCTTCTACATTTGATTAAATAAGTAAGAGAATACTAATAAGATCAAAATTGAATTAATGTACATTTATCAAGTTTTTAAAAAAACTATTCGTTTACAAATATCCAGAACGTACAATATATGTAAACTAATAAACATCAAAAAAATTGTGGAAAATCTCATAGCCCATAAACAAAAAAAGGAGGCACAGAAACTACAAATTTGCCAATAACGTCATTATCAAAATACATTCAATTGCTTAACACATAATAGAAGGAAGCTTAACAAAGATCTCGTGTTTTCAAGCACTTACAGTAGAAGGAATGGAAAAGGATTAGAATGTTAATTTACTCCCCAAAAGTAAATTAAACTTGTTCAAAAACTTAACTAAAGCAATAAAAACCCAAAGTTGTTACTGCACATGCAACATATTAACAGCAACCACTGTTGCCAAAGCTATTTGCAATAGCAGCACATCTATTGCTCAAAGTGCAGCAGCAGCGGCAACTGCACCAGCTCCTATCATAAGTGCAACAATAATTGTAGCACATCAATCCAGCATTAGCCACAACAATTACACCAGCAACAGAAGCAACAGTAAGACTACAACAATAGTAATAGGTGACTTTTAAGTAAATTCAAATGGCCCGCATTTGGTCTCATAGTATTAAATATTAGTTAACCTAAACCGCAAAAGTCACAGAAGTTCACATCTACTAAAATAAAATAAAGTTTCTCACATATGCTATGCAAACAAGCATTACAACCCCAATATATAATCAAAAGACACTTAAGCCTCACCAGGTTCAAATGAGGCAACAACATGGCATAAAGACAAGGACTTAAGACAAGCTTACGGGATTGAAGTAGGGAAGAAATTTGTGACAACAAAATTACTAAGAGGTCTTCAATCCGAACAACCCACTTACCTATTATATCAGTTGAAAATAATGCAAGATTCTGAACTGTAACAAGTACTACAATAAAAGAACACATTAAGGAAGCCCCAGTTTATAATTACACCAAAATTTACATTTATAAGCTCATGTGGTATGAATTCAAACTTTTCATTCTTTGCAGTCATACCATTTTTTGAATCATTCTAGAATTTTGTATTGTTATAGCCTATATTAGCAGAACAATGGCCAAAAGAGGGCTTCATACCTAAACCATTAGAATCAAATGTTAAGGGAGATAATTCAAGAGCGCTATTTACTCTATGACAAATTTGTACACAAACTGGTCCAAATTTAATGCCACCTATCATATAGTAGAAATCTAATGCAAGTATATTAAGGAAACAATCTATTACATCATTTTAGTGCAATCAGTTACATACAGGACCCTAAATAGTTTGTAGAGAATTTTCGAGTAAGCTCCTTCAGATACGATTAGGTTTTGCAATCATATGATTGGGGAAAAAAGCTTAGAGTTGATATAATACCTGTAACATAGTATCTATATAGAACCTGTATTTAACAATAAGGAAAATGAAAAAGATTAAATAACCTCAACATAAACAATCAATGCCTTGCAAGTTGAGACTTAGCTACTCTTCTTTAATTGCTCCAGTACCGTGATAAAGCTGAAAAGGTCTCCAATTATTTGGGTTTGGAAATTAAGATAGTGTTCGATGACATAATGACAAGTTTCACAATTGACATCCAGTATATAGTGGAGGATATAATTACACTTTCAAATGCAGTTAAGCCTTGGCCAAAACTTCTACATACTTGTAAAAACAACCAAGAAAACTCTACCATGATTAGTGTCATTGACACGCAGCAAGCAAGAACAATGAAGCAGAGATAATTTACATATGCATACTAAGATAAAAGGGGCTAAGACATTATAGAGATAGATTCCACCGCCCCCTCTAAAGGTTCATTGAGCAATTCTAATAAACTAATCTTAACTGAAACCGTACCAAATTTAAATGGTAAACAAAGTACATAAAAAAATAATTAAAGGAAACAATAAATTCACAGTAAGCTCCAGACCCAAGCTGTATAGGTTTACTCAAATCTTAACATCACTGAGCACATACCTGTGTCAAAGCCAAAAAGATTTAAAACATTTCAAATCTCTCCACAAATTTATCAAACACAAAGAATTTGGGAAGAGACATCCAAAGAACAAAGGAAGATTCATAATATGCAGGCTATTAATCAAATGTGAAAATCAAAAGGCATGGGAAAAAAATCATAATCTTAGCACTTAGTATTAATTTGGAGAAGGAAAGAAAAAGGTTGTGGAAAATTGAAGGTTGTGTTCCTAGGAAATGAACTTGAATAGATCATATACCCACTCTTATTGTATCAGAATACATCACAATCTTACTAATTCATGATCACCCTAGCCCAAACCAAACACCATAGATCATTTGATGATGCACATGAAGGGCTTAAACTCCTTCAGCCATAAGTATCAAAGCTAGGGCAAAGTGAAGCAACATGTAGTTAGAGATAAACAGAGAGCTAAACCTCCAAGAGAACAACATCGAAGTGCAGAAGCTTGCCAGCACCATTAATTAGCTTCTAAAATAAGATTTGATCAAGAAGTCAAATGAATTCATGACGAATCAGTTTACTGTCCAAAAGTGAAGGTAACACTGAATCCTACATTGTATAATCCACTCACAACTATTAGGAAAAATATTCACTACAACTTGCTTGCCTTCACATTAAAATTAGGGTTGCAAATGATTGAGAAAAAATTTACCAAATTTCAAATAGGGGAAATAATATTATCTTCAATTTGAAAAGGCCATTTACCACTGCACGTTTATCAATACTAGTTTTTCTCAGCCATGCCCTTCTTAATGACATGATCCTTCTTCTCAGCCAAAGGTTATGACAATTCACCCCAAAAAATTAAAGTCTTCTTAGAACTGTGGCCTAGGAGATCAATTCACAATCTTTCCAACTTTGGGCTAAGAAAGATCAAGGAAGCGAAGATATAGAATAGGGATGTGGATTCTAGGACAACGGTGAGGGCAGGGAGGGCAACTAGGTGGTAGATTAAGAATTAGTAATGTTAGTGTTACGATTTAAGTTTTATTCATTTTCCCCCTCAACATTTCAAATTCCCACCCAATTTAATTTTTGGATTTCACTAACGATGGCTTTGGAAAAGAATTATGATGAATTAATGAGTCGTTGTAATAATTATTATTTTTTAAAAACTTAAACAATGAAAAAAAATTTATCATTCTTAGGATCATTTAACGATGAATTTTTGTTATCACTTGCTCATTGAAAGACCAAATTTTGGTTGTGATCATGGCTGGAATATAAACGTATTGTTCTGGATTATAGCCATTTCAAAAATTAATTAACTAGATTTGATTAAAATTAGAATTAAGAAATTTATGGTAGATTCGAACTTTAAAAAAATCATTAATGACAATCCAATGTGCTATAACAGTTGATATGAAAAGTTGTTTGCCAACAACTTCTAAAAATTATTAAAGTTAACTTTCAAACAAAGTAACTTCTTTGGTAAAGTTCTTTACCAATCACCATAATTACATGAAGTTCACCAAATTATTACAAAAAGTTTTTACAAAAGCTTTGCTAAACACGTCCATTAACTGGAGCTTCTACTAACCAGAGTGAGGTAGATGCCTTGTGGAGTGTTGTCAAATGAATGGTTCAAGAGATTCACCTACTGTAGGAAACTTCTATATTTAAATAGCAAATGAAAAAGGGGATTCAAAGTGTGGTCTAAGCTCGATATAGTATTTTTTTGAATCCACATGCTATTAGTTGACCTTAGGTTGTAGATGTTGAGTTCAAAGCTTCTGGAGTTCCTTATCATTGCTTGATTTGGATGGAAATTTGATATTATTTCCAAGGGATTACTACACCATTGAGGTTTTTAGATTTTGGCCTTCGCATAATTTTTTGAGTATGATTCATGAGGTTTAGTCTGCTAACATTGAGGGTTTTCTTATGTATCAGATTATGACTAAGCTGAAAATGTTGAAAACTCCTTTGAGGACTGTGCACTCTTGTTTCTATAGAGGTACTACCTATAAAGTGGACCAATTATTTCATAGGGTTACTTTTATACAAGATACACTCTAAGAAAGGCCATTATCTCTTGTTGAACTCCAGCATCTTAAGGAGAGCACCTGGGAGGAGTATAAGAAGTTTTGTCAGATTGAAGATTTTACAACTAGCAGTTACACAAAAATCTCTGCAAAATTATGATGATAATAGCAAATATTATTATGTAGTGATTAAACAAAGGTCATGTTAAATTGTTACTCCAAAGATTATGGATATGTAGGGTGTTGAGTTTACTAAGTAAGAAGGAATTGTTGATCCTTTTGTGAGGTTCACAAAAGTCTTATAGGACTAAACAAGAGATTTAACCTCTTGATAAGGCTTCGGCTTCCAATAGCCCTATGCACATACAAGAGTAGAAACGTGTTCTAGACTTACCTTTCCCTAAAGAAGATGTTAAGTGAGCTTTGTTTAGTATGAATTATAATAAAACACTTGGATTAGATGAACGTACATCTACATTTTACAAAGTGGCTTGGGATGTTGTTTAGGATGTTGTCAAAGTTGTTTTGCATTTTTTTAAAACTGGTAAGTTGCTTCATTACCTTAGTTCCAAACAAAGCCAAATGCTACTTTTGTGACTAAGTATAAGCCCATAGCCCTATGCAGTATGTTATACAAGCCAATTTTGAAGACCTTGTTTAATAGTCTCTTGTTAATATTACGTAATATCATCAAGACTTATTAGAGTGGTTTTGTTAAGGGTGCAGGTATTTTAGATAATATGTTTCTTACAACCAAAATCATTATAAGAGAAAAGGTGTTTCACCCAGAGTCATAATAAAGGTTGATATTAGAAAGCCTTATAACACTATGAATTGGAATTTTCTTAGGTCTATTTTAGGGGGCTCAGGGTTTCCCTTCTAGATTTGTGGATCTTCTTATAACCTGTGTATCTTTCCCTGTGTTCTTTATTGATGCGAATAAAGAATCTTATGGCTATTCTGATAGGGCCAGATGATGTAGAATTAGGCTAGTTAGGAAAAGAAAGGACAAAAGCAATACGCTGATCTGAGAGTTCAATGAACTCCAATCAAACTTAAAGTGCAAACTGTGGTAGAACTGAGCTCACAATTGGATATAGGCTCACCACCAAGCTAAGTTCAAAGCCGTTGGAGTAATTTGGATACAGACACACCACCAGACTAGCTTCAAAGACTCACTAGGACACCACTTGTAATGGCCACTCACAGGATGGCTAGAGAGATTTTAGAGAGAAAGGAGTTCGGCTCAACCTCATTCTTTCAATAATAACTATGTTCTTACAACTGAAAATGAGGCTTTTATACCAAACCTTGCATTCTCTCTCTCAATGGCCAAAACTGAAATACATGTTACTAAAAATAGTAGAGCTAAATCAAACCAAAATAGCTCTAAACAGCAGCTATAAGCTAATCTTTGACACCTAATATGGTTGCTAATCTCCAATATTAAGGTTTCGAGCTAATACAGCATCGAAGTACCAGTAGTGATAGCCTTGAGAAGCAATTTGGCAAGTACAACATGCCTTAACCCATTGGATCGAAGGGAATTTCCTCTAAGCTTAGGGTGATTAAAAGCTGATGCAAGCTGACCTTAATCTACAACTGTAGGGCCATCTTTGACAATATTTTTGATGCCTTTTCAAGTCGATAAATGTGTTAAAACTTGTTGCCATAATAGAGTCAAAGTTGACTCCCTTAACACTGCTTGAACTGGGCTGCTACTGCTGATACTTAATTCTGATAGTGTCACTTGCTGAATTGGTTCTTAAAATTAGTGGAGCAATTTGTATCATTTATTAGATTATGGATTAGCTAGTAAATGATTTAAGTTACTCCCATAAGAGTTCAATATCCACTAGAGCAAATAGAAAACCTTAGCTGAAATAAGTCTGCCTGTAAGAATACTGAACATGGGATCTTGGCTTAGGACTTTCTGGATCAATGCTTGAACTTCTTGACTTAGGTGAGCTTGTTGAACTTGGTCATTAGAGGGATGATCGCCATCATTCTCCCCTTGTTGAAGAGAATTTGACCTTAAATTCTTAAGGGGCATGTCTTCCAAATAAGGACTTAGATCCGCCACATTAGAGGTGGCTAAAACTCCATAGTCTCCTAGAAGCTCCACTTTATAAGCATTGTCATTAGTCCTCTCAAGGACATCAAAAGGACCATGTGCTCTTGCACTTAGTTTGGACTTTCTCTTCTGTAAGAACCTTTTCTTAAGTGGACCCAAATAAGATCACCAGGCTGAAAGACCATCTTCTTTCTATGCTTGTTTACTTATGACTGATAGGTGGCATTGCTCTTCTTAATCTTCTCTCTGACCGTTTCATGCAGCTCTTGGATCTCCTTTGCGCTCTGGTCAGCTTTAGAACTTTATTTCCCCTCATTGGCTTGGGGGATCAAGTCTCTTAGAGTTAAATGATCTAGGCCATATACTACTTTGAAAGGACAGAGGCCAGTGGCCTTATAGAGGGCTCTGTTGTATGCAAACTATGCATGGGGAAAAAGAAGATCCCTGGCTTTGGCTTGGGTTCTAATCAATGCTCTTAGAAGGGTTCTAAGAGTCCTGTTGGTGACCTTAGTTTGGCTATTAGTCTGTGGCTGGCAATTAGTACTGAATTTAAGCTTAGTCCCTAGCTTCTTTCATAATGTGAGCCAGAAATGACTAAGGAACTTGACATCTCTATCAGATACAATAGACCTTTGGACTTTGTGTAGCTTCATCACCTCCCTGAAGTATAACTCGGCCACTTGAAGAGCATCATTAGCCTGCATGCAAGCTATAAAATGAGCCATTTCAGAGAATCTATCCATAATCATAAACATAGAATCTTTCCCTCTTTCGGTTCTAGGCAAATCCAAAATAGTCCATGGACCAAAAGGCACTCGGAGTGGAGTGCACAAACCTTGTGGTAAGGAATGGCTCTTAGCTGCTTCACACACAGCACCCCTCTTAATGAGGTCTTGTACATCCTTTGACATACTTGGCCAGTAATAGTGCTCCTTAAGCATTGATGTTGTCTTTTTTTCTCTATAGTGGCCTGCAAGTGCTCCTTAATGAACCTCTTGGTTCAGCAATTCCCTTATTCCACACCTTATGATCAAAATCTACTACCTTTAAACAGATAGTCATTCCCCTTAGGTCTCTATTTGCAATTCTCATACAGCTTTTTAACATCTTCATCATAGCTATATAAATCCTTGAAGTGCTCAAAGCCTAGTACACTGGTTTCAAGCTGAAATAATAAGCAGTCTCTTCTAGACAAAGCATCTACTCCTTGATTCAGCTTACCTAACTTGTGCTTGATAGAGAAACGAAAGGACTGTAGGTACTCTACCCACTTTGCATGTCTACCATTGAGCTTTTGTTGCCTTTGAATGTACTTGAGGGCCTCATGATCAGAATGGAGAATGAATTTAGTAGCAATGAGATAATGACTCTAATGTTCTAAGCACCTGATGATTACAAAGAACTCCTTATCATATGTTGAGTATTTCCTTTTGAATCAAAAAGTTTCGCACTAAAGAAAGCCAAGGATCTGCCTTCTTGAGTTGGAACACCTCTAATGCCTACTGTAGAGCCATCACACTCAACTTCAAAGATTTTCTCAAAATATGGCAATGCTAAAACTGGGGCTTGAGTCATTTTCATCTTCATTTTTTCAGAGGCTTGCTGGGCCTAGGAATTCCATTAAAAGGAACTCCCTTTAATCAGTTCAGTCAGTGGTGCCATGATGATGCTGAAATTCTTGATGAATCTTTTATAGAACGAAGCCATTCCATGGAAACTCCTCACATCATGAGTACTCCTAGGAGCAGGCTAGCTCCTATGCTCCTGATTGCCTTTACCTTAATCCCATTTACTTGAATCTCATTAACAATGACTATGTATCCCAAGAAATGACCATATGGGTGAGAAAGGTACACTTCTTAAGGTTACCATAAAGCTTCTCTCTTTCCAAGACCTGAATAATCTATTGAAGATGTCCTAAGTGCTCCTCCTCTATCTTGTTGTAGATCAAGATATCATCAAAGTATACAACCATAAATCTACTAATAAAGGGTCTAAAGACATGATTCATTGGCCTCGTGAATGTACTGGGTGTATCAAACAAGCTAAAAGGCATGACTAACCACTCATAGAGGCTTCCCTTTATCCTGAAGATAGTATTTCACTTATCCCCTTCTCCAATCCTAGTCTGGTAATAGCCACTTCTTAGCTCCACCTTAGAAAACACCTTTGAACCATATAGCTCATCCAACATGTCTTCTAATCTGGGAATGGAGTTTATGTACTTATTGGTGATTTTGTTAATAGTCCTACTATCTACACACATCCTCAGACTCCCATCCTTCTTTGTGACTAACAAGGCTGGCATAGCACACGGACTTAAACTCTCCTTCACCATTCCTTTGGCCTCTAACTCCTCCACCTGCCTCTAGACCTCTAGAGTATCCTTAGGGTTTATTCTTTAGGCTGATTTATTTGGTAAAATAGCTCCAAGGATCAAATTAATGCGATGTTGTATTGATCTTTTGGGAGGTAAGCCTAGTGGAATCTCTTCAGGGAAAACATGAGTAAATTAGTGAAGGATCTGTTTGAGTTAGGCATGGTATGGTTGGGTTTCATTTGGCTCACTGTTGGCTTGAAGAATCCATCCCTTGAGAAGCCTTGAGATCAAATTCCATTAAGGTTAGGAACTTATCTGTGGTTTTAGTGGTTTTAGAGGGTTTGTGTTTGGGCACTTGATATGGAGCTGAGGGGGTTAAAGTTGTTTTCTTACCATCTTTAACAAAGGAGTAGATATTCTGGTACGTATCATGGAGCACTCTCCTGTCATACAACCATGGTCTCCCCAATAGTATGTGACACACATCCATAGGGATGTTATCTCACCAGACCTCATCAAAATAGTTCTTTCCAATTGAGAAAGCGACTAAACTTCTAGAATTAACTTATAATTCATTACCTTGGTTGAGCCACTTGATGCAATATAGATGTGGATGAACTAAGGTTTGCATTTCAAGCTTCTCAACAAGGGTAGTAGAGGCCACATTAGAGTACCTTCAACTATCAATAATCAGAGAATAAACTTTGCCTTCTATGCTATAATGTGCTGTGAAAAATGTTCTCCCTCTACTCATCCTTGATACTTCTCTGAACATTGAGAGCTCTCCTGATGATTAACGTGTCTCCATCATTAGGTTCAGCAAATACCTCCTCTCCCTCCTGTTCTTCCATCAAACATATCTCCATATCATCCTCTACTTCCTCCTCTTAGGTAGCCTAGTATTCTGCTAGGGTAATTACACTCCTATTAAGACATTTAGAAGTAATGTGTCCTAATCCTTGGCATTTAAAGCATCTTCTTGGGGTAACAGGGTTAGGTGGGGGTTTGTTTGTGGGGTTAGGGTTCTTGGAGCAACTTAGGGGGAGTTTTCAGTGAGTTTAGGGGTTAGCTGGGTGCTCCCCTTATTGAAAGGTTGGTTTTTGGGAAAGGGTTTAGGGAGTTCTCTCTTAACAGCCTTAGATTTCTTTTGTTGCTCAACTCTATGAGCCAACATATAAACATCCTCAAATGTAATATAATGCTGCAACTCAACAACATGGGAATACCTTAGATCAAGCTCGCTAAGATATCTCACTATGGTTTGGTCCTCAGGTTCTTGCAAATACATTTGATCAAGAGTTTTTCAAATTATCGTGTGTATTCCTCAACATACATGCTGCCTTGAACCAAACTATGCACTTGAGAATAGTTATCTTAAAGGTATGAAGGGGGTAAGAACTTGTTTTTGAGCTTAGACTTCACCTTAGCCCAAGTTCTGATCTTGCTCTTTCTTTACTTATCTCTTTTGGCACAAAGGTTGGCCCACCAAGGAGAGGCATATTTTCTCACCCTGAAAGCCATTAGCTTGGCCTTCCAATCCTCTGGAATATCTTTTTAATCAAAGACTCTCTCAACTATGTGTAACCAATCAAGGAATTCATTTAGGTCAAGCCTCTATTCAAACTTCGGAATCTCCATCTTGATGTCAAGGTTGAACTAGTTATGGTGGTGCCTTTTGCTTCTCGTTTCCATTGGTTTAGAATCGTCTTCACTAGAGGAAGCAAAAGGATTGCCTTAGCTATCAATCTTGTTGACCCAATTAATGTGTAAGGTTTTGATGATAACAATCCAAATAGACCAGCCAATACGTTGTGCTTGAGTTGTGTGTTGAGATAGGATCCAAAAATACTTGGAGTGGTTCGAATAAGTATAGAGTATCAAAGTTGATAACATGCGTAAGAATCTGATAACACTTCCTTAGAACAGTTCTAGGAGAGGAAGCATGGACCTATGCAAGAAGTCCAGCTGATAACAAGAATATGAGAATATTATCTCAGAACAGTTCTGAGCACAGAGCATGGAGCATCGTATGGAACATCAAAATTATATGTGCAAGGAGTTTAGCTGATAACAAGAGTCTTAGGCTTAGTATTAGTTTTATTTTTTAGATTCTTGTTATTCTTGTTAATATGCTAATTAGAAGGTCTTGACTTAGCGTTTGCTTTGAAAGTTTTTTAAGTACTTCAGAACACTGCCTCAGAGCAGTTCTGAGAAGTCAGGTCTGCGGTGTTCTGAAGTCAAAGCCAAAAATCGAATTTCAAGATTTTAGAGTTTTTTTTACTGACGATTTTTGGGAAATAAATGGGAGTAATTTAAGTTAGTTAAGTCTAAAATGATTTCCTTCCTTGATTAAGAGATTTAATCTTATCTCTTAACGGAAGAGTATTTTCTAAAGATTTGATCCTATCTTCCAAAGATTTTCCAAATATTTAAGCATATCTTTTAAAGAAGTTTGATAACTCCTAGTTTTATGGAATGGCTAAGATTATGGAAAAATATGGGAGATTGCCTTGTTGCACGGCAAGCACACATCCGGCTATTTAAGTGGCTCTCTCCTTCATTCTTTCTCAAGGTTTTCCAAGGGTTTAAAATTGTCTTTATGAGTCTGAATTTTCTGAGAGAAAACCTTCAAAGAGAGTGCTAAATCAAGTCTTCAATAGTGGCATAATAAGGCTTGTATTGTACCTTACATTCAGCTTATTTAGAAGTATTCAAAGTAAGGTGTTTTTCTATTCTCCTCTGTCATCAGTGAGATTAGAGTGTGTCCAAGTCTTGGGAGACTTTGGACGTGGTGCATGACTAGTTCTTAAGTGGAGACTAGTTACGTGTTTGTAAGGAGGGTCTCGGGGGATACTAAATTACATGTGTGACGCAGTCACATGTGAGCTACATGTGTAACGAATTCTGCCCGTTCAGTGAAAGTGTTACTGAAATCCTACAGTGGTAGGTCGTGGTTTTAACACCTCAGTTGGGCCAGAGGTAATTTTTCACGTAAAAATATTGTGTCTCCTTTACTGTATCCGTAATTATACTTGCTTCTGCTTTACTGCAAACACGCGTTCAAAACAGTTCTGATGAGTGTTTTGAGAAAACTGAAAAAACTGGTAGACAC
Source organism: Carnegiea gigantea (assembly GCA_029747015.1). Lineage (NCBI taxonomy): Eukaryota > Viridiplantae > Streptophyta > Magnoliopsida > Caryophyllales > Cactaceae > Carnegiea > Carnegiea gigantea. The sequence continues at coordinate 456,075 of JAKOGI010000572.1, read as the reverse complement.
AATTCACCCCCCTCTTGTGCCCTTGTGTAGGTAAATCTAACAAGTGGTATCAGAGCAGGTTCTCATAGTTAAGTTAACACCTTGAGAGATCCTAAAAAGATGAATGCCCCACAAGGAATTCTGAAGGGTCAATATGTGACTCGACCACCATACTTCAATGGACAGCACTACAACTGGTGGAAGAATCATATGGAGAACTACATTCGAGCTGAGGATTATGAGTTGTGGATGCTCATTGCGAATGGTCCTTACATTCCAGTGAAAGTCACAACTGATGGGAAGATTGTTTCTAAGGAGCTGAAGGAATTCCATTCAGGCGACTTAAGGAAGATGGAGAAGAATGCCAAGGCCAAGAAACTGCTGTATTTTGGACTCGGACCTGACGAGTACACTTGCATCTCAGAGTGTAAATCTGCAAAGGAGATATGGAATGCTCTTCAGATAGCTCATGAAGGAAAAAATCAAGTCAAGTAATCCAGAATCAAGCTATTGGTAAGGAAGTATGAGTTATTCCAGATGAGCAATAAAGAGGCAGTTATGAACATGTATACTCAGTTTATCCATATCACTAATGAGTTAAAATCGTTGGAAAAATCCTTTACCACTGAAGAGTTGGTAAGGAAGATCCTACGAATTTTACCTCAATCATGAGAATCAAAAGTCACTACTATCCAAGAAGACAGGAAGATGAATGAGATCTCCTTGGCTGAGCTTATTGGGAATCTATAAATGTATGAACTAAGAAGGAATTCCCAGATGAAGGAAGAAGTGAAGAAAGACCAAGGACTGGCACTAAAAGCTAGAGAAAGCGATAGCTCAGATTTTGATAAAGAAGGGATGGCCATGATCGCTCGAAAGTTCAAAAAATTCTTCAAAGAGACCGAAAGCAAACACAAGAATGGCAATGCCAGCAAGATTAAGAACAGCGATCGAGATCAGTTCTTAGGATGCTTTAAGTGTGGAAGACAAGATCATGTTGTAAAGAATTGCCCTTTGCTAACGGAAGAATAGGGGTCAGAACAGGTCCGAACCAGAGGCAGAAAGACGCAGTTAACTAATGCTGAAAAATAGTTCACCAAGGCAATGATAGCAGCCTGGGGTGATACCTCAAAAGAAGAGGAGGACTCTCAAGATGGAGAGAAAGCAGTAGCTCTTATGGTTCGAAGAGAATCTGATTCAGATTCAGATTCGATCAAGAGTTTGTCCCAACTCAAGGAAGAGGCACGTAATCTTAGTAAGAGGAAACTTAAAAAATTAGTTTTTACATTGTTGGAAACATGTGAGATAGTAAATTCTGAAAATTGCATGTTTAAAAATACTACTCAGGATTAGAAAAGGATGTTAAAAGACGGGAAAGAAAGAAGCAACAACTTGGGCATATGAATGAGGTTCTTACTTGTGAAAAACTCAAAGTGATATGTAAGGAACTAGACACCCTTAAGGAACTAATGAACAAGAGAGAAGAAGTGTTTAACACTGATCTCTCAAAGCTGGAAGAAGAGTCCCGAGAACTGGAACTTAAGATAGAATTATTGGTGAGTGAAAATAATCAGTTGCTTGAAAAGGTTCATAAGGCCGAATCTGACCTCGTGCAGAATAGGCACAGCAACAGTTCCTCGTAAGCACTCAGGATAGAAGCCCTGATAAATGAAAGTAGTCAATTGCTTGAAAAGCTCCATAAGGTCGAATCTGACTTTGTTCAGAACAGGCGCTGGAACAGTTCCTTATAAGCACTTAATTAGCTAAATACTCACCATAGTTGTAATAAAAAGGGACTAGGATTTGTGAATAAACCTGTTACTAGACCAGTTAACAAAAAATATATTGGACTTCAAGAAAATATAATCTGTTTTCACTGTGGAAAAACTAGTCATTATCGCTATGCTTGTCCTTTAAGAAAAAGAGTCAAAACTCTCTGTATGTCAAACAAGTATGGATTAGAAAAGATGACTTAACCTCCATGTCAAAGAAATGGGACCCAAGTGGATCTGGGTTCCCAAGACAAACACTTAGCTGTTTTGCAGGCTAAAGTGAGAGAAGGCAATCAATTATAGTTCTTGGATAGTGGTTGCTCAAAGCACATGACAGGAGACAAATTAAACTTCCTCTCACTTACAGCCTTTGATGGAGGGAGAGTGGCATTTGTAAATGGCAAATCTGGGAAAATTATCAGTGTAGGTAAGATAGGTGAATTACTCTCTCACTCTATTAATAATGTATACTTGGTTGATAGGTTACAATATAATTTGCTAAGTGTGTCTCAAATTGTGTGATAGAGGTAATCATGTTGAATTCTCTTCAGATCAATGCTTGATTACCAATGTCAATTCTGGTAGTGTTGTGTTGAGGGGGAAGTGACACAATAATGTGTATAAAGTGTGTGTTCTTTCTCTTCTCCAAAATCATTTGACTTGTTTAAATTCTCTTGATGATGATGTTATGCTTTAGCACAAGAGGCTAGGTCATGCAAGCTTTTCTCTCTTGAATAGACTAGTTTCTAAGGACCTAGTAGTTAGACTACCTTTCGTCAAGTACAATGATGACAAAGTGTGCGATGCTTGTGCTAGAGGAAAGTAAGTTAGAGCTTCTTTCAAGTCAGAGAACGGTGTTAGCACTTCCCGACCTCTTGAACTACTACATGTTGATTTGTGTGGTCCTATGAGGATCACAAATAGAGGAGGGAAGAGGTATGTATTATTTGATGAAACTAACTCCATGATTAATTATGATATACAGGATGAAGAGTTCGAACTTGATCTTGTAAGAAAAGACCTCACGCTCACTCAAAACTCCATGCTGGATAATGGTAAGTCTCCTGAAGGTGAAACAAGTCCTGGATCTGAAAATATGGAAGGTAGGCAGGGAGCAAGCCAGTCAGGGGGAAGCTTTGCTGAACCTGATTTGGGACAGAATCGACCCACTCAACCTGATCCTTCCCAAATAGTTATGGGAACAGGCTCCAGAACAGATCCAGAACCTGTTTCATCAAGTGTTCAAGAAAGATTGAAAAACATGTCTGTAGATTCATTTGCTCCACGACCCTGGAAGCACCAGAGCCTGTACCCTCTCGACCAGATTATATCTGATATCAACACAGGGGTGTAAACTAGGTCTAAAGCCAGAAACTTTTGTGCTTTCTATGCCTTCTTATCTAACATTGAGCCAAAGAATGTTCATGAAACTCTTGCAGATTCTGACTGGTTTACGGCCATGCAAGAAGAGCTTCATCAATTCAAAAGGAACAAGGTTTGGCACCTTGAACCAAGACCTAAGGACAGATCAATAATTGGCACCAAGTGAATGTTCAGGAACAAACTAGATGAGTTCAGAACAGTCACTTGGAATAAGGCCAAGTTGGTGGTTCAGGGTTACAACCAAGAAGAGGGGATCGACTATGAGGAAATATTTGCACCTGTTGCAAGGATCGAGGCTATCTACATTTTGGTGGCCTTTGCAGCTCACATAGAGATGAAGCTGTATCAAATGGACATCAAGAGTGCATTCCTCAATAGATACCTTAAGGAAGAGGTGATACAATTTTTTTTTTATCTCATTAGGTATACGGATGCTGATTATGCTGGATTATTGGTTAATAGAAAAAGCACCTCAGGTATGGCTCATTTTCTTAAACCCTATTTGGTCTCTTGGGCAACCAAGAAACAACGCTCCATTGCCATGTCCACAGCAAAAGCCGAGTATATAGCGGCAGCTTCTTATTGTGCTCAATTGTTGTGGATAGGTCAACAACTCAAGGACTTTTCTGTTGACACGGGATGCATTCCCATATTTTGTGATAACATAAGTGCAATTAACATTGCCAAAAACCCATGTCAACATAAAAGGACTAAGCATATTGACATACGTCATCATTTTTGAGAGACAATATTGAAAAGGGCTTAATTTCTATGAATTTTTGTGCCACTGATAAACAAATTGCTGACATCTTTACCAAGGCACTGATTGCAGAGCAATTTAAGAGGAATAGACTTGAATTGGGTATGATTAAAAGAACTTGAGCATATTTGTTTAACCTCAATGATTGACTAGTAGGCCATTGTTACAATGGATGCATTTAATTTTTGTGCTTTTACTGGCATATGTGTGAAATGTAACATGCTGATACTCGTTGAGGTCTAATGATATTGCCCGTAATGTTCAAAGACATCGAACTTTTAACAATAAGAACAGGCTCTGGGAATAGACCTGACCACTGTTTGTATCATGTGCTGACCAAGTGCCATTATTAATGGAATGTTGGAAATCGAAATTTCCTTTTTTATTATACCTAACCTATAATTTATACCATACCTAGTGTAATGATGTGCTGCATGCAAAATATTCTCTCTCCAAGAAGGGCCGAAATAAACTCACCCATAAACTCCCTTGATTTTCGGGCCACTCATGCACCATTAAATCCCTACACTCTCTCTCTCCATAACCCATCCATTCATCCCTCTCTCTCCACCAAGAACCCGATTTCCCTCCCCTTCCTTAAACCCCTTCAAAACCCTAAATCACCTCAAATCCTCAAATCCTTAATGGCAAGAACTCATGGCGGTCAAGCATCCTCCAAGCACATGACTTCTCACCCAAGATCACTACGAGACCAACTATCAAGAAAAAGGGGCAGAATTGGGATGAGTTCTGCAGGAACATCACTGGCACCTTCATCGTCATAAACGATCTGGATTGGTATGGGAAACCCTCCCTCACCTTTTTCTTCGATTACTCCCTCTATTTTTGGGTTCTTGAAGATCATGGACTTAAGATCAGTACACTTGAACCCTGACATGGTACCTTTGGTAGACCCAATTGCGGGTTGAGAGATTGTGATGTATGACCCGGTTGTGGTCGAGTCTAGATTAAGGGAGAATAAGGCCGAATTAGTTGGGGAAACAAAGGATTATGATATTGAGCGTGTTGATAATGAATTTGTTGTTGAAGATGCTGAGGATAGTGATGAGGATGAACCAATTTTGTGGATTCAAATGAACTGCTCTAACCAAGTTCCAAAACACCTACCAAAACACTCTTCAAACCAGTTGGCAACTCAAGGATGGTTAGACCTGTTCACTGATACTAAGAAAGAATGGTCAGTTCTAGACTTAGCTGAGTTTTATGCGAACTGTGTTGTCACTAATGAGTGGTGACAAGCACAGTTAATGATCATGACTTACGGTTTGATGTTATGAAGTTAGGTGAAATGCTTGGGGTACCTTCTGACGGTCTTGATGTGTATGTCTGTGAGGACAAGAGTGTGATTAGTGATGAGCAGTTGTTGGAATTGACCCACAAGCTAGCCCAAAAACCCCATCTGACTGTGTCCCGGTCTGTGAGAAAGGGGAAAATGATGTCATTGCATTGACTATTGTTTTAGTTTGTGATTAAGAATATTGTTCCCCGAGGTCAGGGACATAACCTTACTGATCCTATGGACATGTGCTACACTGATTTAATGGATAGGGGTGAGCAAATTAACTTGCCCACAATCATGATTAGTCATATTGGGAGAATTGCCAACACGCCCAAGGATCATGACATAGGGTATGCGTTCTTTCTCACGTCAATGTTTGAGAAGCTTGGGATTCCCTTGTAGAAGAGAATAGGCTTTCAGGTCAGTGATGAGATTGACAACAGCACGTTGATTGCGTGTGGTTTCAAAGTGACAAATGGCTACAGTGCAACTTCAGAATAGGAGCTTTAAACACCACTTGGACCTATTCCCCATTAAGCCTTCACATCCAGCGCTCCCACAATTGATACACTGTTGCAGGACCAGATTACATTAAAGGGGGAGATGGCTAAAGTAAAGCAGGCGCTTACAGAGGAAAAGACTCTCAATGTCAAACGTCACGAGGATCTGCTGAGTGCCGTTCTTTCCCTCACAGCCAAATTCCCTCCTCTACCTTCCTTTACCTTAACCTATTCCTTTCCCTATTTCCAACACTATTTTTCAAACACTTAGTTATGTATGTGACTACTAATGGTTTATGGCTGTTTTTGGATGGTTAATGCATTTATGCTATAACTTTGCCTGTTGCATTTGTTATTTGTTTGTGTGTGACTCGGATGACTAATATCATTACTGTATTATATACTTGAGTGTATCACTATTACTTCTTGCATTACTGCTTTGATGGTGATTGCATCCGCATTAGATTTCAACTCCCGGTCTCCTCACCCTTTTCGATGATGTCAAAAGGGGGAAGATGAGTATGAACTTGTTTCGATTGGTTTGCCTAGTTTAAGTTGACCTCCTAACTCTTGCTTTCTCTCTAGTGTGAGGATGGATAACTGTTTTAGCACTAATGTATTTTTGCCCTGTCTCACTATTAATTGTCCTTGATGACTTACGGTCATTTGGTTTGTCATCATCAAAAAGGAAAAAATTGTTGACCTAATTAATATGTAAGATTTTGATGATAACAATCCAAATATACCAGCCAATATGATGTACTTGAGTTGTGTGTTGAGACAGGATCCGAAAATACTTGGAGCGGTACGAATGAGCATAGAGCATCAAAGTTGATAACATGCGCAAGAATCTGAGAACACGCCCTCAGAATAGTTCTGGGAGAGGAAGCATGGACCTATGCAAGAAGTCCAGCTAATAACAAGAATCTGAGAAAATTAGCTCTAAACAGTTCTGAGTGCAGAGCATGGAGCATTGCATAGAACATCAAAATCATGTGTAAGGAGTTCAGCTGATAACAAGAGTCTTAGGCTTAGTATTAGTTTTATTTTTTAGATTCTTGTTAATATGCCAATTAGAAAGTCTTGACTTAGCATTTGCTTTAAAAGTTTTTTAAGTACTTCAGAATACTGCCTCAGAACAGTTCTGAGAAGTCAGGTTTGCGGTGTTCTGATGTCAAAGGCAAAAATCGAATTTCAAGATTTTAGAAATTTTTTTTTTTTACTGACAATTTTCGAAATAAATGAGAGTAATTTAAGTCAATTTAGTCTAAAACGATTTCCTTCCTTGATTAAGAGTTTTAATCTTATCTCTTAACAGAAGAATATTTTCCAAAGATTTGATCCTACCTTCCAAAGATTTTCTAAAGATTTTCCAAATATTTAAGCATATCTTTTAAAGAAGTTTGATAACTCCTAGTTTTATGGAATGGCTAAGATTATGGAAAAATATTGGAGATTGCCTTGTTGCACGGCAAGCACACATCCAGCTATTTAAGTGGCTCTCTCCTTCATTCTTTCTCAAGGTTTTCCAAGAGTTTAAAATTGTCTTTATGAGTTTGAATTTTCTGAGAGAAAACCTTTAAAGAGAGTGCTAAATCAAGCCTTCAATATTGGCATAATAGGGCTTATATTGTACCTTACATTCAGCTTATTTAGAAGCATTCAAAGTAAGGTGTTTTTCTATTCTCCTCTGTCATCAATGAGATTAGAGTGTGTCCAAGTCTTGGGAAACTTTGGACGTGGTGTGTGACTAGTTCTTAAGTGGAGACTAGTTACGTGTTTTTAACGAGGGTCTCGGGGGAGACTAAGTTACATGTGTGACGTAGTCACGTGTGAGTTACATGTGTAACGAATTCTACCCGTTCAGTGAAAGTATTGCTGAAATCTTACAGTAGTAGGTCATGGTTTTTACACCTCAGTTGGGCCAGAGGTGGTTTTTCACGTAAAAATATTGTGTCTTCTTTACTGTTTCCGCAATTATACTTGCTTCTACTTTACTGCAAACACCCATTCAAAACAGTTCTGACGAGTGTTTTGAGAAAACCGAAAAAACTGGTAGACACAATTCACCCCCCTCTTGTGTACTTGTGTGGACTTCTTTCTCATATGATTGCTCAGATGAGCTATTTGATTCTAAGAGTAAGGCCCTTCTGTTATTTTTGAGGGATTCCCTTAACTGCTTCTTAAGATACTCATTCTATTTCTCAAAGTATTCATAATTCTTCATCAAAGCTGCAAACTTTTCTTCCAAAGTCATGCTATTGCCCATTTTCTTGATCAATGAGTTGGTAGTTTTGTAGGCTATGTGTTTGAAGTTAAAGGTCATGTTTTGGTCGTGGTTCAAGCCTAGGAGAGTAGCCTAAGTTCTGGTATCAAATATGATATAGAAGCGGGCTAGTTAGGAAAAGAAATGACAAGAGCAATAAGCTGATGTGAGAGTTCAATGAACTCCAATTAAACTTAAAATGCAAACCATGGTAGACCTGAGCTCACACTTAGATATAGGTTCACCACCAAGCCAAGTTCAAGGCCCTTGGAGTAATCTAGATACAGACACACCACCAGATTAGCTTCAAAGACTCACTAGGGCACCCCCTGTAATGGCCACTCACAAGACGGCTAGAGAGATTTTAGAGAGAAAGCGGCTTGGCTCAACTTCATTCATTCAATAAAAACTGAGTTCTTACAACTAAAAATGAGGCTTTTATACCAAACTTTGCATTCTCTCTCTCAATGGCTAAAACTGAAAACATATGTTACTAAAAATAGTAGAGTTAAATCAAATCAAAACAGCTCTAAACAACCGCTATAAGCTAATCTTTGACACCTAATAAGGTTGCTAATCTCCATTATTAAGGTTTCGAGCTAATACAGCACTAAACTACCAGTAATGATGGCCTTCAGAAGCAATTTGCAGCTAATCATTGTGATAGATACCCGGCCTATCAACAAGTACAACATGCCTTAACCCATTGGATCAAAGGAAATTTTCTTTGAGTTTGGAGTGCTTAAAAGCTTATGCAAGTTGACCTTAATCTACAACTTTAAAGCCACCTTTGATAATATTTTTGATGCCTTTTCAAGTCAATAAATGTGTTAAAACTTGCAGCTGTAATAGAGTCAAAGTTGACTCTCCAAACACTACTTGAACGGGCTGCTGCTACTGATGCTTGATTCTGATAGTGTCACTTGGTGAATTGGTTCTCAAAATTAGTGGAGCAACTTGTATCATTTATTAGCTGATGGATTAACGAGCAAATGATTTAGGTTACTCCCACAAGAGCTGAATATCTACTAAAGCAAATAGCATACCTTAGCTGAAATAGGTCTGCTTGCAAGAATACTGAGCTTGGGATCTTGCAGAAGACTTTCTAGACCAATGCTCGAACTTCTTGACTTGGGTGAGTTTGCTGAGCTTGGTCATCAGAGGGATGGTCTCCATCAACAAAAGACTTGAACAAGGAGACCATTTTTCTGCATATTTATATGTTCTCTGGATGGAAATCTTAGTTAAGGGTATGTTGGCTAATGTTTTGAAGGATTTTCACCTTCATTAAAAATATGCAAGGATAAAATTAGTCTCTTTGGCTTACATTGATGACATTTGTTCTTTGCTAGTCATGATCAGGTTTTTATTCAGACTATTTAGACCTATTTTCAAATATTTTCTCATATGAAAAGTTGTTCATAAATGCTGACATTTACTTTAGGGGTATCTCCACTGAGGTTGCATAAAGTATTGTCTAATGCACAGGGTTCTCTGTTGGTACCTTTCCATTTAGATATCTTGAAGTCCCTTCATCCTCCAAAATGTTATTCCATTCTATGTGTCAACTACTTGTGAATAAAATTAGGCTGAAAATTTCAGCTGTCAGCAAAATGGTGCATGTTAGTTGGAAAAGAGTTTGGCAACGTGTTCAATATGGATGGCATAATGTCAAAAAGTTGTTAGGATGGAATAGAACATTTTGTGTGAAGTGTATTTGGAAACTTATGAGTGATTGTATTGTTACTCTTTGTTCCCACAAACATAATTGTTCTAACATAATAGAACAAACATTACTCCATGTTCCTTACACAATGGGCAAAGGGCTATTTCTCGGGTATTGGTATTTTTTATGCAGAGTCATAGCTTAGATGCTTGGGCCTGGAAAAAGCTAGTTAAGCTCAAAAATGAGATACTACATCTAACTAGTGGAATTAATATAGCAAAGAAATGAGTAGTTAGCTTTCAAGTCAGGGGCTGACCTCAAATTGCATAAATGCAATCAATTGTTTTATAAGGAGAGGCACCATGTGTATTGGTTGAAAACAATCTGAAAAGTTAGGCATGGACTAGGCACAAATTCATACGATGGCTTGGTGCTATCAATGGGTTACTGACTGGGGGTTTGCCTATTTAAGATGTTTTCCCTTTATGCTCTTGCAAACGGGATAGATGTAATCACATGTGATTTTCATTATAAATATTCCAATGTGGTGTTGTGTTCACTGCTAGTGTGATCTAGGCTACATCTTAGGTGTTAGGACCTTAAACATAAGCTTTAATAGTATCTAAAAAGGTGTAGGGGCATTTCACAATTTTGTAAATGGAGGAGAGTCGAACCTAGGACAAAGTGAAGCAATATTGTCCAAAAGTAAAGTCTACTAACTACCCATATCTAAGGTGAGTTAATGAACACCGAATGCTACAGTGTATAATCTACTCACAAATATTAGGAAAAATATTGAGTACAACTTGCTTGCCTCTACATTAAAATTAGGGTTTCAAATGATTGGGGAAAAAAACAAAATTACTATAACCTTTGGTTGCTAAATTTCAACTAGGGGAAATAATATTACCTTCAACTTGGATAGGCCATTTATCACTGCACGTTTATCAACACTAGTTTTCCTCATCCATGCCCTTCTGAATGACATGTTCCCTCTTCTCAGCCAAAGGTTGCAACAATTCACCCCAAAAAATAAAATTCATCACTCCCAAATTTGTGCAGCTTATTATAACTTGTGTATCTTCTCCTATGTTCTCCATTAATGTGAATGGAGAATCTCGTGGCTATCTTGATAGGGCCAGAGAATTTAAATAAGGAGACCTTTTTTCTCCATATCTGTATGTTCTCTACATGGAAATATTAGTTAAGGACTTACAGGCTAACGTTAAGAAGAGTTTTCATTTCCATTCAAAATATGCTATGATGAAATTAGTCTGTTTGGCTTGTTTGAAGGCATTTGCTCATTGCTAGTCGTGATCAGGCTTTTATTCAAACCCGTTGGACCTATGTTCAAAGATTTTTTAGTATGAAAAGCTATTCACAAATGCTGACATCTACTTTAGGGGTATCTCTACTGAGGTCCAAGATAGTATTCTCCAATACACAGGGTTCTGTATTGGTAACTGTCCTTTTAGATATCGTGGAGTCCTTTTATCCTCCAAAAAGTTGTCCCATTCTATGTGTCAATTGTTTGTGGATAAAGTTAGGCTAAAAATTGTGTATTAGGCTGCTAAAAAATTATTTTATGCAAGAAGGCAAGCTCTTATTACCTTTGTTATTGTTGGTATTATTAGTTTTTAATGTGTAGTACTTCTACTTCCAAAATGTACACTTGCCTTGCTTGGGTCTACGTGCTATAGATTGCTTTGGGCAAGCAATTTGGAAGTCAACAAAATGGTGCACATTAGTTGGAAAGCAGTATGGCAGCTTGTTCAATATGGACAACATAATGTCAAAGAACCGTTGAGATGAAATAAAGCATTTTGCGTGAATTGGATTTGAAAACTTATGAGTGATTGCAATATTTCTCGTTATTTGTGCAAACATAATTGTTCCAATACAATAGGACAAACATTAATTTGTGTTCCTCACACAATGGGCAAGGGCCCATTTAATAAAGGGTATTGATATTTTGATGCTGAGCCATAGCTTAGATGTTTGGGCCTGGTGAAATGCTAGTTAATTTGAAAAATGAGATACTGCATCTTACTGGTGGAATTAATGTTGGAAAGAAATGCGTAGTCAGCAATCAAGTCAGGGGTTGTCTCAAATTGCATAAATGCTATCAATTGTTTTGTGAGGAGATGTAACATGCGTATTGGTGGAAAACAATCTGGAAAAGTTGGGCATGGACTAGGCACAAATTCACACTCTGGCTTGCTACTATAAATAGGTTGCTGCCTTGGAAATTTTGGACACTAAAGGTTTGCCTACTGAAGATGTTTGCCTTTATGCTGTTCTTGACAGGATATATAAGATCACATGTGATTTTCGATATGCATATTCTAATGCGGTGTTGTGTTCATTGGTGGTATGATCTAGGATACAACCTAGGTGGTGGGACTTTAAACGTGAGCTTCAGTAGTATGCAACTAGGTGCAGGAGCAGTTCACAATTGCGTAAATGGATGAGAGCTCTTTTGACTGTTATTGTGAATGAGATTTGGTATGAAAATTTCTAAGAAAGCATGAGAAGAAGATGACAAACCCTCAAGTTTTAGTTTAACGTTTTTAGTTTACACTTTGTTGCTAGGGCTAGAAGGTATTAGAATATGCTTATTGTATTGCAGTGTGCCAAAGTATCTGTAATTTTCTTCTTTTTTTGGGGAAAATTAATCTTAATCACATTTAATTTCCCCAAAAAAACTAGAGATTTGTGGGGTGTTATAAAATTGCCAAGATTGTTACTTATTACATTGCATATGACTTCTTGTTTTGAATATCGCAATACAAAGTCCTTTTTTCTATTACTAGATCGGTAAGGCGAGACTTGGAAATTTCTAGTAAGGGTATCCAACTTTAATTTTCTTGAAATTTAATTAAAGGCCCTGCTCTATTGTGGGTATTCACCTTTAAAAACTTCTATATATTCAGTCAAATATGAGCAATTTCTATGCATTGCCATTTTCATTAGTATTGTTAGTTGTTTGGTACATCTTTTCGTGTCTTGAAAAAGGCATAACTTAAATTCACAATAAATATAAAATAATACATTATTTTCCTACACTCTCAAAAACCCAGCCTCCTACCCCCCCCAAAAAAAAACCCTCACCTTCATCTATTTCAATAAGGGGGCTACCATGAGCCATTGTCGCTAGTTGCCCCAATTTCGTGCTTCCTAAACTTTTATTCAGTTGCAAGATATTTACTAATATTTTTATCTGTTTTTAATAAAATTTCTATCCAGTTTGTGAGAGTTTGATTGTTTATTTTTTTCACCATTAGTGTGAGTTAGGTTATTTTCACCACTAGTGTGAGTTATGTTATTCTCATCACTAGTATGAATATGAGTCATTGCATTTTTACAATTTATCGTAGATCTCGAAATTTAGAGCGTGAGTTTCTTATGAAGTAGAATTTGGAAGTTATTGTATTAGATTTATATTATTTTATTAAAAAATGAATCAACAATAAAATCTCATTCGTTTTTAATGTAAATATCTTCTTTTCAAGTGCAATCTATCATGTCAATTAAACATCTACTCCATGAGGTTATATTGTGGCTCGTGGATATTAGGAAAAGACGCATTGGCGTTAAAGATTGTAGTTTGTGGCAAGAATACTGCTACAAGCTTAGAGTCAATCAACAATATATTTATCATTAGGTTCCTAAAAAGAAGGATTCAATTTGATGTCTTAGATTTAATTATTTAGGAAATATTCATTATATATGCCATATAATTTTTCATTAATAAATTATTTTTTTTCTTTTGAAAAAATATAATACATTGATAATATGGAGTCTGTCCAAGGGAAGACCCCAATTTGACCAGATGTTTCCGATCAATAAAAGTTGAGCAGGCATTCATTCAAATAATATTATTCACAATAAGATGGGCAAGTTTGCCTCTATTTTCACTTTTTTAAGCCAAGCCTTTTTGTAATAGGCAAGATTATTTTGTTGATGAGAGTATAAGAATGATCAGATTTGCAAAAACTGAACCGACTTAAACTATTCAAAAAAATTTCCCCTTTATTTTTCTTTAAACTGAAGTCAAAATCACCTGAAGCCTGAAAAATTCGTAAATTTGTGGGTCAAACCTAACCTGAACCCCAACCTGAACCCGCTTGATCCGAATATCATATCCTTATTTCTTGATTTTTCTTTAATTTTTCTCTCCTGCAGCAATGGTGATTTGTTATATCGGATCGTTTAAGGACACATTATATAATCATCGCATCCTTTCATTAATTAAAAATTAGTAACCTTTTGTTCCCAACTTCATTCTCGTAAAATAATATTACACACAACTTATATGGACAACTTTGAAAAATAGGTACGAAATGACATGAATTAACTATCTAGTCCTTAGAAAATTAATTTAGAATAAGACTAATATTAAAAATGTGCAAGTAGTATTGTTGTAGCTTTAGTGAAATGTACATGCTGAACTACATTTTAAATAATATTAATCCGTAAATTTTTGATGTAATAATTGAAAGATGATTGTTACCTTTTGGGCTTCCCTAATTCCCTTTTGTTTGGATTTCATTTTAATTGTTCTTGAACTATGATGCTAGTGGCGAAAAATGTGCTCGCTGTGTTTGTGCTGGGGTCAATCTATTAATAAAGTGTATCTAACTAAGTATTGGTATGTTAGTTAACAAAGAATCGAATTATTAAATGTATTATTAACAAACTGAACTCTTGGACTCATTAACATGCTCCAAAGGGGTTGACCTATTATAGACAACCTTTAAATACAAATGCGAACTCGTCCAAACCAAACGGGTTTGCCCACCCGTTTCATATACAGTAATAAAAAGTTTTGATTTTTAATTTTCTCTAAAAAATTACAATTACTATGCTTTTTTATTAAATACGAACAATTTTAAGTAATAAGATACTAATTAAATTTTGATAAAGGAAAAATAACTCATAGAAAAGGTACTCTAAAACCGTTGCGTCAACTGAAACCCATAAAATAGAAATGCGCTCACATGTATTTGACCCAAATTCAAAGTATATTCGACTTGTATTTTAGACGAATCCAAATATACTAGCCCGTATTTAACCTGTCCATCTGAACTGACAAGTCTAAGGAAGACCTGAATGAACTATCTCATCTTGCACATGACTTGAGTGGTTCAAAACAAAATTATCAACATAAAGAGCAAATACTAATGTTCTAAATAGACCTAGCAAAACTAACTCGAGAACCGGAACGCGAACCAAATGACCTGAATCCATGCATGACTCGACATCCCAAACAGGCTTACCCAAAAGTGGAGTCGACATCCGAATTAATCCTAACTGAATCATACCCAATCTGAAATTCCGATGAAGTTGATTTTTTTGCATGATAAGTTTATTGGAATAGAAATTGGTTGACTCAAACCGAATAACTCGACCCAAACTGAATCAGCCTGAAATATCGCCTAATATTAAATATGACCTGACCTAAACTTTAATCTAATTTGTACTTGAACTGAATGATCCATTCGTCAGGGCTAGCTGGATGTAGAAAAGCTACTTTCTTGGTCTGGAGTTCCTAAAACTACATTGGCTGCTGCGCCCTCCACATTATGATGGGCTTGTCGTATCCAGTAAGAGGCTGAGCACCGTTCCCCTCTTGCCCCGTACAGTGAGAGACTCTGGGCCAATGCGCAACCAAATGACACTGAGCCGTCAGGGAACTGGGCCACACATAGCCTCATCCCGTCAACGGTATTTCAGAATGTTTAAGCTAAGCAGTAGAACTTCAAGAAAGAAAACACGGAAGTGAATGAAAGGACTAGGGAGTGAGTTATTTTACCCATGTAAAAATTCAGGTTCTGGTTGATTGCAGTTCGGACAAATAAGATATTTGAACTAAAACACCATATTTGGATCTATCCTAATCCTATATTGGGGCATTTAGATCGAATTTGAACCCGAACCTGAATGTCAGATGTTCAAGCATGAGTGTTCGAGTTTGTAATTTGGACTTCTGGAAAATTGACTGAAATTGAGCATATCATTGAACTCAAATCTGAATCTTTAATGTTTGAACATGATTGTCCTGATTTTTTGTTGAAAATTCCAAGAGATTTTAGACCAAAATTTTAACTAAACCGATTTGTAAGATGACTAACCGGTTGTCCGAAGGTCCAAAGTTATTGGAACCTGAATCGGTCATAAAATTGAAGCAGCCCAAACCCGAATTGTTAGACTCAAACTTGTCCGAATTTTAATTCGATTATGACCGACTATAAGAATATTAATTTCAGAAAAATTTTAATTGAACTCAATTTTTTAATTAGATCATATGAGTTTTTACAAGAGCTGTCTGAGAATGGTAAGGTGCTGTTTGAGAATGCAGAAATCAAAGAGAGATGGCAATCCAAACTCCTCAATAGTGAAGTGTTGGAAGATTTTCGAATTCGAAGTAGGGTTAGCGAGAGTAGTGAAATGCATCTTGATCCTCAATTGTGTGAACCTATCAGGAAGGACGAGATTAGAGACTCTAAAGAAGATGGCTAATGGGAAGGTAAAGGAACCAGACAAGATATCGGTGAAAATGTGAAAGTGTTTAAGCGAAGAGATATTAGAGTGGCTAACAGAGTTTTCCAATGTTATTTTTAGGACCGCTAAGATGCTCAGAGAATGAAGGTTTAGTATAGTCATCTCATTGTATAAGAATAAAGGTGATATTCAGGATTGTAATAATTATAGGAGTACAAAGTTGCTCAATCACACTATGAAGTTATGGAAAAGGATGATTGAGACAAGGTTGCTGAAGGATTTTTCGATATCAGAGAACTAATTTGATTTTATGTCTGGCAGGTCGATCATAGAGGCAATTTACCTCCTTAGAAGGCTCATGGGATTGTACAAAGATAGAAAGGTAGATATTTATATAGTGTTCATTGACCTGGAAAAAGCATATGATAGAGTTCCGTGTGAAGTGTTATGGAGATACTTGGAAAAGAAAGGAGTGTCGCCTGTGTATATTCGAGTTATTAAGGACATGTACGAGGGATATAGGATGAGTGTTAGAATGCCAGGAAGGGCTACCGATGACTTCTACGTTGATATGGACCTGTATCTGGATTCCGCTTTAAACCATTTTCTTTTCACCCTAGTAATGGATGAACTTATAAAAGGGATTTAAGATAAGTTACCATGGTGTATGCTATTCGCAGATGACATTATTCTTATTTATGAGAACAAAGTCAGAGTTAATGGCAAGTTGGAGCGATGGAGACATACACTGGAGTTTAGAGGTTTTAGAGTAAGTAGATCGAAAACTGAATACCTTCATTGTTGTTTCAGTGGTAGGCAAGATGCGGGGGAAAAGTCACCATTGATGGGATAACGATACCAAAGGTCGAGAAGTTTAGATATTTAGGATCGATCATTCAACAGAATGGGGATATTAACAAAGATATTAACAAGCGCATAAAAGTAAGTTGGCAAAAGTGGAAGTATATTTCAGATGTGCTGTGTGATAGGAGGATGCCTGTAGAATTAAAAGGCAAAGTTTATCGTATGGTAGCTAAACTGATGGTACTGTGTGGATCAAAGTATTGACCTATAAAAAAGACGCAGGCTCAAAGATTAATGGTAGCAGAGATGAATATGATTAGGTGGATGTGTGGGTATACCAAAATGGATAAAATTAGGAATGGGGTAACTAGATATTTAGTTCAAGTGGCTCCAATAGAAGATAAGATGAGAGAAATAAGACTCCGATGGTTTGACCATGTGAAAAGAAGGAGTGTTGACACTCCAGTGAGGAGATGTGAGAGGATTAACTTCCCCAAACGTAAAAGATGCAGGGGACGACTAAAGAAAAGTTTGGATGAGGTGATTAGAGAGGATTTGAAGTTGTAAGATTGATAAAGGACATAACTTAGGATAGGAGACTATGGTCGGGATAGGATTAGGATCTTAAATCACAGAGAGTTGGCCACCTGATTTGGATGTAGTTTTTTTTCCTCGATTACAGCAAAGTTTTTTTTTTTTTAATATGTCGTGTTTGTATGCAGATAATACATGCATCTAGAGAGACATTGTCTGTCTATCTTTGTTCGTTAAGGTGTAGTACTTTCCTCTGCTATGTTGTACCTTTGTTTACATAATTATGGCCATCTGATTTTTTTATAAAATCTTTGTTCTATAAAATGTTTTCATAAAATCTTGTTTTTGTGGGTCTCTTGAATTTACGGGCAGAGATACCGGTAAAGATAAGGCTGCCTATATCTGGATCTCCCCAAATCCCGCGAAAATAGAATCCACACCGAAAGTTGTTGTTGAGTTTTTACAAGAGCTACTATCACTGTATTCAACTTGCCAATTTGTCATACTCAGCAACATCCCACCCTTTTGCTAATAATTGGAAAGAAATAATGTCATTTCTTTAGCCATATTTACCCCGGCCTGTAGGATCAACAAACATATCATGGGCATATTTGTACAATACTTTCTTCCCATTTCTAGTTAATTTAACCTATCAAAATAACTCCACAATGGACGCCTCATCTCTCTTTCCCCATGCGCTTGGCCTCAATTCACACATGTATCCATAAAACTTCAATGCCGAGTTTAATTGGAAGAAAATAATTTTCAAGAACAAACTTTTATGCCACAATTTTTGTTGTTTTGTACAATGAACAATAACTATGCAATGTCCTATAAGCAATTTTAAAGCCCTCTTTGCACTTTGAGAATATTTTTTTTAAAAAAATTTCAGTGGAAAGAAAATTACAAGGAAAGAAAATTCTCTCTTGTCCGACCCCAGGGAAATGCCCAAGGAACAATAATAGGGCAAGTATCCACGACGCTCAACCCTGTCTCTAGCCAATCCTCATAGGCCAAATTTTTTGGCGACATGAGGACCAATGCTTCGATCGGTGCGCGCTTTCATGAACAATTCCATTGAGCTTTCTTTTCCTTCCTTTTTTCTTTAATCCAAACAAAGAAAAAGAACTACTTTTTCTTCATATTTTTCTTTACTAGCAATTTTTCAAGATCCAAATAAAGAGTAAGGATATCTTCACATGGAAAATTTAAATAATAAATCATGTTGATTCAATCGACATATTCACCGTATAAATTTATTGCATTCAAATTAGTCTCGAAAATTAGATTCCTCCCTCCCTCCTCCCACTCGAAAAAAAAAATACAAATTAGAATCCTCTGTATTGTTCTTCCAATTTCAATGACAGACCACCACGACTTACATTCAAATCTCAAAGTGCGTTATACCGAATGAACTCCATAATAATCACGCCAAATTCATCTTAATTAATTTTTTTGTTTTAATCCTTTCTTCCAAATCGAAAGCCACAATCGGGAAATGGAGAAATAAAAAAAATTAGTGCTTAACTAAGGGATCCAATCATCTGTGGGCTGTGACAAGAGTTTCAATAAATCTCAATCCATCAAGTCTCGGTGCGAATTTATCCGACGAATCATCTCCCTCTTCGGATTTACCACCCTTGATCTGCACAATCATCATCAGATTCACAAATTAAGCACAAAAACAACTCAATTACTCGAAATTATCAAAACCTGGAGCGAGAATTCCGCTTTCAATTCAAAATTAGAGAGCTCAAGATAATCAACCCTTACTTGCTGGTGCGGATTCTTAATGCTGAAGATGAAGTCGACAGAGGAGCAGGAGGCGTTAGCGGCTGTCGCCGCCATGGCTACAGCCACCAACGCCGCGAGGATCCCTGATTTTGTCATAGATCGGATTCCGCTTCTTGCTCCTTGGAATATGGGATTCGGAATGCTGGAGGAAAGATAGAGAAATTTCAGAGAGGAGAGGGAGGAGAGATAGGAGGAGGAGGTGGGCGTTGATTAATCAAAGATTTATGGAAGTTGAAACAAGCCACCGCAGCAAATTTATACGGAAACCCATCAAAGGCATGAAAAATAATTTAAAATAATATAAAAATGTTTTTAGTTGGAATATTCAGGGTTCCTCAGCGTTTCGCAATTACAAAAGTGCCCCTCGGGTTATGCTTAATTGCTTTGAAGTGGATACAATTGGAGAATAATTGGAAGCTGAATATGGAAAGAGGATGAATCTGTGAGGAAAGGCAGAGGCAGCGGAGTTGTGATAGGACGAGGTCACGTCAAAGAGGAACAATAATTTGGACCCACGTGTCTGGACGGTGGAGGCCCGCGTTAGTTTTACGGACTTCACATGTTCATCTGCGGCTTGGGGTGAAGGTCCTGGAGGAGTGAGATGCTTTGTGCGAATTGTAAATGCGAAAATTTATTGGATGCCAACGTTACCGGCGTCAGAACATTTCCAGCCGTGAGTTTATTTTTTGGCTTATTAGTAAAAATTTATATATATCATATTAGTTTATAAGTTAATTTTTTGATTCATAATTATCTCTCTTTTTAATGTACGGCTCATCACTTTAGTTCATCAAATAAAATAATACTTATTGACCAACTCTGCAATATACAACCTTCTTTTTAAAATCTAAAAAAAGAAAAAATCAATTAAAATTAAAAAAAACCAAAAAGCATGAAAAGGCAGTGGTAAGCCGGCTCACGGCCACAAGCTGGCCCGTGAGCCGCTCGCAGGCTCGCACCATTGCAAGGGGAGCGGCCAACTCGGATCACATCCCCATGCAGGCGAGCTAAATTTTTTCCCCCATTCAATATGCTCTCAAATGCACCATACATTTCTTCCCTCCAAGTATTTTTCATAGCTTTTTTTTTTTGGGTAATGGTCTTTCGCACTCATATATTTGTGGTCCTCCTTTCTCCTAGGAAAATATCAGCTCCCAGTCATAAATTGTCTTTTACTATAATTGATTTCATGAATGGACGTCATACAACACGATATTTTAATTATGAGATTGTTTATATAATTATTTGTAAAAATAAGATTGTTTACATCTAATAAATGGATCGGTATCGATGAGTAGAAAGTTTAAAATTTGTGTTTTTTCCAAAAATGATATTCAACAATCAAGTCAACTAATGCGCTATATTTCAAACCAAATTTAACTAGATAAACCAGTTGGAAAATGTCAAGATTTGTCTTCCCATATTTGGCAACTAACGAAGCAATCATAATAAAGCTTAGAGACCCTGAATAAGACACAACGTTTGAAGGACTAAAAGTCAAAGCAACAAAGTCCGACAGCTATCTAATGTCTTCAATGGTCTTCCTGCATCCAAAGCCTATAAATAAAAGATCCAAGTAGATGTTAGAGTGTACAACCAACAAAACCAAGTTCCACATCAAGTTCTTAAGTGTTCTCTTGCACTCAAAACTTGTGTGTGGCTTTTATCATTTCATACTTTAGTGAACACTTGTGATGCAGGAGAGTAGAGGAAATCCTTTAGTAAACAAGCGAGTGTTGGTAGCTTATAAAGCACTATGGACAAGTCTACTCATAAATCATAACAGACATTGAGTAAATTATCAAACTTCTAGTAAGAGAGGACTCCAGACAAGTCTGTTCACAAGGGATCTCAATCAAATTGTCTAAGTTCAATAGTGATTTTTACGTGTTATAGCCCAAGAGGAATTAATGCAACTATTGAAATTCCAAATGGGAGCCTGAAGCGGAGACAAAATTTTTTGGATAGAGTGAACTTTGTGAGCACATACCGTACATTGTCTCCTACACTATTATATTAGGCTCATAATCTCTAAGAATTTATTTTCTGCACTTTAAAGTCAATACATCTGACTTAAACTTTATCTTCCCGTTGTATTTACTATCCGCATTAATTTTTTAATTGCTCAAGTTTTGGATTATTACCCCTCTCGTTGGCTAACTTGATCCCGACTTCAAACTTAACAATTATATAGTGTATTAAGTGAAGGGACGCCTTTGCTTCCTTGGCCAATTTGAAAACTATCTTACACAACCTCCATGTCACCAACGTAATTTACCATGGGAAAACTAAAAGGATCAAGTGTCTCAAGATTTAGGAATCTGTGTTCTACATTGGTGTCCCTATCATCATGCTCAGACTTGCCCAAATAAAACTTGATTATTGATGTCTTGGATTGACACTTTAAATTGTAATGTGTTCAAGTTGCATTGATTGGTTCCAAGTGATGTATCTCCCTCACTAAAATTGAACTTCATATCTAAAGTGTTGATAATGACCATTGCAAAAGAAAAGAAACTAAATTTTCATAAATGGTACCCCCATTAATAGCACGTCCCTACACTCCAATAAGTTTTGTAATATTGTTTATGTTCCAGCCGTGATATAGAGTGCCAAAGATTTTGCAATCCATATTATCTTTGATTGATATACTTCATATTCTTTCAATTTTCTCATCTCAAAGAGCCAAGTGGACTAAACCTCAATAAATTCTAAAAGGATTCTATCTGCTTCCTCTTCAAAGCTAAAAGTGATTATGAACTTAAGTTTACCCATTTTTGTAAACTTGATGTACATGGAAACTCTTATTTGCAGGCCAGCATAGAGAATCTGTCTTTGGATGAAATGCAATAGTCCTCTTCTTCATCCATACCAAATTATCTTCACCGATGGAATCTTGGACTTTATGGATTTCTAGTCGTTGCTCCCCTCTTGAGTTAGTAAAGCCTCCACTTCTTTTGGGAGCTTGTAATGTTATAGGAACACAGACCCATCTATTCTTCTTCTGAATACTTTTGATGAGTTCTAGCTTCATGATTACCTGCAAGCCATTGATTCTCCTTCTTTTAATATCATGTTGTGTTAATTGCTTGTGTACCCATGTAATGCGTTGCTACCAAAGCATCCCTCTCCTTCTCATACATCACAAACCCAACTCTTCTCTTTGTTCTTACCTAGCTTCCTTAAAATGTATGCATCAAGGACCTTTCTGAATCTCTTGAAAAACCTACGTAGGGTCTGTTTAGATGAGGGCAAAGGGGGTAAGGGAGAGTAAGAATGAGTAAATACTCCTTTTTACCTTTGTTTGTGGGTAAGAATTATAGAGTAAGGAGGAGTAACCTTGACTGCTCTTTGTCCTCTCAATTCTCCATTTTCTTACACTCCAAAATAGAGTATACGGAAGAGTGTATTTTATATATTGATCCCGATAAATCTAAACAAAATATATTTTAATCTATTTAGTGAAGAGATATGTGTTAACCTTCATTTACCTTTATTTACTCTCATATTCTTCCAAATAAGAGTAAATTTTTGCTCTCCTTAAACTCCCATATATGGATAGATAACTCACTATTATTCACTCTTCCTCCATACTCTTAAATCTTACTCCTTTAACTCAGTCTCCTCCCTAAAGGATCCTTAGAGTAAAGGTATCAAAGTTTGTTGTCAAATTATCAACGAACATGGTGATTTTGTTATGCTTGCCATACCTTTTGCCTCACACTCCCTCTCACTGTCTCAATCTCACCAAAATCATCAATGTGAAAACTAGATCTGTGAAACTTTGTCCTACTCTCCATGTCTTTTTTTTCATATCAATCACCTCCACTTCCCACAATTGAAACTTATGAAGTGAAGTCGATGAATTGCCAATAACACTCGCCCTTAACTAAATTCGACGTTACTAAACTTGAGGACCACCTAGATTAAGGATATTAAGGGTTAGGAGAGTTATTCAACCCTTCTTTGCGGTAGGCAGTCATAATTCTATTCTTCAAGTAGGGTGAAGGGCTCTCTGATGACCAGAACAACTCAAGAAGGTGCATCTCTTTTTTCTCTCCATTGAAAATTTTTTTTTTTTCAAGGTGACATATACCCTTAAGCTTTTTATTGTTTTTTTCTTCTTTTTGGCCTTGTATCTTTCTTCTACAAGAGTTAAGCTAATTGTTGGCTCATTCAAAGCAGGTTTATTAAATTATAAAGAAATATTCACATATGCCCCCCCAACTTATTTGGAAATCTTTTCATAACCACTACCTAAATTTTTATCTAACTTTACCTGATTATGTAATTATTTATGAAATGTTGGTTGCATTAGAACAATAGTTTAAGGAATCTTTTCTGGTAAATGTTGTGCCCCTAATTCACATATTAAAGGAATAAATTGTCTTCCCCTTCATTAAAAGTCGTCCCTTCTACTTCTATTCTCATATTCCCCTATCTCAATCTGCTCTTGAAACTGTCCACCCTTATAGCTATAGCTAACTTTTCAAAGCTTCACTAAAATATAAGCCATGAATTTGGGAGTATTTTATTTCCATTTTGGTACTCAATTTGGAAGGGAATCGAAGTTTGCAATTTCATTTTCGTGAAGAAAGCGAAATTCAGTTGAGGTTAAATGTTGGAGCCCTAACCCTAAAATATTGGAATCTCATATTAACACTTAATTCGAAATTCCATTTGTTGCTAGTCGAAATGAAAAATGAGAAGCATGGATGGATCTTCAAGTCATGGATTTGGTGCTGAGAAGAAGCAAGACCATTGTCCTAGATACAGATTGGCTTGTGTGGCTAATTACTGTGTTTTAAGGTCTTAGAAGAACTTCCTCCAACCTTACTTTGCTTGCACGAATTGTGGTGAATTTTTGTTTTGGGCTAAGGAAGATGAAGTTAGAGGAGGCTTAATGACATCTCAGAATAACCTAGTAGTAAGTAGTGAAGGAAGACAATTCATGGTTGGTGATGTTTGCCATGGAAATGAAGTTATTATTGAACTAAAGGACCATATGATAGGCATTGCATAAGATGTTAGGGAGATGAGAATGGAGATGAAAAGAATGTTGGAGAGAAACGTTAAAAAATCTAGGATTGTAATGCTTATATGTGTTGGTTTATTCTTGTTCATAGCAATTGTAATAACTTTGAAAATGTGATGATTTGTACTGGGTCGGTAGTATATGAGTTTATGATTTGTAATTGCAAATGAGCTTAATATGCCGGAATGTGCTTATGCAGAAATGGGCTTAGTATGAAAATTTACTTTTGCTGTCTCCAAAATAACACCCATTGTATTACATTTGCTCAATTCTGCTTAAGTACTTAACTAATATAAGTTCTGACTTCTAACTGAGTACATCCCCAAAATAACCTTTACCTGTCTTTTCCAATTGCGGATATCTTCAAAATCATAGTGGGATAACCTAGCAGCAGCATTCAAAAAGGACAACTTTACAAGACAAATGTAATAAAAGCATTACTACCCGTCATTGTCCAAAAAAGCTACCAAAATGAAGGCTTTTAAAAGGAGCAATAAACAGTCTTCAAAGGGACAATCTCCTCTTTTCGTTGTTAGCCTGTATCCCGTAAGTGAAATATTAGTTTAAGTTGGTGGCTTGCTACTTCTTGGTGGCTGGAATCTGGTTAGGGTCAGGAGCTTTGAAGATGACCTTCTCTTCTTTGAGTTTGAAGATCATGGATCTTGTAGTTGCAAGGAAGAGAGGGGCCACAACTTGAGATGAAGACGGATGTCGTGAATTACTTATAAGGGAGGTGAGGGTGAGGTTGAAGTTGATGGCATTTCTTGCTTGGGTATCCTTGGCCTTCCCACATGTTTGCTTTTGACACTCCTTCCCTTCCCTTTTGCTTTAGACTTCCTGTTTGGATTTTGTGGACAACTTGCTGAGTTATGTCCAAGCTCTTCTCAAGTCTTGCATCTCATTGTGGTGCATCTTCTTCTTTTCCTTCTACCTTCTTTGCAACCTCTTCTTCTATCCTTTCTGGGCCTGCCTCTCCTCTTTTGCACTGGTGGACGGGCTAAAAGAGGTATGTGATCCATAGATGGTCAGAATATATGGTCTTCAACTGGGTGAACATGGAATTCATATACTACTTTGTATCTTTCATTTCTTTAGCTGTCATCAACCCAGTCTTCTGTCCTTTGATTCATATGTAAGATGCATATGACATTATGCATTCACACATGACAAGCATAGGCTTATCTCTAAAGAAATTAATGACAATATTGAAGGCTTCCACAAAGTTTGTGCAATTATCAAGTGCCTTTATGGTGGTGTCAAATAGGCACCTGCACTAGAACTCCTTAGGCTTTTCTTCCAACCATGTAACTGCTACAGGGTTGAGTTTGCCAAAGCATCCAAGGCCTTTCTATGAATAAAGTGGTTGTATGTATCTGCTGCTTTCCTAGCGAATGCCTTTAGTTTAGTCCTTGGTATAACTTATAGAAGTTTCTTATATGATGAACGGAGCATATCCTTCTTTTTGAATCAGGGACTTTGGCAGAAATTGCAGTAATCACTCCCTGTTTAAAAAAGAAAAAGAAAACCACTGTAAATAAAACCACTTAGCAAAAAAATAACATGGCATCAATATGTAACTTTCACAAAGTTCAAGAGGTTTACGTTGCACCATCTGCAATGAAGGTGCATTAACCTCCAAATCATCACCTATAACTCCTCTCAAACTGTTTAAGAAGTAACACCAATTGTCCTTACTCTCTTAATCAATAATAGCATAAGCAATTGGGAAACAATAGGGATCCCCATCAAGGCCCAGGGCAGTTAGCAAAATTCCCTTGTAAGGACCCTTTAATTGACAACCATCAACTGCTATTAATTTCCTACAACCAGCTAAGAAGCCTCTTTTACAAGCATCAAAGCATATGAACATCATTAAAAAAATAGGATGCTCTCGTTTTTCAATTGGATCAGTCCATTTGATATACCATAGACTCTCAGGGTTTGTTTCCTCAACCATATTAGTGTACCCAGCTAATTAAGTGTACTTCTCTTCTTGTTTTCCATCAATCAAGTCCAATATTTTATTCCTTGCATTCCTCAAAATGTGCTTAGCCCTTAACAACCTAACCCTTATCATCAAAGTATTTTCCATGCCCTTGATATCCATGTTGGGGTTTGCTCTAACATTTTCCAAAATTTGCTTTGCCACCGATGGAGTCAAGTTATTTTGGAGCATTGTATAGTTATGGTTTCCTCTAATGACCTCACATGAAATGTCACTCCATCATGGACAAGGGAAGCATGGATCCTCCAACTGCAGTTCTTTCCCATACAAAAGGTAGTGTACTTAGTTCTCCTATTCTTCAAATGTTTGAAATACCAACCTTGTTGATTCTGGTAGTCTCTAATAACATTAGGAAACTTAGATTTGTCCTCAAACATATCTCACTACCTTACTTCAATAGAACCATTAGGTTCTGGTTCCCACCAATTCTCACCCTCATACATTCTGGCAATTACATCATTCTCATCATCACTCTCGTCATCAAATATCTCATCTTCATCATCTAAAGATGCCTCACTACTGTCATCATCTACAATGGATATCTCATCATTTGAATCATCATTATCATCATCCTCATCTGAGTCTGCCCAGTCACTCTCCTGATCATCATTGTCATCAGTTAGTATTCCTTTGCCCTTGTCTGCTGGTTCACATAGGACAATCTCTTTCCCTTTGGCCCTAGGTGAGGTTCTTGTCTCTGTTGGTTCATGAATAATAATACCCTTCTCTTTGCCTTTTAGCCCTAGGTTAGGTTCTTGTTGCAGTTGGTTAAGGTTGTATAATACCCTTACCTTTGCTTGTAGGTTAGGTGTTTGACAATATTGCAGTTTCTATGCACATATGTACACTCCCTTGTGTATGAATAGGACTTTGCAGAACCACTTCAAGTAAGTGACCTTCTTTTGGTGATTTATATGAGGAACTAGCATTACGGTCAGCTAATGAAGGGCCCAGGTACATTGAGGATATATGAGAAGCGCTTAACTTATCATAACAATTCATCTTCATCAATGCATCATTAATAGAAGCAATGATATTATTCCACATTGAGTCGTCTACAACCCCTTTCCCACTTACCCCTGCACTGTCAGCTTCATGATGCATTTCTACTAAACCTTTTTCACACAAAGCTTCCTCAGTGCTATCCATAACCTGGATAGCATGTTTACTAACCTCAATATTATTTCTATGAATTTGTTCCACAATCACATTAATTTTTGTTGGACTTCTCTTGGGTACAATGTAGAAGTCAATGTAATTCCTTTTCCCGAGCCATCTCTCACCCAAATTGAGCAAATCATTATCACCATTGATATCTAACTTTTGTGTTTGTGCTTTTAGGGGATAAGAGGTAATGTCAAAATATCTAGGAGTCCCCTCTGATGTTAGGCTTCGCAAGAAATTATCTTATATCCCTTACTAAATCAATTATCTGGTACTTATCAAAATTTCTACTCCCTATCTTTGCCATCCACTTCTTAAATGAAATTGCAACATTGAATTGAGGTTCTATCTACTCCCCAAAACTAGAAAATTTCAACCAAATCCGAACAAAAACAAAAACAGGGGTATTAGACATTGAATTTAATGATCTGTACTTTATAAAAGATTACCAAAAATACAAACTTAAAACAACAATCATATCTACTCAACCCACTGTACTACAAGTTAAGCATGCAACTAAAGCCAAAACAACAAAATCACCATCACATGCATGACGACAAATAACCATTTTCATGTCCTAAATTCTATATTTTGCGAGTAGTGAATGCACAAAGATAACAAAAAGTTTTGAATTTTGACACACATTTTTCCAAATACTAGACAAAATTCGAAAGAATTGCCTTTCGCCTTTTGCTTAGCTGGTCAATCCACAAATTTTCATAATTTCGCAAACTTACTCATGATTTTGGAGAAAAGTAACTCATCTTCCTAAACCCTAACAAAGCTTTGCTGCTAATGAAGAAGTGAGACATGAAAACCCTATCTTAGTTGATCACTTCAAAGGTGCCAACTTCCCTTCCCTTTTTGCTATCAATGCAAGGGCAAAATAATACTATCATTAAGTATGAGGGTATAACCGTTCACATGAGTAGTCTCATTGGTTTTGAGATGATTTTACAATTATTATTTTGGTCAAGTTGGATAAAAATATATTCCAGTGGTTAGTGGGTCATAAAACGATTTCCAAATAAGTGGAGGGGCGCATATCTGAATATTTCCAATTATAAAACTTGAAATGAAACATGTTTTAAAGAAACAACATTAAATTATTTGAACCAACCATGATAATAGTAATTATTCATTAGAATGGAATGATGAACTTGATTTCATTATTGACTATAAACAGTTAGTTACCAAGTGGTGAGCTCTTGCGGGCCAAGTGGTGAGCTAATAATTCCAATTCGCATTGACATATTACAAACTGACTTCGTAGTTTCAGTTCCTTATTTTTATCATTAAATAATTTCAACATACCAAATGTGTTAGGGATTTTAGGAGAATGAATCGCCTTAGAGACTTCTTTAAAGGCCTCCAAGTAAGATTAAAATTGCTTCTTTTGTAGGTTTTGTTTGCCTAATGTGTACCATATATCCCAAACGAGTCTTTGGAATACAAGGAGGTGTTCCTTGGTCTCATGTTGCACTCATGAAAGTAGGCACTAGTGTCTTAGGAGGAGATAAAAATTCTAAGAGATGGGCATTAGAATAAGTCTATTGATTCACGCTTTGACATACCTTTGCATCAATTGACTCCACATATTTATGATTATATTCATGTCCTTTTGTGAAAGAACGACATCCTTTTATAAAACACTACAACTAAGAATGGATAAACCTATATGCCTTTTCATGAAGGGTCACTAGTTAGTCAAATAATGAAGTTAATTAATGTGTCTCTTCATCAATTATGTCTCTTTAATTAACAAGCAAGATTAATTGTATTATCAAATTTTCTTTTTATGGAAATTGATTTTCCAACAATATGGCCGATGTACTTACATTATTTTTAATAAAAAAATTTATTGTTAAATCAAAATAATACTAAAATGATTACAATATCCTAAAATCCTCTTTCAACAATGGCACTTTCCTCTTACCGTTGAACGCAAAAAGTACGATTTGATAGATCCCCCTTGAACCGTTGGCAGAGTTCTGGGCATTGCCGTCCTCAACTTTTTCCACTAGCATGACAAAATTTGCTATCCACACATAGTATTACTAGTGCGTCTTTTTCGGACTGCAGAAATTCAAACAAAGCTCGAATTTACGGCTTTCCGTGAAACGCACACATGCGCAACGAAATGATCATACATGGAGACAACGTGATCTTGGCATGGGTTCCCTCCTTCGTTCCCTAGGAGAGCTAGCTGCTTTAAAAAAAAAAATAAGTGATTTTGGTCTCCCAAGTCATAAAGGGGTTAGGTGCCAAATTGGCAACCAGTGGTATGGTTCGGTGCTCAGACATAACCGTCTGTTTGCGGCCACAGCTGCCAACAGTCATGTTTGTGATGTAGTGATGAAGCAATCAATTAATTATCAATATTGTTACCAAGAGCGTGTAGTTCAATTGTTATCTAGTGTTCTTTTTATGTATAAAACTCAAGATCAAATTATATTGTTCACACTTTTTTTGATTGTGGAAGATTAGTAGAGAGCACAACTAAGACTTTAGACTTCATTGTTTGCACGATAGCCCATCCTAAATACTTGTACAAAATTTATTGGACTGCTTTCGATAGGACCAAATGGATTAGGCAACTCACACTTTTTTAAAAAAAAATTATAAATGCTAATACAATAGTTTTCTGTTCGAGGCTTCCACCAATTCATATAAACTCTTTTTTAAAGTATATGTAAATTTTATAACTCTTTTTCACGGAAAAGATAACCTCATTAAATAAAGTTTTTCTAAAGAAAAAAAACTGAACATTCTTATTTGTTTGCCTCTTGTATACATAAATAGTACACTAGGTCAGTGCCTAGCACGAGATTATAAATTTTTTAATAGTTATTTTAGGTAACAAATAAATTAATAGTTAAAAAAATCAATGAATGAAACTATAACAAGATCGCCACAATTTTCATGGATATTATAGCTTGCTTACTTGATAATAATCTTTAATTGGTGTTACAAATATTATTGCACAGCATACTTAATCGTCATCCTAAAAAGAAAAATGTATTTATTTTATTTTAAAACATTTTTACATATTTATTTATTTTTTATTCAAATGTAAAGTTTAAAAATAAAAATTAAGACAGTAAAAATTTGGGAACGCAAATGTGAATATTAAAATTTATAAAATGAAATAATAAATGCCTTACTATAAAATACATAAAAAAACGTCTTTTGTTAATTTAGAAACTATTGTATTAAGAGTTACATAGTAGAAGATTGTATTAACACTTACAAAAGGAAGTTTGATACCTCTATCCATAAGTAACGTCTATTTTCAATTATCTCAACCTGACAGATAACAATTTTTTCGTTTATTCTTTTTGGCTTTTAAAAAAAGGGATCCAATAAAAATTACACATTTAAAAAATGATTGTATGTTCAAATTTCAAAAACGGGCAAGATATCATGAAAATAAAATATTATAATCCATTTATATTGTTTTGTTTATGATTGTTTTATCTTATATAAGGGTTAAGTATGAAAATATTGCGTGTTAAATTTAAGAGAAAATTCAAATATTTCCCCACATATATCAGACATAGATTTAATAGAAATACATTTGTACATATGTTGCAATATCATTGTCGCATCACAAGTGGTTTGTAAACGTAGATATTAGCCTTACATTTTTCTGCAAAACTTAGCTGTACACCCCAGAATCTGATCTTCGGGAAATCACTTAGTTCAAAACTTTTAACTTCGTTCAAGA
>JAKOGI010000572.1:409882-419882 GCA_029747015.1 Carnegiea gigantea | reverse complement strand
GGATCATTCGATTTGAATTTCGGGTCTCGAGTTAGTCTTGACAGGTCTGCATGAGACCTACATGAAAGGTGCCTCTTTCTCCACTTAAGCTAAAGCTCATTGGTCCATTACTCAAATATCTATTTTATTTAATAGTTTTGTGAATACGGCCTTAGTTGAGGACTCGACTGGCTGATTGTGAAAGCTTATATTATATGACTGCCCAAGAGAGTTCTCATAAGAGCTAAGGAAAAATCGCTACCAACATAGTGGTTGTCTAGTTGAGGCTAGCATGGTTTGAGCGTAGTATACCACATCGTTGCAAGTTAGTTTCTTTCACTTGCTTGATGTTCTCTGTTCATTATTTCCTGGGTTGCATGAAAACACAGAGTGGCAAGTGGCCAGAGAGTATTCCATTAGAAAGTTGTAGTTGCGGGATAACAAACTTGTGCTTTGAGCATCTCCAGTGGAAGTCCTGTGAGCCAAAATCGTAAGGCCACGAGCGAGCGAGCCTCTCATCCACGTGCACCGGAAGCATGGTGGCTCGGGGCTCGGAGCCAGCCTGTGACGGGGAGCCGCTTGCTCCCCTATTTTTCACAAAAATAATAAAATCAAATAACAAATCAAAATATAAAAATTAAACCAATTAAATATGGTTAAATGTGGTATCCATGGATATCATTTTGTTTGATGAGCCATAGTGGTGAGCCTTCCATTAAAGAGATGAAGAATTGTGAGCTAAAAAATTAGCTCCCAGTCTGATGTGGCAGAGGTAGGCTCCCAATAATGAGCCAATTTCTAGGCTCCCATCGGTAAGCTAAAAAATTGGCTCCCCATTGAAAATGCTCTTAAAAGTTGGATAGATGTGAACTACTACTAGCAACACCGTGTGGCATTGACTAGAGCAGGGAAATGGTCACTGGAATCTGCAGTGTAGAACTAGAGCTCAGTAACGGGTCTATTCACGTCGACCCATTTAATAAACAGATCAATTTCATGTCAACCTTGAAAATATTTTAGGTTTACTCAAAATTGAAAAATAGCGTGTTTTCTAGTTAAATGGTCAAAACGTGTCGGATTCTAATCGAAAGCAGTTTGGTTCGTGTCAGGTTCATGTCTCTTAGTGTTTTAGGTCGGATTCGGGTTCGTGTTTGGGTTAGGCTTTTCTAGCTCTATATAGAACTTGGTATTGAGGTTACAAGCACCATCACAGAAACATAATAAGGAGAAATATGAATTGGATTAACCCACGCTAAAACAAATGATTTAAAAAGATTACGCTATCGGCTATAACCATCACAGGAAAAGAAGAAAACAGCAGAGGAAATAGCACAGAAAACAGAGGAAACTTGTTCCAGGGTTTAATGAACTGGTTAAAAAGGCATTAGCCTCAGCTTTAAACATACGTATGCAGATAACAAATCCAGCCAGCGTCATTGGTTAATACTTGAAACAAAAATAGCGTCAAAATTATAAATGAATACAACAAGAAGAGATAATATATTTTGAATCTATGGCATTCTCAAATGATAGCTCTTCCATGGACAAACATCCTTAGCAATGTCGTCTCGCTCAAGACAAGATGTTAACCTATGCCAAGATGAAAGAACAGGAAAGTACCATCAAATTTCCTCAAGATACCAAGCATAGAATGATTGTCAAACTGTGCCTTGAGATCTGCTTATGAACACATACAAACTGGTGGAAGAGCCAAGAAGACCTTACTAGTCATTCAATCATGCGAGTTTTGCTGCAACAACATTGAAAGAAAAGGAAGTCTAAAAAAGGGTGGAAAAAGTTCTTGCTATTTAAAAAAGTTTGCACTACATCTATAGGGCCATGCAGGTACATAGAGTTGAAAACCATGCTCCATTGTTAATTACATGTAAAAGAGGAGAGTTAGAAACCATGCTCCGCTGTTGATTACAAGCAAAAGAGTTGTGTTCGCCATTACAGCG
This sequence comes from Carnegiea gigantea, assembly GCA_029747015.1. Taxonomy (NCBI): domain Eukaryota; kingdom Viridiplantae; phylum Streptophyta; class Magnoliopsida; order Caryophyllales; family Cactaceae; genus Carnegiea; species Carnegiea gigantea. The sequence continues at coordinate 417,945 of JAKOGI010000572.1, read as the reverse complement.
TACCACCTATTAGGTAGCAACATTTCTCAAAAGTCTATCATGCAAGATTGTATTATCCAACAAACAATTGATGCTAGGCAACAGTCATGGCTGCCCCTTGAGAGAGAAGAAATGAAACTAAAAGATAAAAGCCATTCACACGTACATAGTTCCAAGTCTAAGACATCACAGTGATCTTGTGATTCAATCCCTTATCTATTTAATCAAACAGCAACAGCCCAGGATTCAATTGGTAAAATGGAGCACAAAGATGTAGGGGTGTGAAAACCCCAGGATTCACAACTACCCATTCATATAACACAGGGTCACAAAAGCGGCTAGAGATGGGAAACCATGTAGGATGAGATACATATTACCTTTTATTATGAAGCTTAAGGGAATCAAGAAATCCACTGCTAAGGAGTCGTTCCACATACTTTCCCAATATATCAACCTCCAGATTCACCTTCTGTCCAACTTTTTTCAAGGGTATCACCACCTTCTGCTGAGTGTAAGCAACTAGCATGAAGTTAAAGCATTCTTCGTTATCAAACAGATCAACCACAGTCAAACTTGTGCCATCAACAGCAATAAATCCTTTTGGTACAATATACTTCAATATCTCTGGATTTGCCTTCACTTTAACCCACAGAGAGTCACCTTCTGGATCAAGTGATACAATTTCCCCCGTGCCATCAACATGTCCCTAGAATTGACAAAAAAGTCAGGCTTAACATATCAGTTACATATTTGACTTCATTATTAAGCTGGCATTCCTATGCGATGTGCTTCCTTTATGTGGTGTCATTTGGAAGAAAGAAGCAAGACAAAACTTACAAACAGAGGCTTTCCAACCACTAAAGTTTACATTAAAAACAAAGTATGCTGCTAGCATTGAGATATTGGGATAAGCATTGATTGTTTAGACTTTACTGGATTAACAAGGCTTACAACATCCAGTTAAAGTAGATGGACCAACCATCGTAGTGATCACCACCCTTTAACTGTAGTCATCAACGGTTCACAAAATGGAGAAAATTTGGTAACTTTGGAAAGAAGCAGCACACCATTTCAAATTGAAGGTTTTCTAACCACTACGCTTGATATGAAAGCAAAGTGATCTATTAAGCAATACGATGTTGGGATAGGCACTGACTATTTAGACTATCAAACTAGAGTACTTAAAGTAGCAAGAACCCACTGTATAAGTGAACACCACCTCCAAATCCAAATCTATACTCCAAAGTCCCACCTGGACATGGCTTGGGGGAACGTGGATAGATGCAGTAATCTTACTCTTGAATTACTTAGAGGCTATCTCCATTAGACCCTAGATTAGTTTAATTTTATCGTCCACACAATGGAGTTAAGGCAGCAACAAATTGCCTGACAACGAACCCCAGCAAAGAAATTATCACAGCAAGCTCTTGCCAACTTTCTCAAGCTTAGATCCTAATCATAGACCGAATAACAGTGTATAATGGCATAAAGCATGCTATTATTTAGCCCATAGGCAATTACAAAGAGGAGGAAATACTAGATTGTCACCCATAGGGCAAATTTCAGACACATGGAAGTAAACCTGGAAAATGGGTCATTCAATTCGGGTACAGGTTGAGTCAAATTTGGGTCGGGTCATGTTCGGGTTAAGTGAGATTTCGGGTCGCTTCGGTTTGGGTCGGGTCATGTTCGGGTTAAGTGAGATTTCGGGTCGCTTCGGTTTGGGTCGATTTCGAGTCAACCAATTTTTGGTCAAATACACTCGTCATGCTAAAACATGCAGCTTTGCAGAAATTTTCGGGTCAAGTATGGTTCGGTTCGAGTCAATTCGGGTTTCGGGTCCACTTTCAGGTAAGCATATTTCAGATGTCGGGTCGGGTATGGGTTCAGGTCATTCAGTTCGGATTAGTTTTGCCAGGTCTACACGGAAGACCTATAAGCTTATATGAATGAAAGGAAATCTCTAGCTAAGTTTTCATGCTTTTAATTCGCAATAAATCTTTAGAAGATATTGTATTTCTTACAAATGGAACACGAACAATCCAAAATTTGATCTGAACGATAGGAGATCTCTAGTTAAATTTTCATGTTTTTAATCAGCCAACTGCATTCTGAAAGTGGAATTACTGAGACAGGATCAATCCACCTTTCAGGATTTGCAGCACACTGTTTGCTATCCTCTGTCACAAAGAAGACCAAAAGAAAGTATCTTGATTTCAACAAAGTATTGTTCATTTCCCACCAAAGAAGACTACTAATAGATTTGCTATGTTGCTTTGACCCTTTCTACCACTTCAACTACTTAAATATTAAACTTGACACTTGATTTCAGCCCTCCCACACCCCCCCCCCCAAAAAAAAGCAAGAAAAATTGCAGGCATTTTACAGAAACGGCTTAAAGTTCAACACAAGTCTGATAGCGTCCCAAGTATCTTTAGCACTGTCTAGTAACAGCGTTGATAAATGCAAACGTAATGCCAGGGAGTATGCATGTGTCATAGCCTTACCATAATCCCCTCTGAGAAACTACTGATGTCCAGTTCTGTATGCTAATAGGACATCAGGATTCATGATAAAAGTTTGTATCTTTTCCTTTTTTTATTTTTATGAGTCAGTATGTTAAACCCATCAACAGCAATTTGAAAAGAACTCCATTCAAGTGATTCTGTACGTCAAATCTGTGAGCCTGAGAGGCACAACAAGTTCATCACAATTTCCATTTGAGCTACAGATGCATCAATGTCCATCATCATCTAATTCTACTAAACATTTCAGAAGAAAAATCGTCAAACACATTTCAGAAGAAATTTGGGCAGAGAGAGTGTGTCCTTACTTGAACAAAATGGCCGCCCATGCGGGTGGTAGGTTGAAGGGCTCTCTCCAAATTAACCAGCGATCCAGGCTTGAGCTCAATCAACGACGTCTTCCTTAGTGTCTCCGGCGCCAAACCCACTGAAAATTCCGACGATTCAGTATCAAATTCACTCACAGTAAGACATGTCCCATTAACCGCAATGCTATCGCCGAGCTTCACATCTTCTAGAACGACCTTGGCCCCTACTTTCAAGTTGAATCCCCCATCGTCGCCATACCCAAGTTCCTTAACTTCGCCCAGCTCTTCAACAATCCCCGTGAAGAGGCAGGTGATTTGATTCCAAGGAGATCGAATCCTTATAGATTGGGGTTCTGGGGTTTTGATGAAGAGTTTGGAAACTTGGGTTTTGAAATTTAGGTTGAATTTGAGGTGCCCATTTGAGCGAAAATGGTGGAGTGTGGAGATTGAAAACTTTGGGGGGTGGTAGAGTTTTGGAGCGATGGAGGATAGAGAAAGGCGCCCCTGAATTGCCATGATCAACGCAGGGTTGGACGATGAGAAGTCCCAGTTTCTTCCTAGCCTGCGTGAGTTTTTCGAGCCGTAGCCTGGTCATAATATCGGATTTGATTATTTATTTCGATTTTCATTTCCTCGTTAGAAAAATTGTCAAACCATTGCCTCCCACGCGCAAGGCGTGCCATCTAAAAATTATTACGGAGAAATGAAGAATGCTTCCCTCTGCTACGCGGATAATTGAATGGAAAAAATAAGAACTCTCCGCAATACAGGGATTACTAGCTATGATATTTTCAAAGATCATTCAATGTATATCACAAGCACTTGCAATGTTCAGAGCATCCTCAGTATGAGTTTCAAAATTTAGAATTCTATCCTATCATATCAGCAGAAGTTTCATATTTTAAACTTTGGATTCTTACATTTTTCCAACTCATGGAGCTCTATTTTGCATTATTCAATAAAATATTTTTCATGAACACACTATATAACATACAACTTTTTTAACTACTTAAATAATATTTTTTGAAACCCAAAAAAACAATAAAAATTAAAAACAATAAAAAGTGGAACTCAGGTTGGAAAGCCAGAGCATTCCACCACGCGTTCCATGCCATCAAAAATACCGGTCGCAAGCCTAGAGGGTGGAACTTGGGCCCACTTGAAGAAATGCATGTAACTGACTATGAATGGCCTCACGCAAAATTTGGATTATAAGTGAGGATTTAACTCTTCCACATCATTCCATGATTCAACTTTTTGAAAAATCAATCCCTCATAATCCATGATCTGGATAGATTGCAATCCATTTGCTCACGATCTGATCGGTTCGTATGTCGTGGAGAGGGTGAGCATATCTGTGTGGACCGAAAAGTTATAAGAGTTCAAATTGTGGAGAATGCTTCATTCGTGCAAGGAATGTCATCTCAAAATCAGACTTGGGTTGCAGCACAAATCAACTGCGTGTGTCTTTAAGCCCAAGTTCTGATAATGTGGTGCACAACCAACATATTCACAATAAGCACATACCCAAAGTTAGGCCCCGTGCCAATTTACCAAGTTGCTATCATAAAGAAACCACTGCTCCCATTTTACCTATCCCAAGAGTTTCTCAATGCAGAAGTAATTCTAATTCCCAAAGGACCAACTCTGCAAATCAATACAATAGTTTGCCAAATCATGGAAGCAATGGCTTGCTTTTTTTCTCTATCCAAATCATTCCAGAGGACCCCTAATAACGAGGCCCTCATGTCTCATCCTAAAGAAAACTATGACCTACCTTTCATGCTTGGTGATATTGCAGACCCTATGTTATAAGATGATCATCATGAATATTCCAATGATGAGGAGAATTAGCACATCGTGGTCATACAATAACTCCATGCTAAAGATGGAGAGGGATGCTCTATTGCTAATAAGGGACTTTCAACCAATAAAAAGGGTTGTATTATTTCTGTCTAGTACTTCTAAAGTTCATATAGATCTATTTTAATATCCTACTAGAAGTAAATTCATTGGTTAGTATAGTTTCCTAAGTGACATATGCTTCTCATATAGAGTAGTAATTCATCCATGTCTCTTAACACATGCATATTCTCTCTCTACAGTGCTCACTCTGACCCTAATAATTCACCATTGTAATTGATCATTGAAGGTCTCCTTCTCTCCATTTGAGTGCCTTCCTCATTCACTGCAACATTGGTATCTGAGTTGTTCTGCTCCTGCTGAATGCACTTGTCCAAACTTGTCCAAACTTGAAGGGCATCTAAAAAAACACTTGCTAAGCAGCAACAAATGTTAACTCTTGCATTCAACAAATGCAAGAGAAACAGCAAATTCTTGCTCAGCAATTAAGAGAGCATAATCAAGTGTTAGAGGATCAACAGAGGTCATTTGGTCAGATGTTGGAGCAGATGGAGAAATTAGTGCCAAAATGTAATCAACTCGATCCTACTTATAATTCTAGTTCAGAGAGAGTGGTCCGTAACCCTAGATCTAATCATTCTCCTAACTCTAAGGAGCCCATCCCTAAGAATCCAAATTCCAAGGATTCTTTCCTCATGAATCCAAAGGTGGAGGTTCCAATCTTTGATAGAACTAACCATAAAGAAGTATAATAGCTATTGTTGCCACCCAAATTGTGCATCTTTTCAATATTTCTACACCTAATTTAACTCCTAATGATTATTATATTTAGATTTTTATTTGAATCTATTACTATTTTTGCAGGCTATGAAAAATCAAAAAAATGGAGAAAAATATGATGAAAAATGTTGAATTGAGCACTCGGGCTCAGCTTCCACTTGACTTGGCCCATGATCGGTCAAAGCCCAGCACCAAAAGAATGAAAAAAAAAGGAAAATAAATTTAAAAACTAACACCCCCCATCTGCTCCTCACGTGACTGCCTACCAGCTAGTAGACCTGGCAAAACTGGCCAGAGACCGGAAACCCGAATTGAACGATCCAAATTTATACTCGAACCGACACTCAAACTGAGATGAACCAATTTGGACCCAAACACCCGAAGTAAACCGATTCAGAACCGAACAAAACCCGAATTGTAGCATGACCCGAAATGACCTACACCTGAAATGACCCGACCTTAATTCAAATCTGATCCAATTCAAACCTGATCCATCATGACCCAACCCGAAGTGAACTGAAAATGGATAACCCGAATCCAAATCGAACCGTACCCGAAAACCAGTCCGATTCTTGTCCGACTCAATTTGACCCGAATAAGTAGTATATTTTTTTGGGTTGTAGTCTTTTCTCTTCTGGGAGGAATTTTGAATTTTTCAAACTCAATTAGTTGAGTTTAGGTGGGAAAAGAAAAACAATTTGAGAGGGAATTTTTAGAAATGAAATCAATCAAAAACTTAAGGAGAAAAATTAAAATAGTTGATAGTTCTAAGTTTTTAATTTCATAGATATGTAGTAAAAATATAAGCAAAAAAATATTTTGTCACATTAGGAATTAAGAAAAGATAAGTATAATTAATAATTTATTAAACTTATTAGGATGTAACAATCCTATTTTACTATTTGATTCACTTAATGACTTAATGCAATGCACCCTATGATTATAAATTTATAATATCATTCTGTGACTACGGTCAAAAATTTTACACTTCTGGTCTACGATTCTAAATCATCTTCATAACATGTTTCATTCTAGAAAACCATATTCAAGAATGTATCGTTGTCTATGATCTCATAATAATGTAACTCATTTGAATTTTGGACAATTAAATTCCAAATCTCGAGTTTCAATAACGAGTATTCACAATCACATAAATATATTGCTAATTAACACATACTCATATATTGCCGTTGCTTTTTAATTTTGACTCATTAAGCAAATGCAGATCAAGTTATTAATCACACAAAGACAAATCTTTGAATGTTGATGCATGATCACTTAACGAGCTATCAAAGAATATTGATTCGACTACTAAAAATGTCGACTTGAACCAACCTGTTTTTATTTACCAACTACAAATATGACAAACGTGAAGTCATAAACCAACAATGTGGTCTAAATAAAAATTTCATTATTTTCCTCCTTTTTTTTTTTCATTTTTCAAGGTATATTTTGGTATTGAAGCCTACAAACGAGACATTGACAAATGATTTGCATTAGTTTGGTCCACTTATTTTGTTATTGCATCAACTCAATTGAGATGGTTAAAACTTGACTTAACGATGCATAATTATTTGGATAATTGCACGACGCATTTAATATAAGGTTAGAGATGAGTTGTATGCTTGTATTGTAATTTACTAACATTCCTAGAAAGTTTAGAACCAACGCCCCACAAGCGCGCGGGCGCGCGCACACACACACACACACATATATATATATACGTATATATATATGCGCACACACATACATACATACATACATACGTACGTACGTATGTATGTATCTATGTGTGTATGTATGTATGTATGTATAATATTATATATATATATATATATATAGATATATATATATATATATATATATATATATATATATATATAAAAGGACAACACAGTGCACAAGCATCCCGCGTTCAAGCGGAGTCCGGGTAAGGCCGCACCCCAAGGGGTGAATTGTAGACAGCCTAACCTGACTTTGTTAGTAGCTGATTTCACGATTCGAACCAGTGACCTTTTGGTCACATGGAGACAACCTTACCGTTGCTCCAAGATTCCCCTTCCTCTATATATATATACACACACACACACACACACACAACAACAACAACAACAACAACAACAACTACTACTACTACTACTACTCCCAATGTGGGTCCCACTTTCGTGGGGTTTGGGGAGATCCAGTTATAAGCAACCTTACCTCTACCGGCATTCCTACTCGTAGAGAGGTTGATTTCAAGAGACCCACAAAAAAAATTTGTTCAAATATTATATGGGAGAAAGATTTTGTAAAAACACTAAATGGAAAAATATTTTATAAAAGAGGGATTTCAAAGGAAGGCATGACTGGGAAATACAAAAGATCAGTAGCTGAAGTTAAGAAATACAAGGATAATATATCCAAGGAAGGTAATATACCTGGACAACCAGCGGTAAGCAACCGAGATCTCTTCTCTGAAGACATGACAACCTACATACAAACACAATAACAAACAACAACAACAACTCCCAGTGTAGGTCCAGCTTTTGCGGGTCTGGGGAGATCCAGATGTAGGCAACCTTACCCCTACCGGTATCCCTACCCGTAGAGAGGCTGATTCCAAGAG
>JAKOGI010000572.1:317382-404882 GCA_029747015.1 Carnegiea gigantea | reverse complement strand
ATGCGAACTATAATAGGGAAAACAGTTGGAAAGAGATTAGTACCTTCATTCCTTCATGACAATTGATCCTAAGTCTACTAGAGATGTTGTGTCTTGCTTATTATGAAACATCATCACCTTGATTATTTTTTTTTTCCTTTGTGTTGTTGCTGGAACTATGGTGCAGTGGTGCCATCTGTAAATGGTTTTTCTTGGCGGTGCACTTGACATGGTTAGCTCCTTTCCTTGTAAGATAGCTTAAGTAGTTAGAAAATCTCTTACAAAATTATTGATCCAAAAATTATTGATCCAAGATATATGTTTTTGGTTATTACCTTGGCCTTTTGTGATATATGTAACTGATCTTTTATAATTTTAATATGAAGATTTTAACTTTTCATGGATTTTTTTTGGGCGTGTGGCTAAGGATCTGGGTCATCATTCAACAACTTTGGTGCTTTTTTTAGGGAATGCCATTCCATAGTTATTGCGTTCATGATTCTAGAGGCATTTCAATGGCTAATGTATATTGATCAATTTATATTGTAACATGTATAATACATTCAGTACATTAATAAAATCACACTTTTTGTAAGCTTTGATCATCCTTGTTTTATTTCTATTTTTTTAAATCTAGTCAATTGTGATAGGGGCTTGTATGAATGCTTAATGTATAATTTGTATTTTAATAATACAATTAACGTCAAAAGATTGGTAGGAAACCTTGTTGAAATTGTAGATTTTAACGGTGAACAAGTTCCCTGTAACAATTTAAAGAATAATGATGAAACAAAATCGTGGTTGTTGATAAGCAACCAATTATTATATAGTACTTACGATAAATAATTTGGTTGTTATCATTGTATAATCCGTTGTTAATAAATAATCAATAATCATAAGAACTTGTGTTGTTGTTATTGGTATTAATGTTGAAAATCCAAAAAATTAGAAAAATTAAAAATTAAAGATAAATTGGAAGCATTTGAAAATCACAAAAAATTGAAAAAAACATTTTCAAAAAACCAAATGCTAATTTTCTAGTTCCCTTAATATGAGCATGAAGTATTTGGGCGACACTTGAGTAGATTGAATAAATTTCGTGCTCAACATTTTGATCGATATTTTGAGAAATAGAAAATTTGCCAAGTGATTTTTGAGGGTTTGAATGGTGAACATCGGGGTCATGTTAAGACTCGGTACCCTTGGGGTTTGGCTTATTCGTTAACTAAGACTCCTGATGAAATTTGAGATTTCGTTGAATATTTGGCTCATGATAAATAGGAGTATGACAATGCTAGAGGAACCTTTAGTCTCACCATTCTCGACCCAGATGTGATGCATGTTACACCTTTGGATGAGAGTTAGTTTATGGGTATATCTTATGAGTGCTCCTACATTTCATGTGCTCTTATTTTATGTGATTATTGCAATTTCTTTGATTCATGAGATTAATTAATGTCCACTACTTGGTAGATCACACAGATTAGAGGCATTGGCCGCTTTTAATAGGCACTTTACTTGCATAATTTACTCAAGACTAACCTTAGTTTAGGCTTTTCTACACTTGGTCAGGTCTTGTGCGGACTTTGATGTTTGCAGTGAGACACTGATTCCTTTAGGGCATGGTTTTCATGATGATAAACTTTGTGATGATCTTGAGGAAGCAAGCGATCCTTCATCTTCTCCAGCAGCTGCGCTCTCCCTATATTTTAGCATGGTTAGTGACACCCTTAACAGTAGTCTGACCATTCATGATTCGTCTCTTTCATTGGCTCCCTTAGGAGAGCTCGAGAAAGGAGATAGACATAAGGCTGATGCTAGTTCAAATGATCAATGACATATTTGTTGAGTTAGAGGATACATTTTTTGAGGAGCATTCATTTGATGAGCCTGCTATTGTGGAGATGAGTGAAGTTATGCCTCCTATGGAGGTTGTTGACCCTGTTTAAGTGGAGTCTTCCCTTGGCTTAGCTCCCGCCCTCCCACTTGAACCCCTTTATCTTCTCTCTCCATTCTTCACCCTCCTTCAGATCCTCTTGAGTCTACTTTTGTAGAGTCTGAGACTTTTGTGCCTGGCAGTCATTGTTTAGATCAAACCCTTAACGATATTAACATAGAGAGACTCGAGGATAATTTTGAGGTGAAGGACTTGACCTTAGGCCATCATATGGGCTGTGAATTTCATATTTTATTTGATTGGCTTCGCGTAGGTCATCCCCCTTTCCCTTTTAGAGATGTTGGATTTCATTTAGGTCATTCAAACCGCTCTAGATAGTCTACACATTCATATGGTCATATCATTGTTAGTCCATTGACATGTGTGTCTGATTTTGCATACACATATCTCTCTTTTGATTGGGGTGAGAGCTTTGATAAGTTCAAGAGAGCCTTAAGTTGCATTCCTTTTATGCACTTTACTTGGGCTACACCTCATGTTTCTTACTACTTTCATGTCTGTGAGGATTGCTCTCGATTGTTTGATAGGCTCTTATAATCATTGGTGACTTTTGATATAAGTTGCAACTTGTGATTTGAGATGGAATGGTTGAAGCTCCGTGGACCTCCTTGACACCATTTGAGCGAGGCATTAGTTTGGTACATTTAGTGCCTAACCTAGTATGATTGTTCTAACTCTTATCTCTTCCTTTTTTGTTTCTTTTTATACATAGTTGTGGATGTTTAGGATTATGATTGTGTAGATGATCGATTTTGAGGTGAAATTTGGGACTCATTGAGCCCAGATGGCTATGAGCGCCCCTATTTTTGTGTGCTTTGTTTAATGTGTGTTTGTTGGTGGTGTGTTTTATTTTGTGAATATTTGATGGTGTTGTTTGGTTTTGTGCTTATTGTTTGTGTCATAGGTTTTTATATATTTGGCGGATTTGAGTTGTTGGTTTTCCCATTGGGTTGCTTATGTGATTGCTTTTTGGAATCTTATTTCCCACAATGAGGACATTGAGGAGTTTTGATTGCAGGGGTGTGATGCCCATTTGCATATATATTACAAAAATTTTGAAAAATTTAAAAATATGTTTATTTTTCTTTGGAGACTTGTGTGCTTTCTTAGGTCATTGATCCCATGTAGCTAAGCTATTGAGTTATATGTGAAGAGAGTTTGTATGATGAGATATCTAATTGAGGATGTAGATCCAATTTTTCTTAATAACCTTATCTCATATGTGTGATTTTGTGCATACCTTGCTCACTTTATCATCAATTTTTTAAGTCTTATTATTAAGTTGGCATGTGAATTTTTTGTTTGTGAAAGTTGCCTTTTAAGCTCTTGGAAAATTGTAAAAAAAAAAAAAAGCCTAAAAATTGAATAAAAATCTAAGCACCAATATTCAAAACTATTATCTTTATTTCATATCTTTAATTGTTTACTTGATTACACATATATTTGGGCAATGAAATAAGTGTTTTGTATGTTCTAGTAAAATGCCTTTTTTGGGCATACCCAAATATTTGTAAGTCAAGTGAGCTTAAGTTGTGTGTGTTATTATTCTTGAAAAAAGAACCAAAAAGGAGAAAAAAAGAGAAAAGAAGTTAATTAGGCAAGAAAATGGGAATCTTGTCAATGTTAGTAACTTGATTTATAAGGATTTATACACATTTGGACATGCACTAAAGTATACATATCATTGCATATTGTTGTGTGGGGTAAAAAATGAGAGCCGGGTGCATCTTGCGACTTAGTCATCGATTGATTGTACATTCTATTTGTATACAGTTTGGCAATGTGGTTATTAGGGTGATGTAATTGCCCAAGTTGTGTACATGATTTCTCATTACTTGTATGTAAGTTCATTTTTTGAGAACTCAAAAAAGATTTTCCTTTATTTTTTTAAAAGATTTTTGTTGGTATTTTACTTTAAAATCTTCACGAGACCTCGCTTGTCTACTTGGGAAATCAAGGGGTTTAAAGAGCTTATGGCATAAACTTTTCATGATTCCTACGAAAGTGAGTTTATGATTTTTTTTAATATTTTTTGTTTTTTAGTTAGTTTGTTTCTTTTACCCAAGGATGAGGAAAATCTAAATGTTGGGACATTTGTTTGCACCCAAATTGAGGCACATTTTGAAATATTTTTACACCTAATGTAGCTCTTAATAATTATTACATTTAGATTTTGATTTGAATCTCTTCTATTTTTGTAAGCCGTGAAAAATCAAAAAAATTGAGAAACATGGGCTGAAAAATGTTGAATTGAACATTTGGGCTCAGCTTCCACTTAACTTGGCCCATGTTCAATCAAAGCGCAGCACCAAAAGAATGAAAAGGTGGAAAATATATATATATAAAGAAACCAGCGCCCCCCATCTGCTCCTGACATGACTGTCTGCCAGCCTCCGTCCCCTTAATTCCTTTTCTCTCCTCAAAACCCGACAGAAGCACCCACTTTCATTTGTCTTCTTCCTGGAGCACCACCACCACCACCATCGAGCTTTACCAAGACTACCTCCATCCTCATCCACCAGCATCGGCGTTCACCAACATCATTGAATCAGCTCCCTACAATCTCAATGCTAGGATAACACCATCTCCAACTCGGCTTTCATCTCGACCATCCACGACAGTACGAAATCAAGTGTTGTAGATGAAGAAAGGGAACTGACCCTAGGCGGGTACAAATGGAAGAGCAGCAATGGATGAGGAAGCTAGGTGTTATTAGAGGTTTAGGGATTAATTTTCAGCAGAATTTAGAGTAGATCTTAGCGTGTTAGGTTTAAGTTTTTGTTCTCTTATATTTTTAAATCTGTTCTTTAATCTTCAATTTCAAGTAGTTGACATTTGATTTCATCAATTTGGAGTGTAAATTCATGATTTTGAATATGCAAGAGTACAAATTTTGGCATTTGATTTTGATCGATCATAATTTAATCTCCCCTGTTTCTCTTCTTCGGTTGTTCTGCTTTTCTGATTTGGTTCTTATGGGTTCTTTATTGGTTTGGATTGCTTGTGTAAGCTCGACGCTCAACCTCCATTGATGGAGGCGTAGCTTTGTTATAGGCTAAATTCAAACCCTCATTCCCCTGTGTTTTCTTCGAATCTACTCTGTTCCGTTTCAATTTTCAGTTCGATTATGCATGTTCTGTCTCTTCTATTTTCTGTTTCTCATTTGGGCGAATATGGCTGATGCGTTCTTGTTGATTAGAGGTTTGCTGTCATTATCTTTGGTTTTGTGCTGCCCTGTTTTGAGCTCTAAATTCGAATATAGGTTTGACCCTTGTTTTTGTTCGCTTTTGGGTTTGGTTTTGGACTTGCCTTCGCTCCAGTAATTGGGGCTTGAACCATTTTGGGTGTGCAAGACTACAGATTCGAATGTGGGATGCACTCCTCTTCTCCCTTCTTTTTCCTTCTTCTTTACTGTTTTTCCTCTTTTGATTCTGGACTGTCAATTAGTGAAGAACTCCGTTTCCTTCTTTTCTGCCATTTTCTTTTACTCTTTTCATTTCATTTGATCTTTCTTTGTATGTGAACAAATCATAAAGAAAACTTACATATATGGTAATTTTGACTTACTTTTTCTTTTGATTAGGAGGTTACATAGATAGTGATTTTAGTATTGTTCATATGATTCAGTTCAATTCTTAGAGTATTTAATCATTTGTAGCTTAATTAGATGTGATTAATTCATGGTTTGCATTCATATTAACAGATAATTTTACTGTGTCCATAGTTGCGGATAGTTTAATTCTATTGAGAATAATTTTGTTGACCGTGGCTTTATTTCATTCTCGTCCCTAAGGAGACGATCCTCAAGTATTACAACGAAAGCTGTGTGCTTGTGGCATTAAAATCACATTGGGAAACTTCATAGAAGTTTTTGGCGCCGTTGCTGAGAACAATGATATGAGATTGAGTCGCATTTTCTTTTTCTTTACTACTTTCTTATTAGTTACATATATTTTGTTTTGCGTTGTTCATTTCATCATTAGTAGTGACTTAGTTTGTTTTATTTCTTGAAAAAATCCATGAAAATTAGAAAAATCAAAAATTGAAAGAAAATTGAAAAAATTTGAAAATCACAAAAAATTAAAAAACTTTATTTTTTTAAAAAAAGCGAATGGTAATTTTCTATTTACCTTAATATGACATGAAATATTTTGGCGATACTTGAGTAAATTGAATGAATTCTGTGCTCAATGTGTTGATTGATATTTTGAGAAATGAAAAATTCGCCATGTAATTTTTGAGGTTTGAATGGTGAATATGGGGGTCATGTTGAGACTCTGTACCCTGGCTGTTTGGGATATTTGTTTAGTAAGACTTCTGATGAAATTTGGAATTTCTCTAAATATTTGGCTTATGATGCTTGGGAGTATGACAATGCCAGAGGGACCTTTAGTCACCTCATTCTCGACCCTTACATGATGGATGTTGCACCTTTTGATGAGAATTAGTTTAGGGGTATAGCTCATGAGTATCTCATAGTCCATGTGCTCTTGTTTCATGTGATAATTGTGACTCCTTTAATCATAAGTTGATTCTTGTCCACTAATTGGAAGCTCCCATAGATTAGAGGTATTGACTGCTTTTAATAAGGAGCTTTACTTGCATAATTTACTCAAGGCCGACCTTAATTTAGGCTCTCCTACACCTGAGGCTAGGTCTTATGAGGACTTTGATGTTGGGAGTGAGACACCGATTCCTTTAGAGCATGGTTTTCAGGATGATAAACATTGTGATGACCTTAAGGAAGCAAGTAATCCTTTATCTTCTCTAGCAGTTGCACCCTCCCTATATTTTAGCATGGCTAGTGACACCCTTGACGATAGTCTGATAATTCATGATCCGTCTCTTCCTTTGGCTCCCTTAGGAGAGCTTGAGGAGGGAGATATAATTGAGACTGATGCTAGTTCAGATGATTGGTGGGGAATATTTTGTTGAGTTACAGGACACATTTTCTAAGGATCACCTATTTGATGAGCCTTATATTGTGGAGATGAAAGTATTCCCTTGCTCCCACCTCTCCCGCTTGACCGCTTTCTTCCTTCCTCCTAATTCTTCACATTTCTTCAGACCCTCCCGAGTCTACTTTTGTAGAGCATGAGACTTTTCTACCTAGTAGTCATTACTTAGATCAGACTCTTGACGATATTGACATAGAGAGACTTGAGGATCACTTTGAGGTGAAGGACTCAACCTTAGGCCATCCTATGGGCTTTGATTTTCGTATTTTATTTGATTAGATTCGCCTAGGTCAACCCCCTCCCCTCTTGGAGATGTTGGGCTTCGTTTAGGTCATTCAAACCAATCTAGATAGTCAATGCATTCACATAGTCATATCATTTATAGTCAACTGATGCGTGTGTCTGATTTTGTATATACACATCTCTCTTTTGATTGGGGTGAGAGCTTTGATACGCTCAAGAGAGCTTTGAGTTGCACTCTTGTTATGCACCTTATTTGGGCTACATGTTGAATTCCAAGAGTACACAACCATAAGAGGGGGTGAATTGTGGTGGCCGATTTTCGCCAAATAACTGACAAACAGCCATAGCACTTGATTGCAGAGACTGTTCGTAAATCACAAACAACCTTAAGCCTTGTTTGTAGCGGTTGTTCCTAATTGGTTCAGTAGCGAAATTCAAAGTAATAAATGCGGAAATAAAGCACACACGATTTTTACGTGGAAAACACCTCTAGCCCAACTGAGGTGTGAAAAACCACAACCTACCTCGTGTAGGATTTAACTACTTCACTAACGGGCTGAACACGTTACAAAAGTAACACTCCTTGTTACAACTTGTAACCCACGTAACCTTCTTCCCTAAGACAGGTTACACCACGTCCAATCACACTATATTGAACACGTCTAAAGTCCACTCGACTATGGACACACTCACTCACTTTCTGATCTGAGAACAGGAGTACAAAACACCTTACTGGGGTGCTTCTGACTTAAGCAGATGTAAGGTACAATGAAGTCCTAGTATGCCAATAGTTTTGAAAGCTCAATTTTTGCACAATCTTGTCACGGTTTTTTCTTTTGAAATGAAGCTTTAGAAAGCTCTCAATGCTCTGTGAAAAACCGATTTTTCCCTTGTGTATCTCTGCCGAAAGGAGTGAAAAGATTTTCTTATTTAAGCAAGCAAACCCAACGGCTAATTCCTTCAAAAAGGATAGAAAAAATCTTCTGATTTTAGCAGATTAGGAGATTTCTTCAGATTTCCAACGGCTAGGAACAAAGAAGATAAGATTCTCCTAAATTATAGGGATTTGATACTCACGGGATAAAAACTGATTTAGCCACTTAATATAGCCGTGTAATTTAGCCCAAAAAAAAGGATAAAAATCTTGGTTTCAAAATTTGAATCAATCATGGCCTAAAAATAAGGAATAAAGATTTTTCGGATTTTAAAAAAATCTCTAGCAAAAATAGTTTTGCAATCTGCTACATATATAATACAATAATAATCTAATCAGCCTAGGATTTCATAAAAAGATTCTTAGAGCAGCCAGCCAACCAAAAGAAATTTTCAGGTAAAACGGATGTGGCCGCTGCAGTTTCAAGAACACCCTAGGCACCCTGTTTGCAGGGTTGTTTGGAAATGGTGTTCTGAAGCAAATGTCGAAAACCATTTTAAGAAGTGTTAAATTGAGACTTTCAAGATTGGCATATTAACAAGAGTCTAAAAGATAAAAACTAAACCAAACCAAGACTTCTTGTTGTAAGAATCAGTCATCTTGTCAAGAATGGATGTGCAACTCCAAACACCTTGGTCACCTTGATTACTCGGGTGATCTTGTATCGCTGAATGTAGGAACTTAGTCTTTAAGACTTAGTCAGCTGTTGTCGAGATTTGTTGTGTGCTGATCTTTGTGTCACTGAAGCTTGGAACCTGTTCTTAAAACTTGTTCTCAACATTTAGTAGACAGAATAGGTAAGTAGGATCAATACAAACAACTGTGTAGGACCTGTTTGGAGAGCTTGTTTGGAACAACATTACTCAAGCAAGTATGCTACACTTGGATTTGTTATCATCAAAACTTTATACAGTTAGTTCAACACTACACATTCTATTTCTTACTACTTTCATTTCTGTGAGGATTGCTCTCGATTGTTTGAAAAGCTGTTATGATCATTGGTGGCTTTTGATATGAGCAACAGCTTGTGATCTCAGATAGAGTGGCTAAAGCTCCATGGATCTCCTTGACACCATCTAAGCGAGACATTAGTTTGGGTACATTTTGTGCCTAACCTAGTATGATTGTCTAACTCTTCTCTCTTGTTCTTTTTCTTTTCTGTATTTCTTTTCGACATATTGGGGATATTTAGGATTGTGATTGTATGAGTGATCGATTTTGAGGTAAAATTTGGGATTCATTTAGCCAAGATGGCTATGATCACCCTAGTTTGATTTGTGTGTTTTGTTTTATGTGTGTTTGTAGGCGGTGTGTTTTGTTTTGTAAATATTTGTTGGTGTTATTTGGTTTTGTGCTTATTGGCGGTGTCATTGGCTTACATATATTTGGTGAATTTGAGTTGTTGGTTTTGCAGTTGGATTGCTTATATGATTACTTTTTGGCCCCTTAGTTCCCATAGTGAGGACATTATGGAGTTTTGGTGTGAGTGTGAAGCGCCAATTTGCATATATTTTTTGAAAATTTGGAAAAATTCAAAAATATTTTATTTTTCTTTAGGGGCTTGTGTGGTTTCTTAGGTAATTGATCTCATGTCGCTAAGTTATTAAGTTATATGTAAATATAGTTTGCATGATGAGATGTTCAGTTGAAGATGTGAATTTGATTTTTCCTAATAACCCATCTCATAGATGTGATTCTGTGCCTACCTTGCTCACTTTATCATCAATTCTTAGAGTCTTATTGTTAAATTGATATGTGAACTTTTTGTTTGCATTCTAAGGTCTTGGAAAAATGTAAGAAAAAAAGCCTAAAAATGTGAATAAAAACCCGAGCAGCAATGTTTAAAGTCACTTTCTTTATTTCACATCTTTAATTAGCTTGAATATGTGTTATTTTACTAGATTACGCATTTATTTAGGCAATGAAATAAGTGCTTTGTACATTCTAGTAAAACTCATTTTTAGGGCATGCTCAAATATTTGTAAATCAAGTGGTTTAGGGCGTGTGTGTTCTCATTCTTGAAAAAAGAATAAAAAAGGAGAAAAAAACAGCGGAGAAGTTAATTCGGCAAGGAAATGGGGATTTTGTCAATGCTAGTAACTTAATCTGTAAAGATTCATACACATCTGGGCGTGCATCAAGGTATACATATCATTGCATATTGCTGTGTGGGGTGAAAAATGAGAGTCAGGGTGCATGTTGTGACTTAGTTATATCTTGATTGCACATTCTATTTGTATATAGTTGGGTGAGTTGGTTACGAATGTGATGCAATTGCCCAAGTTATGTACATAATTTTCTCATTACTTGTATATAGTTCTTATTTTGAGAAACCCAAAAAGATTTTGCTTTGCTTTTTAAAAGATTTTTGTCGGTTTTTCAATTGAAAATCCTCAAAGAGACCTCACCCCTCCACTAACGAAACCGACATGTTTAAAGGGCTTGTTTCATGAGCTAAATACAACAGTGATTTCTATGAAAGTAGGTTAGAGTTTTATTTTTATTATCTTTCATTTCTTTTTTATTAGTTTGCTTGTTTTACTCGAGGATGAGAAAAATGTAGGTGTGGGGGTATTTTTCTGCGCCCAAATTGTGGCATCTTTTGAAATATTTCTATACCTAATTTAACTCCTAACAATTATCATGTTTAAATTTTTATTTGAATCTATTCTATTTTTACAGGCCATGAAAAATCTAAAACATGGACAAAAATATGGTCAAGAATGCTAATTTAAGGGTTTGGGCTTAGCTTCCACTTAACGTGGCCCATGTTTAGTCAAAGCCTAGCACCAAAAGAATGAAAAAAAAGGAAAATAAATATATATATAAAAAAACCAGCGCCCCCATCTCCTCCTCACGTGATTGCTTACCGGCCCCCTCCCTTAATTCCATTTCTCTCCGTAAAATTTGACGTTACCCCCCTTTTCATCTGTCTTCTTCCTGAAGCACCACCACCATCAAGCTTCACCATCATCCACCTCCATCCTCATCCACCATCATCACCATGCGCCGGAATCACTGAATCAGCTCCCCACAATGTCAACGCCAAGACAACACCATCTCCATCTCGGGTTCTATCTCGGGCATCCATGACAGTGCGAAATCGAGGGTAGCAGATAAAGAAAAGGATCCAACCTTGGGCGAATAAAAATGGAAGAGCAGCAGTAACGAGGAAGCTAGGTTTTATTTAGAGGTTTTAGGGTTTAATTTCTAGCAGAATTTAGGGTAGATTTTAGGGTTTTAGGTTTAAGTTTTCGTTCTCTGATATTTTAAGATCTATTCTTTAATCTTCAATCTATTGTAGTTGACATTTGATTTCATCAATTTGGAGGGCAAATTCATGAATTTGAATCTGCGAGAGTACTGATTTTGGCTTTTGGTTTTGATCATCATAATTTCATCTCCTCTGTTTCTCTTCCTCGGTTGTTATGCTTTTCTAATTTGGTTCTCATGGGTTCTTGTTTAGTTTGGATTGATTGCGTAAGCCTGACATTCAACCTTCGTTGGTGGAGGCATAGCTTTGTTTGGGCTGAATTTAAACCCTCACTCCCCTATGGGTTCTTCCAAATCCGCTCTATTTCATTTCAGGTTTCAGTTCAATTATGTGTGTTCTATTTCTTCTATTTTCTGTTTCTCATTTGGGTGAATATGACTAATGTGTTCTTGTGGATTAGAGGTTTATTTCGCCATTTTTGGTTTTGGTGCTGCCTGTTTTGAGCTCCAAATTCGAATATAGGTTTAACCCTTATTTTTGATCTCTTTTGGCTTTTGTTCTAGACTTGCCTTCCTTAATTAATAGGGGTGTGAACCATTTTAAGGGTGCAAGACTATCAGATTCGAAAGTGGGATGCCCTGCTCGTCTCTCCTCTCTTTTCTTCTTCTTTACTGTTTTTCTTCTTTTAATTCTGGACTGTCAATTAGTGAAGAACTCTGTTTCGTTCTTTGTTGCCATTTTCTTTTACTCTTTTTAATTTCATTTCATCTTACTTTACATGTGAACAAATCATAAAGAAAGCTTACACAGCTTGGAGAGTAAGTTGTCCTTCACCAATATGAGGTCACTTGGACTTACTTTTCCTTTTGATTAGAAGGTTAAGTAGATAGTGATTTCGATATTGTTCATGTCCTTCACCAACGGCTAACTCCTTCAAAAAGGGTAGAAAAAATCTTCTGATTTTAGCAGCTTAGGAGATTTCTTCAGATTTCCAATGGCTAGGAACAAAGAAGATAAGATTCTCCTAAAATATAGGGATTTGATACTCACGGGATAAAAACTGATTTAGCCACTTAATATAGCCGTGTAATTTAGCCCAAAAAAAAAGGATAAAAATCTTGGTTTCAAAATTTGAATCAATCATGGCCTAAAAATAAGGAATAAAGATTTTTCGGATTTTGAAAAAATCTCTAGCAAAAATAGTTTTGCAATCTGCTACATATATAATAAATAATAATCTAATCAGCCTAGGATTTCATAAAAGATTCTTAGAGCAGCCAGCCAACCAAAAGAAATTTTCAGGTAAAACGGATGTGGCCGCTGCAGTTTCAGGAACACCCTAGGCACCCTGTTTGCAGGGTTGTTTGGAAATGGTGTTCTGAAGCAAATGTCGAAAACCGTTTTAAGAAGTGTTAAATTGAGACTTTCAAGATTGGCATATTAACAAGAGTCTAAAAGATAAAAACTAAACCAAACCAAGACTTCTTGTTGTAAGAATCAGTCATCTTGTCAAGAATGGATGTGCAACTCCAAACACCTTGGTCACCTTGATTACTCGGGTGATCTTGTATCGCTGAATGTAGGAACTTAGTCTTTAAGACTTAGTCAGCTATTGTCGAGATTTGTTGTGTGCTGATCTTTGTGTCACTGAAGCTTGGAACCTGTTCTTAAAACTTGTTCTCAACATTTAGTAGACAGAATAGGTAAGTAAGATCAATACAAACAACTGTGTAGGACCTGTTTAGAGAGCTTGTTTGGAACAACATTACTCAAGCAAGTATGCTACACTTGGATTTGTTATCATCAAAACTTTATACAGTTAGTTCAACAATTTCCCCCTTTTTGATGATGACAAACCAAGTGACCATATTGACAAGAAAAAGATTTTATTTTCGTAAGTGCCTTTGTAAGTGACTTGAGTGCTGATATATATCCACACAGGTGCTAGGTCAGTCAAGTCAAAAAACATATGTAAGTATAAAGACTAATGACTCAACCGTTCAACTCAACCTAGGTCAATGGCCCACTTATCTTCCCCCTTTTGGCATCATTAAAAAGGCACAAACAACAGTCAGAACATGGTGTGTGCAAGGGAATCACATAAGACATAGCAAGAGATAAGCAAGATATAACAGAACCAGATATGTCATTGAAAGTCCGGAAGGAAACACAGAAAGAGACGGGGAAGAGAACTCTAGGAAACATCCGATGAGAACAGGTTACAAGGGGTGATTATGGCTGCGGAGGAGGGAGTTTGGTAGCGAGGGAGGAGAGAAGGGCAAGGAGATCTTCATGACGCTTGGCAGATAGCGCCTTCTCTTCTTCCAGGGCAGCCTTGACGGCTGTGAGCTCATCCTTGAGGCGGGAGTTATCCTCTAAAACAGCCTCAATTTGACTGATGACCTCCCAGAAACAGGAGGTCTGGGTGTTCGGTTCCCCTGTTTAGAGACCGAGCCCTCAGCCAGAGTATATCCACACCCCATGAGGGTGTCATTCCCTATCTCATCAATCACTTGAGCAGCCACCCTCCTTTTGAGCTCTATCCCAAAGTGCTCAAAAACCCTCGTCAGTAGAAAACCATACCCAAGATCATGTGCCCGGGTGGTGTTTGCAATACGCCCAATATGGCGGATCATAAGAACAGGAAGGTTGATGGGTTCCTCCCTATCCAAAAGATCCACCAGGCACTGATCAAGAGCATCAGCCTGGTTTCTACCTTGACCTCTTGGGATGATGTTCTTTATGACAAACATAAAGAGCAGTTGGTGCAGAGAGGTCATCTCACCCTTCTTCACGGATGTGGGTGTTTGCAGGCCCTGGTTTTGACTCAACCGCTGTGAAAGCTCTAGCAGCCTGGCTGTCCCTAGGACAGACTTATCCACCCTCACATACACATCAAAGCCAAGTGAGGGAACACCCAAAATCGTACCCAGAGTTTGTGCATCAAATTGCACCTGTGTATCACCAATTTTACTTGTCACCACCCCTTCGGTGACAGCACAATTGGCATAGAACTCAGCCAATTCTGGTACAGAACACCCCAACTGGGTGTTCGTGAAGAGGTCCAGCCAGTTCTGGGCACGCAGCTTCTGTAGGAACACCCCCAACCCCTGTTCCTCGAAAAATTGAACTCTCACTATCTTCCCCCTAACTACATTGCGCTTAAGCAGATGCGCAATCTTGGTAGAAACAGAAGAGGCAGTAGACTTTTTGGCTCTTTTGGGGGGAGGAACAGAAGAAGCAGTCTCGGGTTTAGCTGATTTTGAGACTGGAGCAGTAGAGGTAGTCTTAGGTGTAGCTGATTTGGAGAGAGAAGAGGTGAAGGTCTTTCTTTTGGGAGGTGCTGTTGGAGGAGAAGACTTAATGGCAGGGAGAGTGGTTTTCTTAGGAGGAGCTTGTTCTTCGGAGGACTCGGAGAACACCGGGGTCCCCTGTTTAAAGGGGGTGTTCTCAGAATCAGAATCCGAGAATCCCGCAGAAGAAGAAGAGGAAGAAATTTCCTCAATGACTGGAGTGGAGGATTTTGTGGTTCTAGGAGAGGAGTAGAAGGCAATTCTTGCAGATTTGCGCATGGGCTTAGCAGATTTTGGAGGAGAGGGGGCTGAGGCTTTTGAGGGTTGAGGCCTTGTTTGTGGCCTTGATCTAGGCATTCTGCTACGCCTAGCCACCATCTTAACCCTTTTTCTTTTCTCTCCGATTTGGAAGACCGGAGTCACTGATTCGGTTGCTGCAGGGGGGATGTTCATGCCACTACTTCCCCCTGCCTCAAGAGACTGCTCAGCCGAGTCTCCTTGAAGACCAACTCCCAAATCGTCCTTAAACACCTCCTCATAGGACTCAGACCCTGTTTCGGGTACTGTTTCTTTTTCAGGAAATAGCCCGAAAGAACAGGGCTCAGAGAAATCAAAGAAACCAACATGGGACTCAAAGGCTTCATCTTGGGACCCAAGATTGCCACCAATTTCCCCAGTTGAAGCAAAGTTCTTTTTAGTGAGGGGACAAACAGTCGATCCCTCAAACACCACCAATTCCCAACCAAAATGGTAGGGAATATCTTTCAAACCCAAGCCACTGATTTCAGGTCGACACTCTTCAAAAATCCAAAAGGTTTGAAGCTGATTGGGCGAGGAGGAGTGGAAGGTTTACCTTCTAGAATCGCCATTAAAAATGGCGAGAAGGCAACAGGGGCAGGACCTGTTCGTGAGGCTGGTGCGGGTGCCCTGCTACCCTGAGATTTTGAACCAGAACTTCCAGAGCCGTTGAAGGAAGCCATTTGAGCAAGAATTGGAGAGAGATTAGGGTTTGAGTGAAAGGAAATTGCCGGGTATTCGAGAGAGAGAGAGAGAGAGGTAAAGATTTGGAGATTTAAAGAGAAATAGCATGCCAAATCTTTAAAGATTTACCCGTTACAACGGGTAGATCATTACTAGCCGCCCGCGCATGCCTCGGGAAGGAGGAAAATTTAAAGGCTAGACACAACTTGTTTCACATACTAACAATCAAGGAGCGTACCTGTTCTTGCTGCTTGTTCTTGAATACGAATCATCGGTAATAAGAGTAACAAGCCCAATCATGTTGGCTTTTAACACGCATCCGCATTCTGCAATCTATATATATATATTCAAATAGCACAAAGATTCGACTGCAAACATTGCTATGGACAAATTGCATCCGCAGCATATAAGAGTTGCGAACAGGGGGAGAGAACAGGTTTCTTAGGTTGTTTTCACCAAACCTAGTTCAAGTCTATTTCTCTCAAATTGATCTCTACCTAGTGCCTTAGTGAATATATCAGCAATTTGATTTTCTGTGGTACAAAAATTCATTGAAATCAAACCCTTTTCAACATTATCTCTCAAGAAATGATGTCGAATGTCAATATGTTTTGTTCTTTTATGTTGACACGGATTTTTGGCAATATTAATTGCACTAGTGTTATCACAAAAGATAGGAATGCATCCAGTGTCAACACAAAAGTCCTTGAGTTGTTGTCTTATCCACAGCAATTGAGCACAACATGAAGCAGCTGCAACATATTCAGCTTCTGCTGTGGACATGGCAACTGAATGTTGTTTCTTGGTTGCCCAAGATACCAAACAAGGTCCAAGGAAATGAGCCATACCTGAGGTGCTTTTCCTATCAACCAAGAATCCTGCATAGTCAGCATCAGCATATCCAACAAGATCAAAATTGCAACCTCTAGGATACCATAGAGCTAAATCAGGTGTATGCTTTAAATATCTTAGTATCCGTTTAACAGCCTTAAGATGAGTCTCTTTAGGGCAAGACTGAAAACGGGCACATAAACCAACACTGAAAACAATGTCGGGCCTACTAGCGGTAAGGTATAAGAGTGACCCTATCATGCCCCTATAGAGTTTCTCCTCAACTGAGGGACTCCCATCATCCATTACCAACCTGGTAGAAGGAGAAATGGGAGTATCAATGGGCTTGGCCGACTCCATTCCAAAACGCTTAAGTAGTTCCTTAATATACTTTTGTTGATGGATCATGGTGCCGTTTGAAGTTTGCTTGATCTGTAAGCCTAAGAAGAAATTAAGCTCACCCATCATGCTCATTTCAAACTCACTCCTCATCATCTTTGAAAATTCATTGCATAAATCATGATGAGTTACCCCAAATATGATGTCATCAACATATACTTGGACAATCAACAGATGTTCCCCCTTAGTTTTTAGAAACAAGGTATTATCTACCTTGCCTCTTCTAAAATCATTTTTAAGTAAAAAGCTTGACAATCGTTCATACCAAGCTCTAGGAGCTTGTTTTAGACCATAAAGAGCTTTGTCAAGTTGAAAAACATGATCAGGAAATTCAATGTTTTCGAAACCAGGGGGTTGTTTGACATACACCTCTTCCTTAAGGTATCCATTTAGAAATGCACTTTTCACGTCCATTTGATATAGCTTGATCTCCATATGGGCTGCAAAGGCTATTAGGATACGAATAGCCTCAATTCTAGCAACTGGTGCAAAGGTTTCTTCATAATCAATCCCTTCTTCCTGATTGTACCCTTGAACCACCAGCCGTGCCTTGTTCCTGGTGACTGTTCCTGACTCATCAAGTTTGTTTCGGAACACCCACTTGGTTCCAATGATTGTTCTATCTGCAGGTCGAGGTACAAGGTGCCATACTTTGTTCCTTTCAAATTGATGAAGTTCTTCTTGCATTGCTGTGACCCAATCTGAATCTGCAAGAGCTTCATTCACATTCTTTGGCTCAATGTTAGAGAGAAACGCATAGAATGCACAAAAATTCTTAAGCTTTGACCTAGTTTGCACTCCAGTATTAATATCAGACAAAATTTGCTCAAGAGGGTGCGAACGTTGGTGCTTCCATGGCCGTGGAGTAAGTGGATCCACAGACACATGCTCTACTCTAACTGGAACACTTGGAGACTCAGGCTCACAATCAGTGCCCGAGCCTGTTCCTGAGGAACCTGACTGGTGTTGTCCCGAACAGGGTTCAGCGGTGTTTCCCCCTGTTTGGTTCTCACCTTGCCTGTCGTTCTGAGGAACACCTTCAGGAGTTGTTTTCTCCAAGGTGTTCTTACCTTGTCTATCTTGGAGCAACACTTCTTTTCGAACAAGACCTAATTCAAATTCTTCCTCCTGTGCATCATTCTCACTCAACGAGTTAGATTCATCAAAAAGCACATGCACACTTTCCTCAACACATAAGGTTCTTTTGTTAAACACTTTGTAAGCCTTACTGTGAGAGGAGTAGCCAAGAAATATTGCCTCATCACTCCTAGGATCAAACTTTCCTAAGGCATCCTTCCCATTATTATGCACAAAACACCTACAACCAAATGTTCTCAGGTGCGTAATGTTGGGTTTTCTGCCTTTGAAAAGTTCATAAGGAGTTTTGTTCAAAATAGGTCTGATCATGCATCTATTTATAATGTAACATGAGGTGTTCAATGCTTCTGCCCAGAAATTCCTAGGAAGACCACTAGCAATAAGCATTGTTCTAGTCATGTCTTCTAGGGTGCGATTTTTGCGCTCAACCACCCCATTTTGTTGGGGTGTTCTTGGAGCTGAGAAGTTATGATCAACACCATGTTCATTACAATAGTTAATAAAACTTGTGTTTTCAAATTCAGTACCATGATCAGATCTCAAGCTAACTAAAGAGTGTCCTACTCTCTTTTCAACCTTTTTGAGAAAGGCAATAAAATTCTCAAAGGTTTCATCCTTGGATGCCAAAAACAAGGTCCAAGTAAATCGAGAGTAATCATCCACTACAACAAGCACATACCTCTTCCCACCTCTACTTGCTATCCTCATAGGACCACACAGATCAATGTGTAATAATTCTAGAGGTCGGGTAGTGCTTACACACTTTTTCGATTTAAAAGAGGATCTGACTTGTTTGCCTTTTGCACAAGCTTCACATACCTTGTCATCATTAAATTTGATGGAAGGTAGTCCAACAACTAGGTCTTTAGAAACAAGTTTGTTCAGAAAAGATAGACTTGCATGACCTAGTCTCTTGTGCCAGAGCATTACATCATCATTCAAGGCACTCAAACAAGTCAGATTGTTTTGGGGAAGTGTGGAAATACATACTTTGTAAATATTTTTGTGTCGCTTCCCCCTTAATACGACATCTCCTGTGTTTGAGTTTACAACCAAGCAACGTGTTGATGAGAACACTACTAGGTTGTTTTTATCACACAGTTGGGACACACTAAGTAAATTATGCTTCAAACCATCAACTAAGTATACATTTTCAATCGAGTGGGAGTGGGACTCACCAATCTTACCTATACCGACAATTGTCCCAGACTTGCCGTTTCCAAATGCCACACTCCCACCATCCGAAGCTGTAAGTGAGAGAAAGTTGGATTTTTCACCGGTCATATGCCTCGAACACCCACTATCAACATACCACAGCTGCTTGTTTTCAAGGTTGTTCCCTAGGCTGTTTGCTGGGTTGTTTGCTGGGTTGTTCTCTCTCACTTCAGCCTGCAAAACAAATCAAGGGTTAGTTTTGGGAACCTAGATCCACTTGGGTCCCATTCTTTTAGACAGATAAATCTCATCTTTCCTAATCCAGATTTGTTTTACATAACCTTCATTTCTTTTAATGGCATACCTTCTTGAAGGACAAGTGTATCGATAGTGACCCGTTTTACCGCAGTGAAAGCAAACAATGTTTTCAGGTAATCCAACATACTTTCTGTTTGCAGGGTAAACGGTTTGTTTGGGCTTAAATCCTAGTCCTCTTTTGTTTTGGCTGTGATGAGTGTTTAGCCACTCCAATGCTCTTGAGGACTTGTTCCAACGCTTGGTTGTGACAAGCTTGGTTTCCAGTTTTTCTATATTAGCATGCAAGCTCTTGTTCTCTTCGAGCAAAGACTCAACCATTCCTTCCACCTCAAGGAGTTTTTCCTCCACTCGAGAATAATCTCCCTCTTTTATAAAGAGGTTTTCCTTGAGCATGTTAATATTTTCATATAAGCCCAGTTTTTCATTTTTAAGGGTCTCATTTTCAAGTTCTAGGTCTCGGACATCTCTTTTCAATTCTGCACAGGTATCCATCAATGAATACAACAATTCTTCAAGAGTTGCCTTATTGAGACCACGTACCTTGTTCTTGAGATCAGTAAGGCTGTTTGTTGACTCATCATCTGAATCCGTGTCACTTTGTGCCATGAGAGCTACAGCACCTTCATCAGTTTCAGACTCTTCTTCATCTTCAGAGGAGTCACCCCAGGCAGCCAGCATTGCTTTCGAGAATCGTTTCCCAGAACTGTTTGCAGCTTGTTTTCTACCTTGTTTCCTGGGGTGTTCGTGCTCTTGCTCTTCTCGAAGTAAGGGACAGTTTTTCACTATGTGGTCTGTTTTGCCACATTTGAAACACCCAGTAAACTGTTCTCGGGGGGTGTTTCTGGTTTTGTTGAAATCCTTCCTTTTGTTGTTTTCTTTGACTTTCTTGAAGAATTTCTTGAACTTTCGAGTCATCATAGCCATCTCTTCTTCCTCAAGATCAGAATCATCATCTTCTTGTGCTTTTAAGGCAAGTCCTCGATCTTTCTTCATCTCCTCTTTCTGTTGAGAATTTTTTCTCAGTTCGTATGTTTGGAGATTACCAATCAACTCGTCTAGGGTGATCTTGTTCATGTCTTTGGCTTCTTGGATGGCTGTTACCTTGGCTTCCATGATCGAGGCAAAATCCTTAGAATTTTCCTTACCAACTCTTCAGTGGTGAAGGATTTTCCCAGGGATTTTAACTCGTTTGTTATGTGAGTGAAGCGGGTATACATATCCATCACATTCTCACGATCACCCATATCAAACAACTCGTATTGTCTCATGAGTAACTCAATGCGTGATTGTTTGACTTGACTTGTTCCTTCATGAGCTACTTGTAAAGCATTCCATATTTCTTGAGCTGACTCACATTCTGAGATGCGAGTATATTCATCGGGTCCTAGGCCAAAATAGAGAAGTTTCTTGGCCTTGGCATTCTTTTCCATTTTCTTGTAATCCTCAGCATCATATTCAGTAGGATCTTTGGGAACCTTTTTTCCATCTTCAAGAACTTTCGTGGGAACAAGGGGTCCGTTCTTGATGAGCATCCATAACTCGTAATCCTCTGCTTGTATGTAGTTCTCCATCCTGTTTTTCCACCAACTATAGTGTTGGCCATTGAAGTAAGGAGGTCGAGTAATGGATTGACCCTCAAGTATCCCTTGTGGTGCACTCATCTTCACGGATCTCTCAAGGTGTTAGCCTTTTGAAAGAGAACCTGCTCTGATACCACTTGTTGAATTCCAAGAGTACACAACCACAAGAGGGGGGTGAATTGTGGTGGCCGATTTTCGCCAAATAACTGACAAACAGCCGTAGCACTTGATTGCAGAGACTGTTCGTAAATCACAAACAACCTTAAGCCTTGTTTGTAGCGGTTGTTCCCAATTGGTTCAGTAGCGAAATTCAAAGTAATAAATGCGGAAATAAAGCACACACGATTTTTACGTGGAAAACACCTCTAGCCCAACTGAGGTGTGAAAAACCACGACCTACCTCGTGTAGGATTTAACCACTTCACTAACGGGCTGAAAACGTTACAAAAGCAACACTCCTTGTTACAACTTGTAACCCACGTAACCTTCTTCCCTAAGACAGGTTACACCACGTCCAATCACACTATATTGGACACGTCCAAAGTCCACTCGACTATGGACACACTCACTCACTTTCTGATCTGAGAACAGGAGTACAAAACACCTTACTGGGGTGCTTCTGACTTAAGCAGATGTAAGGTACAATGAAGTCCTAGTATGCCAATAGTTTTGAAAGCTCAATTTTTGCACAATCTTGTCACGGTTTTTTTCTTTTGAAATGAAGCTTTAGAAAGCTCTCAATGCTCTGTGAAAAACCGATTTTTCCCTTGTGTATCTCTGCCGAAAGGAGTGAAAAGATTTTCTTATTTAAGCAAGCAAACCCAACGGCTAATTCCTTCAAAAAGGATAGAAAAAATCTTCTGATTTTAGCAGATTAGGAGATTTCTTCAGATTTCCAACGGCTAGGAACAAAGAAGATAAGATTCTCCTAAATTATAGGGATTTGATACTCACGGGATAAAAACTGATTTAGCCACTTAATATAGCCGTGTAATTTAGCCCAAAAAAAAAGGATAAAAATCTTGGTTTCAAAATTTGAATCAATCATGGCCCAAAAAATAAGGAATAAAGATTTTTCGGATTTTAAAAAAATCTCTAGCAAAAATAGTTTTGCAATCTGCTACATATATAATACATAATAATCTAATCAGCCTAGGATTTCATAAAAAGATTCTTAGAGCAGCCAGCCAACCAAAAGAAATTTTCAGGTAAAACGGATGTGGCCGCTGCAGTTTCAGGAACACCCTAGGCACCCTGTTTGCAGGGTTGTTTGGAAATGGTGTTCTGAAGCAAATGTCGAAAACCGTTTTAAGAAGTGTTAAATTGAGACTTTCAAGATTGGCATATTAACAAGAGTCTAAAAGATAAAAACTAAACCAAACCAAGACTTCTTGTTGTAAGAATCAGTCATCTTGTCAAGAATGGATGTGCAACTCCAAACACCTTGGTCACCTTGATTACTCGGGTGATCTTGTATCGCTGAATGTAGGAACTTAGTCTTTAAGACTTAGTCAGCTGTTGTCGAGATTTGTTGTGTGCTGATCTTTGTGTCACTGAAGCTTGGAACCTGTTCTTAAAACTTGTTCTCAACATTTAGTAGACAGAACAGGTAAGTAGGATCAATACAAACAACTGTGTAGGACCTGTTTGGAGAGCTTGTTTGGAACAACATTACTCAAGCAAGTATGCTACACTTGGATTTGTTATCATCAAAACTTTATACAGTTAGTTCAACACTACACATTCTATTTCTTACTACTTTCATTTCTGTGAGGATTGCTCTCGATTGTTTGAAAAGCTGTTATGATCATTGGTGGCTTTTGATATGAGCAACAGCTTGTGATCTCAGATAGAGTGGCTAAAGCTCCATGGATCTCCTTGACACCATCTAAGCGAGACATTAGTTTGGGTACATTTTGTGCCTAACCTAGTATGATTGTCTAACTCTTCTCTCTTGTTCTTTTTCTTTTCTGTATTTCTTTTCGACATATTGGGGATATTTAGGATTGTGATTGTATGAGTGATCGATTTTGAGGTAAAATTTGGGATTCATTTAGCCAAGATGGCTATGATCACCCTAGTTTGATTTGTGTGTTTTGTTTTATGTGTGTTTGTAGGCGGTGTGTTTTGTTTTGTAAATATTTGTTGGTGTTATTTGGTTTTGTGCTTATTGGCGGTGTCATTGGCTTACATATATTTGGTGAATTTGAGTTGTTGGTTTTGCAGTTGGATTGCTTATATGATTACTTTTTGGCCCCTTAGTTCCCATAGTGAGGACATTATGGAGTTTTGGTGTGAGTGTGAAGCGCCAATTTGCATATATTTTTTGAAAATTTGGAAAAATTCAAAAATATTTTATTTTTCTTTAGGGGCTTGTGTGGTTTCTTAGGTAATTGATCTCATGTCGCTAAGTTATTAAGTTATATGTAAATATAGTTTGCATGATGAGATGTTCAGTTGAAGATGTGAATTTGATTTTTCCTAATAACCCATCTCATAGATGTGATTCTGTGCCTACCTTGCTCACTTTATCATCAATTCTTAGAGTCTTATTGTTAAATTGATATGTGAACTTTTTGTTTGCAT
Source organism: Carnegiea gigantea (assembly GCA_029747015.1). Lineage (NCBI taxonomy): Eukaryota > Viridiplantae > Streptophyta > Magnoliopsida > Caryophyllales > Cactaceae > Carnegiea > Carnegiea gigantea. Next base: position 381,356 of record JAKOGI010000572.1, on the reverse strand, counting down.
TCTAAGGTCTTGGAAAAATGTAAGAAAAAAAGCCTAAAAATGTGAATAAAAACCCGAGCAGCAATGTTTAAAGTCACTTTCTTTATTTCACATCTTTAATTAGCTTGAATATGTGTTATTTTACTAGATTACGCATTTATTTAGGCAATGAAATAAGTGCTTTGTACATTCTAGTAAAACTCATTTTTAGGGCATGCTCAAATATTTGTAAATCAAGTGGTTTAGGGCGTGTGTGTTCTCATTCTTGAAAAAAGAATAAAAAAGGAGAAAAAAACAGCGGAGAAGTTAATTCGGCAAGGAAATGGGGATTTTGTCAATGCTAGTAACTTAATCTGTAAAGATTCATACACATCTGGGCGTGCATCAAGGTATACATATCATTGCATATTGCTGTGTGGGGTGAAAAATGAGAGTCAGGGTGCATGTTGTGACTTAGTTATATCTTGATTGCACATTCTATTTGTATATAGTTGGGTGAGTTGGTTACGAATGTGATGCAATTGCCCAAGTTATGTACATAATTTTCTCATTACTTGTATATAGTTCTTATTTTGAGAAACCCAAAAAGATTTTGCTTTGCTTTTTAAAAGATTTTTGTCGGTTTTTCAATTGAAAATCCTCAAAGAGACCTCACCCCTCCACTAACGAAACCGACATGTTTAAAGGGCTTGTTTCATGAGCTAAATACAACAGTGATTTCTATGAAAGTAGGTTAGAGTTTTATTTTTATTATCTTTCATTTCTTTTTTATTAGTTTGCTTGTTTTACTCGAGGATGAGAAAAATGTAGGTGTGGGGGTATTTTTCTGCGCCCAAATTGTGGCATCTTTTGAAATATTTCTATACCTAATTTAACTCCTAACAATTATCATGTTTAAATTTTTATTTGAATCTATTCTATTTTTACAGGCCATGAAAAATCTAAAACATGGACAAAAATATGGTCAAGAATGCTAATTTAAGGGTTTGGGCTTAGCTTCCACTTAACGTGGCCCATGTTTAGTCAAAGCCTAGCACCAAAAGAATGAAAAAAAAGGAAAATAAATATATATATAAAAAAACCAGCGCCCCCATCTCCTCCTCACGTGATTGCTTACCGGCCCCCTCCCTTAATTCCATTTCTCTCCGTAAAATTTGACGTTACCCCCCTTTTCATCTGTCTTCTTCCTGAAGCACCACCACCATCAAGCTTCACCATCATCCACCTCCATCCTCATCCACCATCATCACCATGCGCCGGAATCACTGAATCAGCTCCCCACAATGTCAACGCCAAGACAACACCATCTCCATCTCGGGTTCTATCTCGGGCATCCATGACAGTGCGAAATCGAGGGTAGCAGATAAAGAAAAGGATCCAACCTTGGGCGAATAAAAATGGAAGAGCAGCAGTAACGAGGAAGCTAGGTTTTATTTAGAGGTTTTAGGGTTTAATTTCTAGCAGAATTTAGGGTAGATTTTAGGGTTTTAGGTTTAAGTTTTCGTTCTCTGATATTTTAAGATCTATTCTTTAATCTTCAATCTATTGTAGTTGACATTTGATTTCATCAATTTGGAGGGCAAATTCATGAATTTGAATCTGCGAGAGTACTGATTTTGGCTTTTGGTTTTGATCATCATAATTTCATCTCCTCTGTTTCTCTTCCTCGGTTGTTATGCTTTTCTAATTTGGTTCTCATGGGTTCTTGTTTAGTTTGGATTGATTGCGTAAGCCTGACATTCAACCTTCGTTGGTGGAGGCATAGCTTTGTTTGGGCTGAATTTAAACCCTCACTCCCCTATGGGTTCTTCCAAATCCGCTCTATTTCATTTCAGGTTTCAGTTCAATTATGTGTGTTCTATTTCTTCTATTTTCTGTTTCTCATTTGGGTGAATATGACTAATGTGTTCTTGTGGATTAGAGGTTTATTTCGCCATTTTTGGTTTTGGTGCTGCCTGTTTTGAGCTCCAAATTCGAATATAGGTTTAACCCTTATTTTTGATCTCTTTTGGCTTTTGTTCTAGACTTGCCTTCCTTAATTAATAGGGGTGTGAACCATTTTAAGGGTGCAAGACTATCAGATTCGAAAGTGGGATGCCCTGCTCGTCTCTCCTCTCTTTTCTTCTTCTTTACTGTTTTTCTTCTTTTAATTCTGGACTGTCAATTAGTGAAGAACTCTGTTTCGTTCTTTGTTGCCATTTTCTTTTACTCTTTTTAATTTCATTTCATCTTACTTTACATGTGAACAAATCATAAAGAAAGCTTACACAGCTTGGAGAGTAAGTTGTCCTTCACCAATATGAGGTCACTTGGACTTACTTTTCCTTTTGATTAGAAGGTTAAGTAGATAGTGATTTCGATATTGTTCATGTGATTCAATTAAATTCTTATAGTGTTTACTCATTTGTAGCTTAATTAGATGTGATTAATTCATGGCTTTTGTTTAGATTAATAGTTAATTTTACCGCGTTCATTGCTGAGCATAGTTTAATTCTATTTAGGATAATTTAGTCGACTGTTGCCTAATTTCGTCCTCGTCCCTAAAAAGGTGACTCTCAGGTACTAAATAAAATGCTGTACACTTGCGGCATTTAAAATCACATTAGAAAACCTTGTAAAGGTTTTCGTCGCCGTTGCTGAGGATGACGGCATGAGATTGAGGCACATTTTTATTTTTTGCTACTTTCTGTTAGTTGCATATATTTTGTTTTCCTCTGTTTATTTCATTATTAGTAGTGATTTAATTTAGTTTATTGCTTGAAAAAATCCAATTAAATTAGAAAAATAAAAAATTTGAAAAAAATTTGAAAAATTTGAAAACCACTAACAATTGAAAAACTCGATTTTTTTTAAAGAAAAGCAAATGGTAGATTGAATGAATTCCATGCTCAATGTGTTCATCGATATTTTGAGAAATGAAAAATTTGCCAAGTGATTTTTGAGGTTTTAATGATGAATAATGGAGTCATGTTGAAACTTTATACCTTAGGGGTTTTGGATATTTGTTCACCAAGACTCCTGATGAAATTTGGGATTTCTTTGAATATTTAGCTCATGAACTTTTAGGAGTCCGAGAATGCTAGAGGGTCCTTTCATCACCCCATTCCTGACCCTTATGTGGCGCATATTACACCTTTAGATGAGAGTTAGTTTGGAGGTATATCTTGTGAGTACTCTCATGCTCCATGTGCTCCTATTTCATGTGATTCTTGTGATTCCTTTGATCATGATATTGATTCTTGTGCACTACTTGGTAGATCATACAAATTAGAGAGATTAGTTGCTTTTAATAAGGAGCTTTATTTGCATAATTTACTTAAGACTGACCTTAGTTTAGGCTCTTCTACACCCGAGGTCAGGTCTTATGAGGGCTTTGATGTCAGGAGTAAGACATGGATTCCTTTAGGGCATGATATTCATGATGATACACATTGTGATGTCCTTAAGGAAGCGAGTAATCCTTCATCTTCTTTAGCAGTTGCGCCCTCCCTAGATTTTAGAACAGTTAGTGATAACCCTAATGGTAGTATGACCATTCCTGATTCATCTCTTCCTTTGTCTCCCTTAGGAGAGCTCAAGGAGGGAGACAGACTTGAGACTGATGTTAGTTCAAATGATCGGTGTGGCAGATTTGTTAAGTCAAAGGTTACATTTTCTGAGGAGCATTCAGTTGACGAGCCTTATATTGTGGAGATGACCCTGTGGAGGTTGCTGACCCTATCTTCGCTTGACTTATCTCCCACCCCTCCTACTTGACCCCTTTCTTCTTTCCTCCCCATTCTTCACATTTCTTCAGAATCTCTCGAGTCTACTTTTATAGAGCCTGAGACTTTTGTGCCTAGCAGTCATTGTTTAGATTAGACTCTTGATGATATTGACATAGAGAGACTCGAAGACCAATTTGAGATGAAGGACTTGAGCTTAGGCCAACCAATGGGTTTTGATTTTCATATTTCATTTGATTGGCTATGCTTAGGTCATCCCCCCTCCACTCTTAGAGATGTTGAACTTCATTTAGGTCATTCAAACCACTCTTGATGGTCTATGCATTCATATTGTCACATCATTGTTAGTCCATCGATGTGTGTGCCTGATTTTACATATACACATCTCTTATTTGATTAGGGTGAGAGCTTTGATAATCCTAAAAGAGCATTAAGTTGCATTCTTATGCACTTTTTTTGGGGCTATAGCTCCTGTTTCTTACTGCTTTCATTTTTATGAGGATTGCTCCCAATTGTTTGACAAGCTGTTACAATCATTGGTGGCTTTTGATATAAGTTGCAGCTTGTGATCTGAAATGGAGTGGTTGAAGCTCCATGGATGTCCTTGACACAATTTGAGCGAGACATTAGTTTGGGTACATTCAGTGGCTAACCCAGTATGATCGTTCTAGCTCTTCTCTCTTCTTGTTTTCTTTTCTTTATTTCTTTTCGTGTATAGTTGTGGATATTTAGGACTGTGATTATGTGGGTAATCGACTTTGAGGTGAAATTTGGGAGTCATTGAGGTGAGATGGCTATGATTACCCTTATTTGATTTATGTGTTTTGTTTAATGTGTGTTCGTTGGTGGTGTGTTTTGTTTTGTGAATATTTGTTGGTGTTGTTTGGTTTTGTGCTTGTTGTTGGTGCCATAGGTGGATAAATTCTATTCCAACCTCTAAAGTTTGGTGTAAATAATTTTTGGAGCCTTCAACTTTAGAAATAATTTCCTGGTCCATCCAGCTTTGGTGCAAATAGTTTCTGGAATCAAATTTGTTAAAAGTAGTCTTTTAAATTGTAAAAAGACCCATAAGCTTTTTAAATTTTTATTTTAACCCCAATCATTAAAAACTTACTTTCGAAAATCTAAAATTTGTGCATGTGTAATTTTTCTTATAAGTACTACTCAAAGTCCTCTTTCAACTGGTATGAGAGCCATGTGATCAAAAATTAAGATAATTAAGTTAATTAATAATTAATTAGGCTAATTAACTGTGATTAATATTTGAATCATCACTTGCTTGCCCCAGCACGAATTATGCTAACGTTGTTCACTTACCAGAAGGCATTTCTTCATTACTACCTCAATTAAATTATATCACTGATATAATTTTATAATTAAAAGTAGAATTAGCTAAAATTGAGACCGAAGTCAAGGAGCTTAAGAAGCAATTATCTATAATTCACATTTCTCTAGTTCACAAAGTTAGATACAGTGGAAAATCTATTTCTAGTATTAGTACTCTATTTCAGCACAAATATCCTTTCCAAAACCCTGAAAACAAGAATCCATTTCCTTTGCATGATATAAAAATCCAAAAAGAAGTAGAAGCAAAATCAAGCGAAAAATCGGTTAAAAAAGCATAAAAAGAAGAGGAAGATGGAGTGTAATTGGTATTCTCTTGAAGAACTACATAATATGTTCGAGAAAGAACGAAGTCCAGAAGAATTAAACAAGATCATGAAAGTAATTAGTGATAAAGATGACTTATTATCTTACAATAATGAAGAGACTAATAATGTCCAATTGTAAGAAGAAATATATCAGCAGATGAGCCTAATCAAGTTAGAAGATCTTAACGATGTACTTTAGAAGAAATGAAAAGAAAATTGGATAAAAAATATGGTAAAATGGCTGTTGAAGATGAGATTAATGAAATTGAAGAAGGATTCGATTTAGATGAAATAGAGACCAATCTAGTTAACAATATTGTTCCTAAACCTGAAGAATTTAGTGAACTGTCTAGAAGAAATACCCATTTTATAAGACCTAGGTATGTTTCACCAGGACGTACAATCAATTTTTCTTTGGGGTTCATCCCAAGGAAAACTGCAACATTTGAAAAAGTTGGCCTTACTCCAATTAGTTAGACATGATGCATCTTAAACATAGATGGATCTTATAAAAGAGAAGAAATATTTAAACATTGCAAAAAAGGCATGAATAGTATTTTAAACCTAAATACTACCTATGTTGCAGTAAATTTCCTAAACTACATTGAACATAGTTTCTCTACCACTATAGCTGACTGGTATGATTCATTAAGAATGATGTAAACACTAGCTGCTATGTACAAGAATTTATGTAAGGAAATCGAAACTGAGTTTATTGGAGCTAAGCTTGATTTTGAAGAAAAAGTAAGAGAATGGCAAAGAAAAATCCATAACATAGAATTATGGGATATGAGACATATGGAAAACTATATTGCTGAATTTAGTCATTATTATTATAAAATTGAGCATAATGAAACTAAGCTTGGTATTTTCTATGACAAATTGGCATATCTAATAAATTTCATAATTAATGAAAAATAAATTGCTTAGCTGGAATGACCAGATGTCATTGATATCCTTGGATCAAGAATTTCTTATTTAAGAAAATGGGCTAATGATCAATGTATTGATCTCCAAAAGTAAAAGAAAATTAAGAAGCAATTCCTAACTTGTTGAGATTCACCTCGTCAATGGGGAAAAAACTTGAAAGAAGCAGAAAAGGAAAATTTTATAAGAAAAAGAGCTTTAACAAGCAAGGGGAGGGGAGAAATATAGAAGAAAGTATTATAACAAACCAAGCCCTAAAAAATGAAGATTTTGTAGGAGAACAACTTATCATCCTGTAGGGAAAAAAAATTGCAAATGTTAAGCATGCTGAGAAGTAGGACATTATGCTAACGGATGCAAAATAGGAAGAATAACAAGCTTATTGAAAGCTTGGATAGCCTAGATTATGTTGAGCTTAGTGAAGATGAGGCATTAGATCTAACCGTAAATAACAACAAAGGGAATGTTAAAATTATACTAGATAATGAATATGAAGAAAGTAATTATGAAGAAACAAGTCACATGATGGAAAGTAGCTCAATTAGTATTGGTGATCTCCAAGCGGAAGAATTTATTATAGACAATGACAACGAGGAAGTCAAAGGAGATTGGGTCCTTCTTATAATTCAGAAAGACATGATATATAAAAAATCCATCTCTCAATTAAAGAGTGAGTATGTATGGGAGATGATGGAAGGAGATCTAGAAATTAAAGACTGAGTGTGATGTAGAAGAAGTTAATCTCATTAATTCAGAAAATATCCTTAAGCTTAACAAAGATAGAAATTATAGATATAACCATGTTGGTAGTGTCCAAGTTCAAATCACTCTATTGCAATACTATGACAAAGATATTGATCCTTATGCTTTGTTCTATGATATTAGGCATACCAAATTTAATAATCAAATTATCAGGGGAATTAAGACCAATCTATATAATGGATCAGTGAGATTCAATTGTCGATCTGGATATTATGTAAGCCTAAAGGATGAATTTGCCAATAACATCCTATCCCTTAAAATTAAAACAGTTGGAATGGACAAGAAAATGGGAGGCTCTCCATTAAGGATATTTTGAAAAATTATCTATAAATTAGATAATACTGTAGATCTAATGACTAAGGTAACAATGATAGGCAGTGAAATTTGAAAGTCCTACACCAATGCAAAAGATTCAAAGGATTAAATCCAATCCACAGGAGATAAAAATTGATCATTCATAGATATCTAGTTTACCAACCCTGCAAAAATCAATAAGAAAAATGTGATAAAGATTGATGAGAATTGTAAAATTACCATTAAATCTCAATTATTAAGAAGCATGAGTACAAGGTCAGAATAGGGAGAAAGATCTTCATCAACTAAAGAATTCCTTAAAGACGATCACACAATTAGTATAACTAGTGAAATGAGTAGAATAAGTTTTGAATCTGTAAGACCCAGTATAGACCGAAGTATGAGTCTAGATAGAAAGGTCACTGCGTACAAAACAAAGATTGTTAGTGAACCAATTTATGAGGATGAATTAGTCCAAAACATGACTATAGAGATATGCTATGAAGTCACTAACACAAATCCTAATAGCATCTATAGTCCAATAAACATATGCTTATAGGGATATAATAAATATGAGTTGTGTGCTTACTTAGATAGTAGTTGTTCTGTATGCTTTTAAAAAAGATCATTATTTCCAGAATTTATGTGGAAAAGAGCTAAAAATACTTTACAAGTGAGGATAAGTGGTAATGGCATTATGAGTCACAAGGAAGCTATAAAAGGGCTATCCATAGAATTAGGAGAAGTCCAATACATTATACCAGTTCTATGAACTACTAATCAATCCTCTCACGATATGATTATTGAAAATCGTTTTTAGGGACTATATTCTCCATGCACACAGACCATAAATCAAATAATATTCACAATTAATGGTCACTCAGTTCCCATTGAAAAATTGAATAAGGCTTGTACTCATCAGAAAATTGAATTCATACAAAGCCAGCGTGGTGAGAAGGTAATGTCTGCACAACGTGAGATAGCGCTAACAATCTCATTACTTGAGTAATCTATTAAAGAACAAATCGTTGAACAACAAGAAAAACTATGCAAAGAACTCTACTCTGATAATCCACTAAAATTTTGGGATAAAGACAAGACATTTGCAAAAGTTACTTTGTTAAATCCCAATACTATTATTCGAGTCAAACAAATGGTGTGTACGTACTAGGATATCCAGGAATCTGATAAACAAATTAAAGAACTTCTGGAAAAAGGATTAATTAGGAATAGCAAAATTTCTTACACCAACCCCACTTTCATGGTAAGAAATTATGCTGAAGAAAAGAGAGGAAAAACAAGAATAGTAATTAATTACAAAACACTTAATGATAATACTGTTTTTGATGGTTATTATATTCCTAACAAAATAGTCCTTTTTAATAGGATTCAAGGCGCCTCTTCGTTCTCAAAAATGGACTGCAAAAGCGGTTATTGACGGATAAAAATGGATGAGGAAAGTATTCTTTTAGCTACATTTAGTGCCCCACAAGGACATTATGAATGGATAGTATTTGGTCCTAAAAATGCACCTCAAATATTTCAGAGAAGAATGTATAACCTCTTCAAAGACCTTAATCATTGTTATTTAGTTTACATCGATGATATCCGTATCTTTTCCAAAACCATAGAACAACATAAAGTTGATGTCTTAGCTGTCACCCAAAAATGCATTAATCATGGTATTATACTTGAAAAGAACAAGTGCATTTATGCTAAACAAGAAATTGAGTTCTTATGCGTAGAGATAAAAATTGGAAAAATCATCCTACAAAAGCATATTTTGAAAAAAAATAGATAATTTCCTTAAAAAGATTAAATTTAGGAAACAGCTAGAAGGTTTCTTGGATGCCTTACACCTATGCTTTAGATTTCATTAAAGATTTAGCTAAATTGAGAAAGCCATAGTAGTAGAAATGCAACAAAGAAGTAAGTTGGTTATAAACCATTAACAATATAAAGAGTGCTCAAAACTTTTAAAAAAATGTAAAAAACTTCCTGTTCTTAATTTCCTTAACGAAGAAGATGATTTAGCGCTTGAGACAGATGCCATCAATGAGCACTGGAGTACAGTACTCAAAATTAAAGAAGGTGAAAAACTCTGTAAATATTGTAGTGGGAGTTTTAATTAGACACAATGCAACTATCTCACGATAGGAAAAGAAATCCTTATAGTCATAAGGGAATTAAAAAATTCCTAATCTTTTTAGCTCTAAAACCTTTTCTTATTTGAGCCAATTGCAAAAGAATACTTGGTTTTATGAAAAAAAATTTATCGAATATGCAAGCGCAAGGGTCACTCCTACATTGACAATTATGGTTTAACCAGTTTTCCTTCTCTATTGAATATATATAGGAATCGAAAAACTCTTTGAAAGATAGTTTAACTCGAGAGCTCGCCAATGTTGATAATCAAAGCAGAAGTCCTTCCTAAAATGGAGAAAATCCATAATGAAATACCATTACTGCTAGAACGGATTTCTCCGTCTAGTAAAGTCCTTATTAATAATTTGAAATTCCACACAAAAGTTACACATTTTAGTCGGCTATCTTCTGCCCACCTAATAGCCCAAAGATTTACCCTTCTAGAGTTATAAGTTGATTACCTTAGATGTCCTTATGATATCAAAGAAAAAATAAGTTCTCATGTTCAAGAAAAATGATTCAATGAGTGGTATGTAGCCTGCATTGACAATTATCATCATTATTCCTATGATATTTGAGAGTCTTGAAGTATAACAATCTACTTTCTTAATAAGTTTGGGGTAGGTGGTGTTAGTTTCCTAGCAAATTCAATCTCTCCAAATGACCCCATTATTAAAGCTTGAGAACACAAGATGGTACTTTACTTTATAAAAATTTCAGATCCAAAGTACCCATTTTTCTCAAAATTAACCAAGTGCCAACAATGTTTGTTCAGAAGCATCTCTTAGATTCTAACATCTCCTGATGGTCTAACAAAAATTCCAAATAATCGATGCCTATATGTGGAGGAACATTGTGCATGAATCGAGTATGAAAATGGAAAGGCTAAACCTGCCCATTATCTTATTCCGATTGTTAATTACGGCGATCCCTATGATCAGTGTGTACTATAGCCAATAGGGCATTCTATATAACCCCATCCCGTCTATAAAAGGAGAGGTCGACTGCTGGGAGGGGACATGGTCATTTGAGCATTCTTAAGTAAAAGAGAAGTTAGGATTCTCCATTTTCCTATGAGCAAGCATCTCTAATGATCTTAGATTAAGTCCCTCTTCAAGTTTTCCATTATGATATGCCCACTTTCAAACTTTCAATGAAAGAAAGTTACCCAGTAGGGAACGTTATTCAATTGAACCTTATTTTTTAAATATTATAGTTTCTTGACTAAAGTCTCACTATCCGTTAAAATATATAAAACTTGCCTAGTGATTATGGTTCGAGTTAGAAAATGAAATGGATCTGTGCTGTGCCTGATCTAAGAAAGGTGTGGTTGGGATTAGCAATCTCTGTAAATCGAAAGTTAGAGGAACATCAGAGTCCAGCGTCAACTAAGTTTAGGTAATGGTCAAAACTCTCTAATTAAACTTTAAATATTTTGCTAAACGTGGTGGGTTGTTAATCGCAGAAAATGTAATATTTATGATAATAAGTAGTAGATTGTAACAAGTAGTACCATTAAGGTAATTATAAGAAGTCCAAATATAAATATAAGCTTAGTTTTGTAAAACAGCCTAAAACTTTGAAGTATTTACATTTGGCACCCCAGCTGGCCCAAAAGCAGAAAATTTGTAAAGTTCAGGGATCTAAAAATAAATGTTTGTGACCCAAAAATCAGGTAACCCAAAGTTTTGTGCTCTAGAACCATTTGTGCTAAACTAAGTGGTCCCATAAATATTTTTCTAAAAATGTTCATTCAGAAAGCCATTTCACCAAACCTCAAGGGACCGAAAAGTAATTTATTCATCATAGGTTCATATATATTTGGCGGATTTGAGTTGTTGGTTTTGCGATTGGATTACTTATGTGATTGCTTTTTGGTGACTCAGCTTTCCCAGTGAGGACATTGTGGAGTTTTGGTGTGCGAGTGAGGTGCCCATGTGCATAGTTTTTTTGGAAATTTTGAAAAATTTAAAAATATTTTTATTTTTCTTTGGGAACATGTGTGCTTTCTTAGGTAATTGATCCCATGTTGTTAAGTTATTGAGTTATATATAAATAAGATTTGCATGATGAGACATCTAGTTGAGGATGTTGATTCGATTTTTCATAATAACCCCGTCTAATATGTGTGATTTTATGCCTATATTTGCCCACTTTGTCATCAATTCTTCGAGACTTATTGTTAAGTTGGCATGTGAACTTTTTGTTTGTCGAAGTTGCCTTCTAAGCGCTTGGAAAACTGTTAAAAAAAGCCTAACATGTGAATAAAAACCCGCGTACGAATGTTCAAAGCCACTATCTTTATTTCATATCTTTAATTGGCTTGAAAATGTGCTATTTTATTTATTACACATCTATTTGGATAATGAAATAAGTGGTTTGCACCTTTAGTGAGACCTATTTCTGGGGCAAACCCGAATATTCATAAGTCAAATGGGTTTAGGGTGTGTGTGTTCTTATTCTTGACAAAAGAATAAAAGGGGAAAAAAAGAGCGGAGACGTTAATTAGGCAAGGATATGGGGATTGTGTCAATGTTAGTAACTTGATTCATAAGGATTGATACATATTTGCACATGCAACAAAGTGCACATATCATTGCGTATTATTGTGTGGGGTGAAAAATGAAAATCGAGTGCATCTTGCGACTTTGTTATCCCTTGATCATACATTGTATTTGTATAAAGTTTGGTGAAGTGGTATACTAGGGTGATGCCATTGCCCAAATTATGTACATAAATTTCTGATTACTTGCATATAAGTTCAGGTTCTGAGAAACCCAAAAAGATTTTTCTTAGTTTTTCAAACGATTTTTGTGGGTGCTTAACTTGAAACTCCTCACTCGATCTCACTTGTCTACGTGGTTCCTACGAAAGTGAGTTAGGATTATTTTTAATTATTTTTTGTTTTTTTAGTTAGTTAGTTTGTTTTACGCGAGGACGAGCAAAACCTAGGTGTTGGGGTATTTGTTTGCACCCAAATTGTGGCATATTTTGAAATATTTACACTCCTAACTTAGCTCTTAATAATTATTATATTTGGATTTTTATTTGAATCTGTTCCATTTTTACAAAACATGAAATATCAAAATTGAAAAAATGTGATGAAAAATGCTGAATTGAGAGTTCGAGCTTCGGTCGACTTGACTTATCCCATGTTCAGTCAAAGCCCAGCAGCAATAGAATAAAAAAAGGAAAATAAATATATAAAAAAATAGCGCCCCTCATCTGGTCCTCACATGACTGCCCATATGCCCCCGTCCCCTTAATTCCTTTTCTCTCCTCAAAATCTGACAGCAGCACCCCCTTTCATTTGTCTTCTTCTTGGAGCACCACCAGCATCAAGCTTTAACATCATTTGCCCCCATCCTCATCCACTATCATCAATGTGTGTCCACATAACTAAATGAGCTCCCCACAATCTCAATGCTAGAACAACATCATCTTTAACTCGGGTTCCATCTCGACCAACCACAACAGTGCAAAATCAAGGGTTATAGATGAAGAAAGGGAATTAACCTGGGGCGAGAAAAAAATAGAAGAGCAGTAGTGGGCGAGGAAGCTAGGTTTTATTTAGAGGATTTAGGGTTTTAATTTCCAGCAGGATTTAGATTAGATTTTATGATTTTAGGTTTAAGTTTTCATCCTCTTATATTTTCTCTTTAATCTTTAATGTCATGTAGTTGACGTTTATTTCATCAATTTGGAATGTAAATTCATTATTTTGAATATGCAAGAGTACTAATTTTGACATTTGATTTTGATCAATCGCAGTTTCTTCTCTCTATTTTTCTTCTTTAGTTGTTCTGCTTTTATGATTTGGTTATCATGTGTTCGTGTTTGGTTTGGATTGATTGTGTAACCCCGACATTCAACCTTCATTGATGGAGGCGTAGTTTTGTTCTGGGCTGAATTCAAACCCTCATTCCCCCATGTGTTCTTCCAATCTGCTCTGTTTTGTTTCAAGTTTCAGTTATATTATGCATGTTCTGTTTCTCCTATTTTTTGTTTGTCATTCGAGCGAATATGAATGATGTGTTCTTGTAGATTAGAGGTTTGCTTTTGCCATTTCTGGTTTTGTGTTGTCCTGTTTTGAGCTCTAAACTCGAATCTAGTTTGACCCTAATTTTTGTAAGCTTTTAGGTTCAATTAGCGAATTGTCTTCCCTCCATTAATGTGGGGCTGAACCATTCTGGGTGTGCAAGACTACCAGATTTGAATGTGGGATGCCCTGCTGTTCTCCGCCCTCTTTCCTTCTTCTTTACTATTTTTCTTCTTTTGATTCTGGATTGTCAATTAGTGAAGAACTTTGTTTCCTTCTTTTCTGCCATTTTCTTTTACTCTTTTCTTTTCATTTCATCTTACTTTATATGTGAACAAATCATAAAGAAAGCTTACATAGGTTGGAGACTAAGTTGTCCTTCACCAATATGAGGTAATTTTGACTTACTTTTCCTTTTGATTGTGGTTAAGTAGATAGAGATTTTTAGTATCATTCATATGATTCAGTTCAATTATTAGAGTGTTTAATCATTTATAGCTTAATCAGATGTGATTAATACATCGCTTTTGATTAGATTAATAATTAAATTTATCTCATTCATGGTTGAGGATAGTTTAATTCTACTTAGGATAATTTAGTTGACTGTGGCCTAATTTCATCATCGTCCCTAACCAGACGACCCTCAAGTACTCCAAAGAAAGATGTATGCCTGTGGTATTTAACATCACATTAGAGAATCTCGTATAGGTTTTTGGCGCCGTTGCTGGGGACGACGAAATAAGATTTAGTCACATTTTCTTTTTCTTTACTACTTTCTTGTTAGTTGTATGTATTTTGTTTTGCCTTGTTTATTTCATTATTAGTAGTGACTTAGTTTAGTTTATTGCTTGAAAAAATCTATGAAATTAGAAAGATCAAAAATTGAAAAAAAATTGGAAACACTTGAAAATCACTAAAAATTGAAAAACTTGAAAATATTTTTTGAAAAAAAGCAAATGATAATTTTCTATTTCCCTTAATATGAGTATGAAGTATTTTAGCGATACTTCAGTAGATTTAATGAATTTCGTGCTTAATGTGTTGATCAATATTTAGAGAAATGGAAAATTTGCTAAGTAATTTTTGAGGTTTGAATGGTGAATGCTGGGTTCATGTTGAGACTCTGTACCCTAGCGGTTTGGGATATTTACTCACTAAGACTCATGTTGAAATTTGAGATTTCTTTGAATATTTGGCTCATTATAATTGTGAGTATAACAATATTAGAGGGACCTTTAGTCACCCCATGCTCGACCCTTATGTGCATGTTACACCTTTGGATAGGAGTCAGTTTGGGCGTATATATTATGAGTGCTCTCATGGTCCATGTGCTCCTGTTTCATGTGATCATTGTGATTTCTTTAATCATAATGTTGATTCTTATCCACTACTTGATAGATCACACAAATTAGAGGCATTTGTTGCTTTTAATGGGGAGCTTTACTAGTATAATTTAGTCAAGACCAACCTTTATTTAGGCTCTCCTACACCTGAGGTCAGGTCTTGTGAGGACTTTGATGTTAACAGTGAGACATCATTTCCTTTAGGGCATGATTTTTGTGATGATATGCATTATGATGACCTTAAGGAAGAGAGTGATCCTTCATCTTCTTTAGAAGCTGCAACCTCCTAGATTTTAGCACAGTTAGTGGTACCCTTGATGGCAGTCTGACCATTCATGATTCGTCTCCTCCTTTGTCTCCCTTAGAAGAGCTTGAGGAGGGAGATAGACTTGAGACTGATGTTAGTTCAAATGATCGATGTGGCGCATTTATTGACTCAGATGATACATTTTCTAAGGATCATTCATTTGATAAGCCTTATATTGTGGAGACGAGTGAGGTTATGCCTCCTATGGAGGTGGTTGGCCTCATCATGTGGAGTCTTTCCTTGATTTAGCTCTCCCCCTTGCATGTCACCCCTTTCTTCTTCCCTCTACATTCTTCACATTTCTTCAGACCCTCTCGAGTGTACCTTTGCTAAGCATAAGACTTTTGTGCCTGATAGTCAATGTTTAGATCAGGCTCTTAA
Source organism: Carnegiea gigantea (assembly GCA_029747015.1). NCBI lineage: Eukaryota > Viridiplantae > Streptophyta > Magnoliopsida > Caryophyllales > Cactaceae > Carnegiea > Carnegiea gigantea. The sequence continues at coordinate 365,802 of JAKOGI010000572.1, read as the reverse complement.
CTATATTAACATAGGGAGACTTGAGGATCACTTTGAGGTGAAGGACTTGACCTTACGCCATCCTATGGGCTATGATTTTTATATTTCATTTAATTGACTTTGCCGAGGTTACCCCCTCCCCTCATAGAGATGTAAGACATCATTTAGGTCGTTTAGACCACTCTAGATTGTCTATGTATTCAAATAGTCATGTTGTTGTCGGTTTATTGACATGTGTCTCTGATTTTGCATATATACATCCCTCTAGAGCTTTGATAAGCTCAAGAGAGACTTTTATTGCATTCCTCTTATGCAGTTAATTTATTTGGGTTACACCTCTTGTTTCTTACTACTTTCATTTTTGTAAGGATTGCTCCCGATTGAATGACAAGCTGTTGTGATCATTGGTGGCTTTTGTTATGAGTCGCAACTTCTTATCTCAGATGGAGTGGCTGAAGCTTCATGGACCTCCTTGACACCATTTGAGCGAGGCATTAGTTTGGGTACATTTAGTACCTAATCTACTATGATTGTTCTAACTCTTCTCTTTTCTCTCTTCTTCCTTTCTTTTCTTTATTTCTTTTCGTACATAGTTGTGGATATTTGGGACTGTGATTCTGTGAGTGATCGATTTTTGGGCGAAATTTGGAATTCATTGAGCCGAGATGGCTATGATCACCATTGTTTGATTTGTGTGTTTTCTTTTATGTGTGTTTGTTGGAGGTGTGTTTTTTTAATGAATATTTGTTAGTCTTGTTTGGTTTGTGGTTCTTGGTCGTGTCATAGGTTTGTATGTATTTTGCGGATTTGAGTTGTTGGTTTTGTAGTGTGATCGCTTATGTGATTTCTTTTTGGTGCCTTTGTTCTCATACTGAGGACATTGTGGAGTTTTGGTGTGAGGGTGAGGTGTCCATTTGCATATATTTTTAGAAAATTTTAAAAATTTCAAAAGTATTTTTATGTTTCTTTTATTTTGCTTTGGGCACTTGTGTGCTTCCTTAGGTGATTGGTCCCATGTTGCTAAGTTATTGAGTTATATGTGAATAGAGTTTGCATTTTGAGATATACAGCTGGGGATGTAGATTCAATTTTTCATAATAATTTGATCTATATGTGTGATTTTTTGCCTATCTTGTATATTGTATCACCAATTGTTTGAGTCTTATTGTTAAGTTGGCATGTGAACTTTTTGCTTATCGAAGTTGCCTTTTAAGCTCTTGAAAAATGTTTTAAAAAAAAATCCTAAAAATGTAAATAAAAATCCGAGCACCAATGTTCAAAGCCAGTATGTTTATTTCATATCTTTAATTGGCTTGAATATGTACTATTTTACTTGATTACATATCCATTTCAGCAATGAAATAAGTGCTTTGGACATTCTAGTAAAACTTGTTTTTAGGACAGGGCTTAATATTTATAAGTCAAGTGACTTTAGGGTGTGTGTGTTATTATTCTTGAGAAAAGAATAAAAAAAGGAGAAAAAAAGAGCAAAGAAGTTAATTAGGCAAGGAAATGAGGATTGTGTCAATGCTAGCAACTTGATTCATAAGGATTGATATATATTTGCACATGCACCAAGGCATACATATCATTGCATATGGTTATGTGGAGTGAAAAAGGAGTATGGGTTCATCTTGTGACTTAGTTATCTTGTATAGTTTGATGGCTTGGTTACTACAGTGATGCAATTACCTAAGTTGTGTACATAATTTTCCCATTACTTTTACATAAGTTCATGTTTTGAGAAACCTAAAATAATTTCCTTTGCTTTTAAAAGATTTTTGTTGATATTTCACTTGAAAGCTCTCACGAGATCTTAGTCATCCACTTAGAAACCGAAGGGCTTAAAGTGGTTGTTACATAAGCTAAATGCGACGTCGTTTAGCTCTTAATAATTATTTTATTATTATTATTTTTGTTTCTTTTTAGTTACTTCATTTGTTTTACTCAAGGACGAGCAAAATCTAGGTGTAGGGGTATTTGTTTATGCCCAAATTGTGGCATATTTTGAAATATTTCTACATCTCGTTTAGCTCTTGATAATTATTATATTTGCATTTTTATTAAGAGAAAAACTACATAGAAGTATCCTTTGTTTATTGTAAAATATTTTAAGGGCCCTTTAATTTGATAACTAATTATAAGGTGTCCTGTACTTTGTGGTAACTAGCAAGAAGGACCTTATTTACTGTTCACCTATTTTGCACAATTGCCCTAAACTTTTTATTTTTGCAAATTTACCCTCAATTCTTAAAAACTTACTTTCAAAAATCCAAAAATTGTACATGTGAAAATTTCCTATAAGTACTACTCGAGGCCCTCTTTTAATCGGTATCAGAGCCACGTGATCTAAAATAATTAAGATAATTAAGCTAACTAATGAATAATTAATCTAATTGACTATGATTAGCTGTTATTAATGCTAAAATCATCACCTGCTTGCCCTGGACCAAATTATTCACATATTGTTCACTCACCGGAAGATCTTTCTCCAATAGCACCTCAGTTAAACTATATTACTGACATGGTTTTACAATTAAAAGCAGAATTGGTTAAAATTAAGATCGAAGTCAAGAAGCTTGAGAAGAAAATATCGGTAATTCACCTTTCTATAGCTAACGAAGTAAGGCATAACGGAAAAGCTACTTCCAGTATTAGTACTCCATTTCAATATAAATATTCTTTCCAAAAGCCAAAAAACAAAATTTCATTTCCTTTGCACGAGATAAAAATCCAAAAAAAAGTAGGAGTAAAATTAGCTGAAAAAGTGGGAAAGGAAGAAGAAGATGGAGTATAAGCAGTATATTCTTGAAGAACTATAGGATATGTTCGAGAAAGAACAAAATCTTGGAAGAATTAAGCAAAATCATGAGCGCAATTAGTGATAAATATGATATATTATCTGATGGTAATGAAGAGATTAATATGTCCAACTAGAAGAAGACATATATCATCAGATGAACCTTATTAAACTTGAGGATCTTAATGCATTACCTTTAGAAGAAATTAGAGAAAAACTAGACAAAAATATGGTAAAATAATTACTGAAGATGAAATTAATGAAGTTAGAGAAGAACTCGAGTTAAGTAAAGGGAGACCAATCTTATTAATAATGTTGTTTCTAAACCTGGGGAATTTGATGAACCTTCTAGAAGAAATACTCATTTCTTAAGACCTTGGTACGTTCTAGCAGGATGTACAAGTAATTTTTACTTCAGGCTCATCCCAAAGAAAACCACAACTTCTGAAGAAATTAGCCTTACCCGAATTAGCTAAACATGATATATCTTAAATATTGATGGAGTCCATAATAGAGAAGAAATATTTGAGCACTGGAAAAGAGAAATGAATAGTATCTTAAACCTATAAATACAACATGGACTACTGTCAATTTTCTAAACTGTATCGAGCATAGCTTCTCCGACACTGCCGCTGACTAGTATGATTCATTAACCAAAGATAGTAAAAATACTTTAAGAATAATGGAAACAACAGCTACAATGTTTAAAAATTTATGCAAGGAAATTGAAACTGAATTTATTGGAGCTAAACTTGATTCTAAAGAAAAGGCGAGAGAATGGCAGAGAAATATTAATAACATAGAATTATGGGATATGAGATATCTGAAATTTTATATTGCTTAATTTAGTCAATATTATTACAAAATTGGGCATAATCAAACTAGTCTTGGTATGTTCTATGACAAATTACCATATTCTATAAATTTCATAATTAATGAAAAATACATTACATATCTGGAACAAGCATATATCATTGATACCCTTGCCTTTAGAATCTCTTATCTAAGAAAATGGGTCAATGATCAATGTCTTGATCTCCAAAGGCAAAAGAAAATTAAGAAGCAATTCCTACTTGCTGGCATTCACCTCACCAATAGGGAGAAGAACCTGAAAGAAGACGAAAAAGAAAATTTTATAAGAAAAAGAGCTGTAATAAGCAAAGGGGAGAGAAATATAAAAGAAAAATATTATAACAAACCAAATCCTAAAAAACGTAAATTTTTTAGGAAAGCAAATTATTATCCTAAACGGAAAAACAATTGCAAATGCTGGGCATGCGAAGAAGTAGGACATTATGCTAATGAATGCAAAAATAAGAAGAATAACAAGCTTATTGAAACCTTAGGAAGCTTAGATTATGTAGAGCTTAGTGAAGATGAGGCTTTAGACCTAGCCTTAAGCAATAAAAAAGGAATTGTTGAAATTATATTGAACAATGAATATAAAGAAAGTGATTATGAAGAAACAAGTTGTATGATGGAGAGTAGCTCGGCTAGCCTTGGTGATCTTCAAGGAGAGCAATTTACGGTAGACAACGATCATGAGGAAATAAAAGGGGATTGAGTTCTTCTCATAATCCAAAAAGACATGATCTATAAAAAATCCATCTTTCAATTAAAAGCAAATATGTATGTGAAATGATGGAAGGAGATCTGGAGCCAAAAGATTGTGAGTATGACGTTAGAGAAGTTAATCTCATCAATTGGAAAAATATCCTTACGCATAATAAAGATAGAAAGTATAGGTATATTCATATTGGAAGTGTTCAAGTTCAAATCACTCCATTATAATATTATGGCAAAGACATTGATCTCTATGCTTTACTCTGTGACATTAGGCATACCAAATTTAACAATCAAATTATCACAGGATAAAGACCAATTTATGTAACGTGTCAGTAGGATTTAATTGCCGACCAGGATATTATGTGAGTTTAAAAAATAAATTTGCTAAAAACTTCCTATCCCTTAAGATAAAAATAGTTGGGATGGACATGAAAAGAGGAGGATATCCTTTAAGGATATTTTAGAAAATTATCTACAAATTAAATAATATAATAGACCCAAAGACTAAGGTAACAATGATAGAATTAGAAAAATTTAAAAGTCCTACGCCTATGCAAAAGATCCAGAGGATTAAGTCCAATCCTCAGCATATAAAAATTGATCGTTCATAGATATCTAACTTTGCCAACCTTGCAAAAATCAATAAGAAAAATGTAATAAAAATTGATGAGGAGGATAAAATTACCATTAAACCCCAATTATTAAGAAGCATGAGTACAAGATCAAATTGAGGAGAAGGATCCTCATCAGCTAAAGAAGAGCTTAAAAAAGATGATACAATTAGCATGATCAGTGAAATGAATAGAATGAGTTTTGAACCCGTAAAATATAGTATAGACTGAAGTACAAGTTTTGAAAGAAAGGTCATTGGGTACAAAGCTAGAACTGTTGGTAAACCAATCTATGAGGATGAATTAGTTAAAGACATGACTATAGAGATATGCTATGAACCTACCAATACAAATCCTTATAGCATCTATATCCTAATAAAGGTATGTATAGAGGGATATAATAAATATGAACTATGTGCTTACATAGATAGTGGTTGTTATGTATGCTTTGGAAAGAGAACATTATTTCTAGAATTCATGTGAAAAAAGGCCAAAAATCCTTTACAGGTAAGAGTAGCTGATAATAGTATTATGAACCATAATGAGGCAATAGAAGGGTTATCCATTGAATTAGGAGGACTCCAATGCATTATATTGGTTCTATGGGCTACTGATCAACCCTCTTATGATATGATTATTGAAAATAATTTTCAAAGATTATATTCCCCATGAACACAGATCATAAACCAGATAGTATTCATAATCAATGGTCACTCGGTTCCTATTAAAAAATTAAGTAAAGCCTACACTTATCAGAAAATTGAGTTTACACGTAGTTAGCATGGTGAGACGGTAATGCCCACACAAAAAGAGGTGACATTAAGAATCTCATTACTCGAGTTATCTATTAAAGAGTAAATCGTCAAATAATACGAAAAATTATACAAAGAACTCTACTCTGGTAATTCTCTAAAGTTTTAGGATAAAAATAAAGCAATTGCTAAAATCACTCTAAAGTTTTAGGATAAAGATAAAGCAATTAATAATGAGAACCAATTTTGTTTTATGCCTGGCAGGTCGATCACAGAGGCGATTTACCTCCTGAGAAGGCTCATGGGAACGTACAGAGATAGAAAAGTAGATCTTCATATGGTGTTCATTGACCTGGAAAAGGCTTATGATAGAATCCCGCGTGAGGCGTTATGTAGATGCTCGGAAAAAAGAGAATTCTCGCTGGCGTATACTCGACTTATTAAGGATATGTATGAGAGAAGTAGGACGAATGTTAGGACGCCTGGAGGGGTTACCAATGACTTCTACGTTGGGATGGGCCTATATCAGGGTTCTACTTTGAGCCCTTTCCTTTTCACTCTAGCCTTGGATGAACCTACAAAAGGGATTCAAGATGAGTTACCCTGGTGTATGTTATTCGTAGATGACATTATTCTTGTTGACGAGACCAGGGAGGGAGTTAATGGAAAATTAGAGTGGTGGAGACATACTCTAGAGTCTAGCGGCTTTAGAATTAATAGATCGAAGACTGAATACCTTCATTGCTATTTTAGTGGGAGGGAGGATGCGAGGGGAGTAGTCACTATTGAGGGGATGCAGATACCAAAGGTCGAGAAGTTCAAATATCTAGGGTCCATCATTCATCAAGAAGGGGGCATTGACGAAGATATTTGCCCTCGCATAAAAGTGAGATGGCAAAAATGGAAGTATGCTTCAGGCATACTATGCGATAAGAGAATGCCCGTAGGTCTAAAAGACAAAGTTTATCGTATGGTAGTTAGATCCGCCATGTTATATGGATCGGAGTGTTGGCCTACAAAGAAGACTCAGGTTCAAAGGCTAATGGTAGCAGAGATGAGAATGATTAGATGGATGTGTAGTTACACGAGACTGGATAAAATTAGTAATGGAGTGATCAGAGACTTAGTCAAAGCAGCCCCCATCGAAGATAAGCTGAGAGAAGTAAGACTCAAGTGGTTTGGTCATGTGAAAAGAAGGAGTGTGGACGTTCCAGTGAGGAGATGTAAGAGGATTAATGTCCCAAACGGTATAAGAGGGAGGGGACGATCAAAGAAGAGTTTGGACGAGATTATTAGAGAGGACTTGAAAGTTGTGGGGTTATCGGAGGACTTGGCTCAGGATAGAAGACTATGGCGGGATAGGACTAAGATTTTAGAGCGCAGAGAGTTAGCTTCATACTTGGCCTCGAGGCGGCAGTAGTTTGTGTCTGGCTGCGGTTTCTTCGTATGTATTGTTTTCTTGCAGATAGTTCTTGCGTCTGGAAAGAGACACTGTTTGCCCTCTTCTGGTTGTTAAGGTATAGTATCCCTCTATGCTTTGTTGCACTTATGGCCACTTAGTTACTGCCGCTTGTTTTTCGTATTTGTCTTATTTCTTAACTCTTTTCCTGGACCCAGCCTTTCTCCTTAAAATGTTTTCTCAAAATCTGATTTGTTTGGGTCTCTTGGAATCAGCCTCTCTATGGGCATAAATGCTAGTAGAGGTAAGGTTGCCTACATCTGGATATCCCCAGACCCCGCGAAAGCAGGACCCATACTGGGAGTAGTAGTTGTTGTTGTTGTTATTGTTGTTGTTGTTGTTGTACTCTATTAAATTCCAACACTATTATCCGAGTCAAACAAATGGTGTATGCACACCTGGATATTCAGGAATTTGATAAACAAATTAAAGAGCTTATGGATAAAGGGTTAATCAAGAATAGCCAGAGTCCTCACACTAGTCCTGCTTTCATGGTAAGAAATCATGCTGAAGAAAAAAAAGGAAAAGCAAGAATGGTAATCAATTACAACAAGCTTAATGATAATACTGTCTTTGATGGTTATTACATTTCTAACAAAACAATCCTTTCTAATATAATTCAAGGTGCCTCTTGGTTCTTGAAAATGGATTGCAAAAGTGGATATTGACAAATTAAAATGGATGAAGAAAGCATTCCTTTAACTACAAGGATATTATGAATGGATAGTAATGCCATTTGGTCTTAAAAAAGCACCCCAATATTCCAAAGAAGAATGGATAATATCTTTAAAGATCTTAATCATTGTTGTCTAGTCTACATCGATGATATCCTTATCTTTTTCAAAACTGTAGTAAAAGGCACAAAGATGATGTTTTGGCTGTCACTCAAAGATGCATCGATCATGGTATTATACTGGATAAGAATAAGTGCATTTATGTCGAACAAGAAATGGAGTTTTTAGACCTAAAGATAAAAGCTCGATAAATCATCCTACAAAAACATATTCTGGAAAACATATAAAATTTTCCTTAAAAAATTGAAGATAAGAAGCAACTAGAAAGGTTTTTTGGATATCTTACCTATACTTCAAATTTCATTAAAGATTTGGCTGAATTAAGAAAGCCATTGCAACAAAAACTCAAGAAAGATATGAGTTGGACATGGACCACTAATGATTCAAAGATTATCCAGAACTTTTACCAAATGTGTAAAAATCTTATTGTTCTTAATTTGCCTAATGAAATAGATGATTTAATTCTTGAGACAGATGCCAGCAATGAGCACTGGAGTGCAGTACTCAAAATGAAAGAAGGAGAAAAACTCTGCAAATATTGTAGTGGAAGTTTTAGTAATGTAGCTATCCTATAACTGAAAAAGAAATCCTTGCAGTCATAATGGGAATTGAAAAGTTCTTAATATTTTTAGCCCCACAACCTTCTCTTATTCAAATTGATTGCAAAAGAATACTTGGTTTTGTGAAAAAGAATTTATCAAATATTAAGCGCAAAGGCGACTCCTACATTGACAATTATAACTTAACAGGTTTTCCTTCTCTATTAAACATATACAAGGATCGAAGAACCCTCTAGCAAACAGGTTAACTCGAGAATTCGCCAATGATGATCATCAAAGCCGACCTCTTGTGAAAAAAGGAGGAAATTCTTAATAAAATACCATTCCTATTAGAATGGGTTTCTCCTTGTAGTAGAGCTCTTATTGAGAACCTAGAATTCCATATAAAAAGTAGATCATGATTTGGTCTACTATCTACTACCTACCCAACAACCCAAAGATTTTCCCTTCTAGAATTACAAGTTAATGACCTAGAGTGTCCTTATGATATCCAAGAAAAAATAAGTTCTCATGTTCCAGAAAAATGATTCAATGATTAGTATATAGCCTGCATCGACTTTTATTATCATTATTCCTATGATACTTGGGAGTCTTGGGGTACAACAATCTATTTTTCTGACAAATCTGGAGTTAGTGGTGTTAGTTTTCACTTTTTCAACAAATTCATTATCTCCAAATGACCCTATCTTTAACGCCTGGGAATATGAGATGGTACTTCATAGAAATCTCAAATCCAAAGTTCCTATTTTTCTCAAAATCAATAAAATTTCAACGATGCACGTTCAAAAGGATCCATTAGATTCTTACATCTTCTAATGGTCTAACACAAATTCCAGTTCAAAGATGCCTAAATTTGGAAGTATATAGCGCATTAATCGAATATGAAAGTGGAAAAGCTAAGTCAGCCCATTATCTTATTCAGATAATTGATTACGACGATCTCAGTGATCAACAACAAGAATGGGTTTCTGAGCGACCAGTGCATCTAGTTACTGATCCTGCTTTGGCAAGAGCCATTAGATTTGTTAATATTTATCATCAATGTTAGGCATTAATTGAACAAGAAAAAATGTTAATACATTGTGGGAACACTACTTTTGCCTATGGTAATGAGTTTAAAGAGTACATGAAGGTTGGAAGGAGCAGTCTCTGAAGATATCTGTGATTATCTCTTTGATGTTGAGGCCAGGAAATTCTTATCGAAAAAAGAAAAGAAATATCTTCTTGAGTTATTTGAGACATGGAATCCAGAGCATTTTTAATTAGATGAAGGTTTTGATGATTATCCTGATAATGATAGTCTGCAAAATATAATTGGGGATGAAGGCATGTAAAATCTCAATAATGATGATTAGTCTTATCATCATTAAAAGTTCAGAAAAGTAGCTGCCCCATTATTGTACTATTTTAACAAGTATCTAGTCCATAAAATAAAGTAGTATACTATAGTCATCAGTGTGTACTGTAGCAATGCGAAAAATCTTTATGTACTGTAGCCATTAGTGCGTCCTATGTACCCCTAACCCTCTATAAAAGGGGAAGTTGTGTACTGAAAAGGGACACGATCATTTGAGCAGTCTTGAGAAAAACAGAAGTCAGGATCCTAAGCGTCTCTAATGATCCTAGCTTTAGTCCTTCTTCAAAGCTTTCCATTGTAATATTTCCTCTTTCAAGCTTTCAATAAAAGAAGTTTCCAAGTAGGAAACATTATTCAATCGAGCCTTAGGTCTTAAACATTATAATTTATTGATTAAAGCCTTACTATCCTTTAAAGTACTTAAAAATTGATTAGTGACTACGGTCTGAGGTAGGAAATAAAATCGATTTGTGCTGTACCTGATCTAAGGAGAGTGGGGTTGAGATTAGCAATCTTTGTAAACCGGAAGCTAGAGGAACGCTGGAGTTCAGCACCGACTAAGTTTAGGTAATGGTCAAAACTCTCTAATTAAGCTTTAATTGTTTTTCTAAGCAGGGTGGGCCGTTAATCATAGAAAATATAATATTTATGGTATAAGTAGTAATTTGTGATAACTATACCATCAAAGTCTTTATACGAAGCTTAATTGCTAAGAATGAATCATATTTCCTATTTTAGATGCTTATTTGCATAGTTCACCTAATCCAGTGACCTTTTTGCAATTTCCAAAAGTTCAAGGACTAAAATAATAAGAAAAAGACCTAAAAATTAGTCACATGAAAGCATAAGATACCCCAGAATTAGATCTCAAATTACAGGAGCCTAAAAATAGTTACCATAGAACTTAGGCACCTATGAGTCACTGAATGTTTATTTGAATCTATTATATTTTTGCACGCCATGAAAATTAGAAAAAAGGAGAAAAATATGATGAAAAATGGTGAATTAAGAGTTTTGGCTCAGCTTCCACTTGACTTGACCCATGTTCAGTCAAAGCCCAGTACCAAAAGAATGAAAAAAAGGAATATATATATATATATATATATATATATATATATATACATATATATATAATATATATATATATATATATATTATATATATATATATATATATATATATATATATATATATATATATATATATATATATATATATATAAAAGAAAACTAGCACCCCCCATCTGATCCTCACATGACTGCTTACTAGCCCCTGCCCCCCTTAACTCCTTTTCTCTCCTCAAAACCAAAAAAGCACCCCCTTTGGTTTGCCTTCTACTTGGAGCACCACCACCATCAGGCTTTACCATCATCTACTTCCATCCTCATCCACCATCATCACTGTGAGCCTACATCACTGAATTCCATCTCAACCATCCATGATAGTGTGAAATCGAGGGTTGTAGATGAAGAAAGTGAACCATCCTTGGGCGAGTACAAATGGAAGAGCAGCAGTAGGCAAGGAAGCTAGGTTTTATTTAGAGATTTTAGGGTTTAATTCCCAATAAAATCTAGAGTAGATTTTAGGGTTTTAGGTTTAAGTTTTCATCCTCTTATATTTTCAGATCTGTTCATTGATCTTCAATTTCAAGTGGTTGATGTTTGATTTCATTAATTTGGAGTGTAAATTCATTATTTTGAATATACAAGAGTATTAATTTTTGGCATTTGATTTTGATCAATCGCAATTTCATCTCCCTATCTCTCTTCTTTGGTTGTTATGCTTTTTTGATTTGGTTCTTATGGATTCTTATTTGTTTTGGATTGATTGTGTAACTTTGATATTCAACCTCCATTGAAGGAGGTGTAGCTTTGTTCCAGGCTGAATTCGAACCCTCATTCCTCTATATGTTCTTCAAATCTACTCTATTTTGTTGTAAGTTTTAGTTTAATTATACGCGTTCTGTTTCTTCTATTTTTTTATTCTTATTTGGGCAGATATGGCTAAAATGTTCTTATGGAATAGAGGTTTATTGTTGCTATTTTGGATTTTATGCTACCTTGTTTTGAGCTCCAAATTTGATTCTAGGTTTGACCTTGATTTTTGTTCGCTTTTGGGTTTGGTTATGGACTTACCTGTCCTCCATTAATGGGAGCCTGAACCATTTTGGGTGTGCAAGACTACCAGATTTGAATGTGGGATGCCCTATTCTTCTGCTCTATTTCCTTCTCTTTACTGTCTTTCCTCTTTTAATTCTGGATCATCAATTAGCGAAGAACTCTGTTTCCTTCTTTTCTTCCATTTGCTTTTACACTTTTCATTTCATTTCATCTTACTTCATATGTGAACAAGTCATTAAGAAAGCTTAGATAGGTTGGAGAGTAAGTTGTCCTTCATAAATATGAGCTAATTTTAACTTACTTTCCCTTTTGATTTTGAGGTTAAATAGATAGTGATTTTTAGTATAGTTCATGTGATTCAATTTAATTAATACAGTATTTAATCATTTGTAGCTCAATTAGGTGCGACGAATTCATGTATGGCTTATGTTTATATTAATAGTTAATTTTACCACATTCATGGTTAAGGATAGTTTAATTCTATTTAGGATAAGTTAGTTAATTGTGGCCTAATTTCATCCTCGTTCTCGTGGAGACTACCCTCAATTAATGCAATAAAAGTTGTATTGTGGCATTTAAAAACACATTGGAAAGCCTCGTACACTACTTTTCTCTGTATAAAATCCATGAATGACAAAAGGTAGACCTGGCCTATATGTATAAGTATGGGAGGGGCTGAGACTTGGGTTGGAAGCTATATTCTTACTAGGAAAAATATTATAGGAGAAGATTATGTGGTGGACGTTTGTGCTTGTTTTAATGATGATGTTGGGTTTGGCGTGGTAGAGAAGTTCAATAGGCTGCACCAAGTTGGGAACCCGGATGATTATTTGGATAAGTTTGAAGACCTTAAAGTTTTATTCATGATTACAAACCTTTTTTACTTCTTAATGACTGTTATCCTGATTACTTTGTTGGAGGCCTTAAACCCCACCTGAAATCATTTGGCAAAGCCTTCACCATAACATACTCTCTTATGCTATCGAATATGCTAGATATCAGGAAGAGATGGTTGAAACCCTTAAGATCAAGAATGAAACTACCAAAGCTTATGTTCTAATTACAAAAGGCATTCTGCTAAATCCCAGCAAATTTTTTATTAATTCTGGACCTTCTTTTCCCATCACTAGAAACACCTTGGAAACTCAATCTACCAACGTTAAGAGTACTCCAAAATGCATTCTAGCTTCTAAGAGCATAGAAAAGATAGCTAAAGCTCCATGATGTTTCTATGATTGTGATAAGCCACTTGAAAGGGGGTAAACCTATGCTAATAGAAGTACTTATTTATTTTGGTTGAAGTGCCAATGGAAGAAGGATAGTATATATAGGTTTTAAGGACTAAGATCCTAAAGATCTATCTCCCCAAATTTAAGTTAGTTCATTAAATAGAGTTCAGGGATGTTAAGCAATGAGTGTGATAACATTTGTGGGGAAGAAGCCATCGGGACCCGGTGGTTCTTTATATCCTTCTCCCTCATTGAGTAGTCTTCGTTTTGTGTCAAAGTCTGTACTTCATTTTGGAACCAAGGTCCTTAATTCTTGGCTACCTTTCTTTGTTTTTTGCTACTGAATTACTCCCTTCACTATCTACACTATTAGGGAAACCTTCTTCGTTCTTAGTGCCCTAATCAATTGAATTTGCCCATATAAGTATTCAGCTCAACCTATTCAATTCTAAATAAATCAAGTGCCTGCCCATGAAAATTTTCTTCCTTATTCTATTTAAAAGTTATTGGATTATATTTTGATAAATGTCTAGTGCAATCAGAATTTGCTTTAAAATTTGCTTTTTTGGGTTAAATCTTGTAAGAATCTATAAAGAGACTTGGCTAGATTAGATCATTTAGGATTTATATAAAGTTTACCATGTATGCCCAATCTTTCGATTTTCATCAACTGTTAGATCATTATTTTAATTATCTCCTAAAAGATTTCTACATTATCCATTGTACGTGAATATTTCTAAAGTTTTATACCCTTTAAAAGTGAACTCTGTCTCTGAAGTTAAAATTCTATCTATATATTTCGATGAAAATCTCTTTCTTCGTTGAAGTACTCTTTCCTATTGTTGTAATATGTCGAAGCTTGGAATATGTGTCCAAAGTAGTTTACTTAGGTTAACACTTGCGGGGCTTTTAATTGCCGAGACTCATCTCTGAGCATTAGCACTGATATTCACATACATGCAATTAGGGCTAACACTAGATGTAGGAAAATTCCTAGCTACACTATCTCTAGAGGATTAAGTCATTTACATGAACGTTTGTTTACTCGAGAATTTAAATTGTGTTTTATTATGATTCATCTTAACAAAGTAAGGAATGCTTCCACTTGGAAATGATGCTCTTTGTTTTCATCTGTCAACGCTTGGAATTAACAATATGTCACTTATTGCTCCATGCTATTAGTGTATTTTAGTATGCTAGGTAACTTTTAGGGTTGTTTCCTCTAGAAGGCTAATAAAGTGGTGGTTCCTTGTGTCCTTCTATTTAGTAAGGTCTTGCACCTTACCAACTTCTAATCTAGTTGTTTTGTATCTTCACTTTGTTTTGTCTTTGGTTATCACTGAGGTTTTTACTAGGGTCGATCTTGAGCTTATTATTAAATTTCTTCAATTACTGGATAGTAAATTAGCCTCCTTGTTATGGATGCTTTGTGGATTAGTTGTATGCCTTTTATGTATGAGCATGTTTGTTCAAAGGTGTATAATATTTGTTCTTGTTAGTGCTTCCTTTGCTTCATTTTCCTTTCTTATTTCCCTGACTCTTTTTACCACCTTGTTTGAAATCTACATGGGCACTTCTTTGAATTTAAGGGATGAAATTCATAAATCTTTTAAGGATATCAAATTTGCTAATCTATTCAAAGGTCCCCCCCATTTCTTACTTCTATGAGGTTAGTATACAAAAACCATTATGCATTTTATTGATAACTTGTACCATCAATTTTGTGAACAGGAAGGTGTGTCAAGCTTCTACAAAGGATAGTAATAAGGTTAATCGATACCATAGGAAAATGTAAAATGCTCAACTTTAGTTTATAAACTAATTAAGAGTAATGCTCTATTTTGCACAAATAATCGTGGTCTTTTTTGATTGAAATTTTCTCATGCCTTTCCCCAAAACTTTGGTTATTTTTTGTTAACTAGTCTACTCAATTTATCATTGAATAGCAGGTTGTGATGCATTCCTTTACTATTATTGCCATGCACTTTATATAGCAACCCAATTATCTATAGTATCATGTCCTTGTCAATGTTTAGGCTGCTGAGGTTGTACTCCTCTAATTGTCTTAGTTTGATCATTTGTTATTACAAGTTGAAATTGTCATGAGATTATATGTTGAATCTATTCATGAGGAGAGGACATGGGCTTTTTACCTTATGGTCTAAGAACCATGTTTCTATTTTATTGTTATTTATTGGCATTACTATGGAGCCTTTTTTATAATGTTTGTATACTTAATTTTGTATGTAAGATTATTGTGTATAGTTTAATTTATGTAAATCAACTATGAACATGGATAATTATATTTCCATTGTTTATTATTTCTTTCCTGATAAGCGAAATTGGGTGTATGTACTCAAGTTTAAAGACCATATTACTGCGTGATCATTGGATCCATCGACCAGAAGCAAATATGAAAACGTTATTATGGTGAGTGGTATAGAGTATTTATACTCGATTTCAGCACCGTGTTATTGACTGATCCAAGTAAGATGATTCTACCCCTATTCTTTACTAGTTCAGTTCAAATAATTTCTACTAGCTATTCTTTTAAGAACTACTCTAAGTTATGATCATCAGAATCACATACTCATGTAATGCATCACCTTTATGTTATCTCTAGTGAGTGAAATGGAGTATTAGCGTCATTCCCAAGACCATGTTACTGACTGATCCATGGGATCAACAGAGATAAAGTGGCAACTGTAAGAACCTCACCCCAGGGTTCACCCCCCGAGTTCAATTCAATCGCCTTGTAAGTTACCTACCTGAGTGACTTCGGGGACCTTGGGATCAAAAATTATGAGCCTTCCTTGGTGCTTTGAAAGGTTTTGAGGATAGAATTGAGAAAGATTTGGTTAGGTTCTCTAAACCTCTTTGTGTTTTCTCTCGAACATTCTGGTGTTTCCTCATCAATTTTCAAGTTTTTTCTTTACAATTTTATAACGATGTCTATGCTTAGGGGGTAGCGCCTTTTTTATAGCACTTGACGGTAACAAACCAAGCTGATTAAGAGAAAAGACCTAATTTAACTCCTAGTAGGTTTAAGCTAAACGATCACATGCCAGAAAAACCGTAATATGTGAGACCCATTTTAGAAGTAGAGAATATATTTAAGAAGTTGGTCAAGTTCCTGCTGCGAGGAGCCAACCCTGATTCCTAGCCAGTTCAAGCCAGGATCTGATCGGGTTTCTTAGGTTGCAACTTATTTTGGACATAACTTTTACATCCGACCACTGTTTTGAGTGATTCTTTTTTTTTTTCCCTCCTAAAAGCTTATGAAACTAATTCCATAAGTATTAGATAAGTGTGGAAGAAGATATAAGCAAAAATAGTGGCCATATGTCATTTTTAAGACAAGCCCTAATATTCGACTTATGTGTCTTCTCCATTGCTTAGAAAGCTTGTTCAATGAAGAATGTTAAGATCTAAACTCAATAGTTTAACACAACCTAAAGTGGTGTGAAAACATGAAATGAATCTCAATTAGATGTCGAATACTATCAATTTCATCCTATTTGGGTTCTTTTAGCCTTTCGTTGGCATTTTTGGGTTTGAATATGTGGATTAAGAGATTGTGAAACATTTTAAGGTCCTTTATTTTCAACATCTAGGGGTACATAAGTCTTATTCAATTGATTTATCGTCATCAGACATTTCATAAAAAGGAGACAGTTTTAGGTGTTAACACTTTGCCCTTACTTCAGCGAAGCTTGTGTAAGGTGCAGGTCAAAGTAGATAGTATTTGTGCTTACCTATTTAGTGTTGTATTTTCACCTTCTGCTAATCTAGTGGTTCTACATTGACCTTTCACCAATCTAGTGGACCCTTTATCGGTCTAGCAGGCCTTTCATCAGTCTAGCAGTTCTGAATTGTTGGCCTATAACCAAATCCCTGTGAAATTAGTGCCATTTGAGCCTAAAGATCTGTAGCCAAGTCCCTATGAACATCATGCCATTTAAGCCTGGGGACCTGTATCCAGATCCTTATGAACATAGCGGAGTTTGAGCTTGAAGAGCTATAAGCAGATCCTGTAAACTTATATCTTTTCCATTACTTATTGGATTTTTGTGTATCATAGGCCATTATAAAACTTGTTAAATGAAAAATATTAATATCTAAACTCAATATTAATGCACGCTGGTGAAAATATGAAATGAATCTCAGCTAGATATCGAATATGATCAATTTAAGCCTATTTAGGTTCCTTAGCCTTCGGTGGGCATCTTTGGGTTTGAATGTGTGGGTTAAGAGATCATGACACATTTTGAGGCTCTTTATATTCAATATATGGGGGTTCCTAAGTCTTATTTGATAGGTTTATCGTTATTGGGAATTATGGTGAAAAAAGACATATTTTTAGTGCCTATGGTTTACCCTCTTTTTTTACCAAGCCTAAGTGATTAAGGTAAAGGTCAAAGTAGATAGCATTTGCTCTCACCATTTTAGTGCTCTATTTTAACCTTTGTCAATCTAACAGTTTTAAATTGACCTTTAGCTGGTCTAGCAAGGCCTTTCACCGATCTAGTGGTTCCGAATGTTGACCTGTAGCCAGATCCCTGTGAACTCGGTGGCGTTTGAACCTGAAGACATATAGCCAAAACCCTGTAAACTTGGTGGCATATGAGCATGAAGATATGTAACTAAATCCCCATAACATTGGTAGAATAAGAGCATGAAGACCTGTAGCCAGATCCCCATCAATTTAATGGCATTTGAGCCTAAACACCTATAGTAAGATCCCTATGAACTTGATGGCATGAGAGCCTGATGATCTATAATAAAATCCCTGTGGAATTAATGATGTGAGAGCTTAAAGACCTGTAGCCAGATCCATGTGAAATTGATGGCATTTGAGCCTGAAAGTATGTAGCTAGATCCTAGGGAACCTAATGGTGTAAGAGCCCAAAGACCTATAGCTAGATCCCTGTGAACTTGGTTACATCTGAGCCTCAAGTCTTGTAGCCAGATCCTGTGAACTTAATGGTGTGAAAGCCTAAAGACCTGTAGCTACATCTCTATGAACTTATTGGTGTCTGAGCATAAAAACCTATAGCCAAATCCCTATGAACCTGATGGCATGAGAGCATAAAGACCTATAGCCAGATCCCTGTGGACTTGGAAGGCTCTAAGCCTGGAGACCTATAGCTAGATCTCTGTGAACTTGATGGCGTGATAGCCTAGAGACCTATAGCAAAATCCTTATAAACTTAGTAGCGTTTGAGCCTAAAGACATGTGGCTAGATCCCTGTGAACTGGATAGCATTAGAGCCTAAAGATCTGTAGTTAGATCCCCAGTGAATTTGATGGCATAAAAGTGTGTCATTGTCCGGTGTTGAAATGCCAAAGTTCCCACTATGACCTTTTATCGTTGATGTTGATGTCATCTCCTTCTTATGAGAGTCTGTTGAATGTTAAGATGTCTTTGATGTTGAGGTGCTTTTTTGAAGATGAAGATGATAAAAAATGTCCCCTATAGTGGGAACCTCTTGAACTTAGTTACCTTATAACCTGAAGTTTTGTCATCATTCTTTCTGTAAGAACATGGGTTAATTGCCCAAGGGTGATCATGCATGTGTAAAGCTCACTTTAAGGATAAAGTCCCAACTTTGACTCAACCTGATAAAGGTAAAGGCTAAAGTATAAATGTCTTCTATAATAGCTATTTAATGCAATCTCAAGAATATGTAATGTTGATTCATGGTTGTCCAAGGTTGTGTGCCCTTTCTGGAGGTTTACTATCATGCTTGAATATATATTTTCTTCAACCCAGATTCCCAAGTGATGAAGGTCGAGGGTAGGGTAGTAAATAGGCTAAAGACCTATGTACTGATGCAGTGCACCTGCTAATATAAGTGAGACTATGCATGAGTGATGACTATGCAGACTCAAGTTAGAGACATTGCAAACATGTGATGACCTAACCTCATATGTATGTAAGTGAAGATCTCATTCTAAGTTTGGGGTCAATTTGATTAGGCCATATTAAGATATATGTGACTGATAGGTCAGGTATAATGATGTTTTGTGGCTTAACTGCAACATATTCTAGGATGAGGGACAAAATGTTGGGTGATTACTGGGTTAGGTCAGATCATATAGGTATAAATTACCTAATATAGGTAGCCTTTCTTTTTAATGGAAGAGTAACCTTCAATTTTTCATTAAAGTGCTCATATTACAAATAAGCTCTCAATTTTGTTTATTATAATAGAAGCCCTAAATGTCTAGAAATGTGGAATAAGGCCAGCCATAGTTTGAGGGTAAAAACATATAACTTAAAGAAGGGATGCCTACAGGAGGACATTTTAAGGTAGGTTTAAGGGTTACGGTGCCAAAGGAAGAGAACAAGCATGAAAGCTCAAACAATCCTTATGAAATTTCTAAATATGCATGGGCGATGAAGTTAGCATGAATCAACAACGTCTTTCTTTCTCTATTCTCTGTGATGCCCTGAAATTTCTAATTCATTTTTATCACTAATACTTGGCCTATTTAATGCAGCGGAAATATCCTAGTGGGTGTTACTACCGTATTTCACAATGAAATGCAAGGCAAAAAATAATTAGTTGGAATAAATAAAAGTATAAAACAAATTCAAGGTCAAGATCTAATGTCAACTATAACTTCAACATTATTCAATGCTAACAAAAATTTAATCTAAACATCTACGCGGCCTCGCTCATATCCCATCCCCTTGCAGCACATCAATACCTAAAAACAAAACGTTTCAAACAGTGAGACGGAGCTTAATAATGGTCATCCCTAGTCGTAAAACACTCGCTTAAATTCATTTCAAACATTTAGGGGTGAGAAGGAGCATTCAAATAGTTTGAAAACTATTCTCAACTAGTTTAAGATCTTTAAACTTCCACATTAGCCACTATTCAAAGTCAAAACACGTCAATCTTATTAGCGAGTGACCCATCTTGGTATATGGCCATTTACAATGGCACGTATCCGAAAACTGTATGCTATGACCTGGGGAGACTAACTTGTCTCCATATTAAGGTGAACCCACCCTGATCTCATGAGGCATCCTCCCGCAAATTCGCCGTATTCTTTCACTTTAGGATTAGCGTATCATCAATAATCTGTTTGGCATCTCGATAGTCCAACCCATGTCAAACAATCTTCTACTACTTAAGAAAACCACTGAAAACATGAAATGCTTAAATATCTGCATTCATAAAATCACATGATCGCTAGTTGCAATTCACGATTTACATATAAAGTATTCTTGGCATACAACATCGCATAACAGTTTGTAAACATCCAAAATCATTTCAAAAGAGCAACGAAGGGAAGTTAGGGCATAGACATTACCTCGAAGAAGCGTAAGAACCTAGCTTGAGCTTGAACTAAAGTATTGGGCCCAAACGATAAAATAAAACGTCATAATATAAACTAACTTAAGGGAGTTCTTACACACCAAAAATCAACGTTTTCCAACTGAAAAATCAAGTATGCTCCTTAGTCCCACTTCGCTAACATTACTGCAATGAAGACTGATTCTCCAACACTTAAACAAATTTTAAAAGCACATTTATCAATTGAAAGCTCGTATTGAGATTTAATTCCATCAGAGATGGTGAGCATATTTCGAGTTAGTTTCTGATATAATTAGCAGGAGTCATAACTTCACGTAGAGTTGTCGCATTAAAGTTTATGAACCCAATCTGGAAAGATCTTTTAATACCTTACAACATTTCTTTTATGAGCAGTCACAAATAATTACAAGATCTACACTAAAAACCCATGTTTTTTTAGCTTAAATAGTTTCCCGTCAGAAATGAACAGTCCCAAATGAAAATTCATTTCTCTTTCTTTTTGGATCCAAAATTGATGATTCAAAATATCTAGTAAACTAGACTCGTAAATCTATTTTCCTAAATTTGTTCATGATTTTTGGTTTAGTAGATAAGTATAGTTTAATCCCCGAATTTGGCTCAGTGCAGGTCTACTTTCTGGTGTCCCCAAAACCCAATTTTTCATGCATAAAATAATATAACCACTCTAGAAAACTATCAAAAATAAATCTTGACTCATCTTTAATTGCCAATACTTCCTCTAATATCCATTAAACCTACCCAAGCCCTTTGAGGAGAGGTTTTGGAGAGAAAGTTCTGATTTTTACCTTAAAGATGGAAGTGAGGGTAAGGTGGCTACGTATAGGCTTTTAAGCAACTCCAAAGTCTAAAAATTTTGTTATAAATGTGCAAAAGATTAATTAGAAGATAAGGGATGAATTGAACTTACCGTAAAAATCATATATTTTTTTTTAACAATTTTAAACATGATATGAACAATCCTAAAAGCACCTTACTAAGGAACCAAAAAGAGAGATGATGGGTGGCTGGTGGCCAGCAGTTGATAGTAAGTGGCTAGAGGGTAGCAGCTTGGTGGTGGCCTGGTGGTGGCCAGCTGGGAGGAGAGAGATTGTGGCATGTGTGAGAGGGAGAGAGAGAGTGGGTGTGCGTGGGAGGGAGATGAAGAGAAAGAGAGAGCATAGGGCTGGGGTTTTTAAAAACATGCATTCCTTCTCCTTTTTCTCTTTTTTTTTTTTTGAAGGGGGACTAGCTACTAGGAGGAGAAATGGTTTTGGGATATTAAGGTAAGAAAAAACCTCTTGATTTGATTTCCAAAGTTTCAAAGAAAACATTTAGGAGGAAGATAGAATCTGAATATTTTTTTGTCAAATTAAAATTAATACTTTTTTTATTAGCACCTTGGGTTGGGTCAGCCATTAAAGAAGTTGAATTTGGTAAGAAGTAATGAATTTTAAACTTGATCCAAAATTCTAACCTAACGAGGCCCAAACTAAATTACTATCCACGAGCTGAAGCGACCTACCGTAAGTTTTCGAAATTAATAAAATCAACTCACTTGATCATTCTTCAAGAATTATAAATATAAATTTTCGAGGTTTTACGTTCTAACCCCATTTAAAGAAGTTTTGTCCTCGAAACGCCACAAACCACTCAATTACAAAGCACGTAAATTCCCAGGGTTTTACATCTCACCCCTCTCAAAAGAATTTTCATTCTTGAAACTTACTCATACTTATTCTCGTGAATAGATAAGAGTACTTTGATCACATTCCTTCTTTCGGTTCCCATGTTGCCTTAGCTGTGGTGTGGTATGCCCAGAAGACTTTCACAAGTGGAAGTACTTTGTTGCGGAGCTACTTCTCCCGACGGTCCAAAATTTCGATCGGTTGCTCCTCATAAGTTAATTCTTCTCTAAGCTATAGGGGTTCTGGCTCGATCACGTGGGTTGGCTCAAGAATGTACTTACGCATGAAACACATTGTGAACTTTGGAAAGTTCATCTGGCAATTGTAGCCGACATACTACTTCCCCAACACGCTCCATGATTGTGTAACGGCCCTTGAGGTCGGCTTGCTGGATTGCCCGAACCGCATAACACCCTTTGTGGGTGAGACTCATAAAAAGACCTGGTCTCCTACCTTGAACTCCAAGGGCCTTCGCTGCTTGTCCGCATAGCTCTTCTGGCGACTTTGGGCAGCCTTCATCTTTTCTTGGATTACTCATATCTTTTGTGTGGTGGCTTGACTGAGTTCAGGTCCAATAGTGAGTGCCTCATCAATCTCTTGCCAGCATAAGGGCGTTCTGCACCTTCTACCATACAAAGCATCAAATGAGAACACGCTTATGCTGGAGTGGTAGCTGTTGTTGTGCGAGAACTCAATTAATGTCAATTACTCATCCTATGTCTTCTTTAATCCAAAGCACTAACTCAAGATATGCTCTCCAACATCGGGGTTGCTCATCCCGTTTGCCTTTTAGTCATTGGGTTGAATGTAGCAACGAAATTCGGCCTACTTCGAATGCCTTTTGGAGTATTCGTAAAAATAATGCCCAATATCTAGCTCTAGGAGTTGATATGATTGAACTAGGTGGTCCACACCACATAATAAGTTAATGTCCACTAGGTAGACATGAGCAAATACAAACAAGGCTCAGGTATAGCAAGTGATGCTTCGTTTTAGCTTATGAATAAATCTACAATTTGTAACTCTCTTGGTTGGTGGTACCTTCAGAGGTACATGACTTCATACTCTGGTTCCCCTTTACTAATTGCATGAGTGCCTACCCTTAACTCACTATATAATCCCCACTAATAGGTGGATTACATTGTCTTACACCCTTAGTTCACCAAAATGTACTCATCAAGATTTATGGCTCACCAAGTAACTTATCTCAAGCACCCTTAGTTCATTATGATATCCTTAACTCAATCAACTCTTATATATAGTCCTAGAATCACATGCAATACAGTAGTTTCTTTTCTTATCCAAAACGTACATGTTTTTCCTTCCCCCAAACATTCTTTAAGCGTTCACAATGTTGTCTCCCGAGAGCCAAGCTAGCCAACCAAAGCTCAGTTAAGATGATGATACCCAAAAATATAATTCTCTTTTATAAAAGAACTCTGAAATTGTAGCCAAAATGGATATCTTGCTAGATCACTAAAATAGTCATTTCCCACACCAAAGTTTATCTTCATAGTTTCTTGTTGCTTTTCATAATTAGTTCTCCGATAATTTCAGCCACAAGCTTCATGAACATGTTAAACACAATGAGAACACCTAATGGTGTGACACCTATGTATAACCTCATAATATTGAACAATGCAAAAGAACTCTATTACATCATTAATGATGAAAATTCTCGATAAGCTCCCCGCATGATATGTTAGAACATTATAAACAAACTTCCAAAATCCATTCTAATCTAAAGTTTTTCACAAAAAGGACAGCAGTAAGAATCATGTAAGCTATAAAGGCTAGCTTTGAGTTACAAAGTGGTAACAAAATGGAAGTATATAAGCTCAAGTAGTTGCAAGAAAAAAGACTAAATGGTAGTTGCAACTAGAAAGAAAGATCATTAGTGTCTAATAGCAATAACTCAAGGGTCACCAAAGTAAGCATAATGCTAAAAGAGAGATATGAATGTCAATCTCGAGCATTTAGAAATTCCAGAAGAATACTTGTTTAAAGAAACAAACAATGAAAGGAAGTAGCACGATGAGACTAAGGATTCCAGAGAGCAAAAGAAGCCGTCTTGAGTAATGATGGAGGCATATTACAAGTGTATACATGCACTAAGTACAAGAATCGATCAAAAATATGAGAATGCAAGGTTAAATATGGCAAGCAAACAAGCAAAAATTGAATGCGTGAGATCACAAAGCTGAGACTAGTACAAGGCAATGTTTATGTTCATAAATGAAATTGAAATTTTCTATCAAATGATGAAGATATCAACAAAATAGGGTGATAGTTATCCTTATCAAGAAGCGCTTGGTAATAACTTAGGAGTCACTAAGTGAACATAACTCCAAAGGAAACATAAGAAATGCCAAACAAATTCAAAGCTCAATATAGGATCAGTAAATTCAATAAGCATACTCATCCTAAAATTATAGAAAGCAATTAATGAGATGATATCATCATCGAGAAAAACAATTGGAAAGAATTCTCAGAGATAACAGAAGAATAAAGGTGAGAGTCAAGTGGACATATACGGTCACAAAGTGAAAGTAACAAGTAGATGAATAAAAACAAGGGATCACAAGGTTCTCAAGATGTATAAGGTACAATTTACTGGAAAGAAAAAGATTCCAATGACAAGGCAATAAATGTTATTCCCAATAAGCGATTATTATGGTTAGAAGGAAGTTATCCAAGTAAGGTGGGAAACAATAGGTAAAAATGTTGAAGATTTTACAAGGTTAGTAAGGTAAAGCAGTAGGTCAAAGAAAGTATAAAAATGGTTATGGGCTCTCCTGTAACATGCCACATTAGTCACCTGTCCTCCTAAACACCTTAGGTCCACTTCTTACCTAGGATATTATTTTAACTCAACACTACAATAGTTATGTTCAACGCCTAAAATCACCTTGAGTACAAGCCCACAAAGGTCAACTGGGCACCCCCCAATTATCACTCACAATAGGGAAATCACCAAGTAGTCCTTGCATATATATGAGTTTTATATGTCCTCATCTTTGGATTTCTAACCATACATCTACATTTCATACTACATGTAGCTGCAGTCATGTGTGCCTACCATTTTCATCACACATATAGAACATAATATTTAACCATTTTGATCACACATCAACACATCAAGTAACCATACAACATATTGAAGAGGTATGCTAGATGTATAATGACACTTATGGATATATACAATCCCTCTACCCATAGTCCACTCACACTCCACTTTGGTACCTATGTCTATAAGGTTTTAGGCTCTCATTTGGTTTGCATAGCCCAAAAGTGAGTTGTTAGCTCGAACCTAAAGCTCTGATAAAACTCTGTGATGCCCCAAAGATTCTAATTCATTTTTAGCGCTGATACTTAGCGTATTTAATGTAGCGGAAATATCCTAGTGGGCATCATTGTCGTATTTCACAATGAAATACAAGGCAAAAGGTAATTATTTAGAATAAACAAAAGTATAAACAAAAGTTGAGGTCAAGATCTAGTGTCAACTATAACTTCAAGATTATTTAATGTAATAAAAATTTAATCTAAACATTTACGTGGCCTCGCTCATATCCTATCCCCATGCAGCACTCAGTACTTGAAGACAAAACATTTCAAACTGTGAGACGGAGTTCAAAAATGTCCACCCTCAACCATAAAACACTTACTAAAATTTATTTTAAACATCTAGGGATGAGAGAGAACTTTCAAATAGTACAAAACTATTCCCAATGGGTTCAAGATCTTTAAACTTCCACATGAGTGACCCCATTAGAGGGTCTCATAGCCTTCCACCGGACAGCCTTATGGGTTGCTAGAACCCATCTTCATAAAAGGCCATTTACAATGGAACATACTTGAAAACTATATGCTATAACCCTGGGAGACTAGCTTGTCTCAATATTAAGGTAAACTACCCTAATCTCAAGAGGCACCCTCCCGCAAACTCGCTTTAGTTCTTCACTTTAGGATTAGTATATTATAAATAATATGTTTGGCTTCCTGGAAGCCCAACCCATGTCAAACAATATTCTACTAAACAAAACCATTGAAAACATGAACTACACAAATAAAACATTTAGTTGGAACATGATATTCCACATTCATAAAATCACATGATCGCTAGTTGCAGTTCACAGTTTACATATAAAGTCTCCTTGGCATACAATGTCTCATAGCAGTTTGTAACATCTAAAATGATTTCAAAATAGCAACGAAGGGGAGTTAGGGCATAGACATTACCTCGAAGAAGCATAGGAAACTAGCTTGAGCTCGAACTAAAGTATTAGGTCTAAACGCTAAAATAAAACGTCATAATATATACTAACTTAAGGGAGTTTTTACACACCAAAAATCAACAGTTTCAACCCAAAAGTCAAGTAAGATCCTTAGTCCCACTACACTAACATTACTACCCCGAAGATTGATTCCCCAGCACCTAAGCAAATTTTAAAAGCACATATATTCATTAAAAGCTACTGCTTAATTTTAATTCCATCAGATATGGTAAGCAAATTTCGGGTCAGTTTCTGATCTAATTTGCAGGAGCCATAACTTCACATACCGTTATCGCATTGAGGTGTATAGGCCCAATATAGAAAGCTATTTCAGTCCCTTATAACTTTTCTTTTATAAGCAATTGTAAATAATCATAAGAATTATCTCAAGAACCCATGTTTTTCAGCCTAGTTAGTTTCCTGTTAGAATTGTGCAATCTCGGAAGAAAATTCATTTCTCCCTCGTTTTAGATCAAAAATTGATGATTCAAAATTCTTGGTAAACTTGACTTATAAATCTACCTTCCCAGATTTGTTTATGATTTTTGGTTTAGTAGATAAGTATAGTTAATGACCGAATTTTGGTCAATTTAGGTCTACTTTGTGGTGTCTCCAAAACCAAATTTTTCATGCACAAAATCATATAACCACTCAAGAAAACTACTAAAAATAAATCTTCAATCATTTTTAACCATCAATACTTCCTCTAACATCTATTAAACCTAGCCAAGCCCTTTGAGGAGATGTTTTAAGAGAAAGTTCATGT
The DNA here is from genome assembly GCA_029747015.1 of Carnegiea gigantea. Classification (NCBI taxonomy): domain Eukaryota; kingdom Viridiplantae; phylum Streptophyta; class Magnoliopsida; order Caryophyllales; family Cactaceae; genus Carnegiea; species Carnegiea gigantea. The sequence continues at coordinate 338,516 of JAKOGI010000572.1, read as the reverse complement.
TTTTACCTTGAAGATGGAAGTGAGAGTAAGGTGGCTACGTATAGGCTTTTAAGCGATTCCAAAGTCTGAAACTTTGATTATAAATGTGTAGAAGATGAATAGAACTTACTGTGAAAATCATATACTTTTTTTTTTTACAATTTTAAACATGATATGGACAACCCTCAAAGCACTTTTCGAAAATAGAGATGAGGGGTGGCTCGTGGCTAGCGCTGACGGCTGGGGGCCAAAGGGCGGCACCGCTGTGGTGGTCGAGTGGTTACCAACTGGGAAAAGATAGAGGGTGGCGTGTGTGAGCTGGGGAGAGAGAGAGAGAGTGAGTGTGTGTGAGAGGGTGAGGGGGAGAGAGAGAGAGAGAGAGAGAGAGAGAGAGAGAGAGAGAGAGAGAGAGAGCATAGGGCTAGGGTTTCTTAAAACATACATTCCTTCTCTTTTTTCTCTTTGTTTTTTTTGAAGGGGGGTCGGCTGCTAGGAGAAAGGGGGAAAGGGTTTTGGGAGATTAAGGTAAAAAAAAACCCCTTGATTTTATTTCCAATGTTTCAAAGGAAAACACCTAGGAGGAAGATAGAATCTGAATTTTTTTTTTAGTCAAATTAAAATTCATACTTTCTTCATTAGCACCTTGGGTTGGGTCAACCATCAAAAAAAGGGGATTGGGTTAGAAGTAAAGAGTTTCAGGCTTGATCCAAAATTCTAACCTAACAAGGCCCAAACTAAATTACTACCTACAAGCTCAAGCGACCTACTATAAGTTTTCGAAATTAATAAAATCAACTCACCTGATCATCCTTCAAAAATTATAAAATCAATTTTCGGGGTTTACAGTTCTTCTTTTCAAACCTTTTTTTTTCATCCTTCTCTTTTCTTTTTTTTTTGGGGTTCTTCTCTATTTTTTTTCTCTCTTTTTTCTTTTCTTAATAGAAGGGACCGTTCACCTAAACGCACTTTTCTTATTGCTAAGTTCAATGTCACTCATTGATACATCCCAACTCCCAGCTTAGGTCAAATATGGTTACCAAAGAAATAGACTCATAAATGTTTAAATGGGCTCCGAGTGGTAATATATCAAGTTCAACAAGGGTATCAATGTAGGTTGGCAAAGGATGCATCCTTTCCTATGTATGTCCTTTAAAACTGCATGGCCTATTGCAAAGAAATTTCTAATCTTCCCCTTTTTCAGTTGATAGATTGAAATCCTTCCTCTCTTTTTTATTTATTTCTTTCCCTCTCTTTTCCCTGGAGTTGTCATCAGACAAGAGCATTCTAGTGAAGGAGAAAGATGGAATACACTTAATGATTATTAAAAGTGTAAAAGTCTCAAGACTTGGATTCAAAAAATGGAAGGATTAGTGGATAAAAAAAGGGACTCCTTGACTGAAGTCATGAATACAAGTTCAAGGTATTGGTGCCTTTAGAGTGGAGGTATATCATACGCTTAGTAGTGAAAGCCTAAAATTAAGGAATTACTAATACATTTAGTCCCTTGTCACAGTATCTTAGATGAATGAGAGAACCTTTTCTAAATGATTATACAAGCTTAATTATATGATCTTGGGTCTAGTGTTAAAGGTAAGCCTAGGGTAGGCCTATTTAACTTGATTTAAAGTGACCCTTTTTTCTCTTTTTCTTTATTTTTGGAATTTGCCCTTAATCCCTGAATGGTAAGCTTAAACTTGTTAACTCTTTGCCTAAGATCCATAACTAGAGTTTTGTGCTAATCAAATTTTGCAATCACTTCCCTAAGATGTCCCATTTTTTATTTGCTTTTGGATTACCATTTAAAGTAATCTTCATAAACATGCATCTAAGCATCATCTTGCTCATCTTTGTTATCCCAAGTAGTAAAGTGATAGTTTGAAATGTGGAATTTAATGAAGGTGGGTAATGAAGGGCACACGTTAATGGCCTTAGCTATTGGTTGCGTTACATGACTAATGAGTTGCGATTATATAAGAAGGACGCGGTGTCATAGTGGGCTTGAAGGTTTAGGCTAGGATGGGAATGAATGGGGTTAAGATGTTGGTTTATGTTGAAATTAGACCTTACCTTAGATTAGGCCGTAAGTTAGGCTTGGCAATTTAGCGTATAAGCCTAAGTTGCATATAAGTATATGACAAGCCTAAGCATGACTTTGGTTTGGTTTACCTAGAATGGCTAGTTTAGACATGTAGATGGATTTAAGTAGACTCATGCATAGATTCTAGACCTAGGGATAGATGTATGATGCAAGGACCATGGAGTCATGCGTGGATAGAGTATCTTGATAGTAACTAAACTTATTATGAATAAAGTGCATGATCGAATGCAACCTATAATGGACTAGGGCTCTAAAGGTCTAATGGGCCACATCGTTGACTGTGGGCATAGATAGACTCAGAATAAACCATTATAACCCATGAATTAACTCCTATCGAGAGCCTTGTTTCAATTTCGTGCCATGTATGTGGACTTAAGGGAAATAGACTAGACTAGACCTCCTACTAGGGTCCCAGCTGGGTTCCCAGTAGGCCATAAAACTAGCATCCTTACTTTTCCCACTTTCTCTTAACTTCATATGCCTGCATGCAAACTTCAAGAATCCTGGTGGGGTTCTTATGAACATAGGTTAGGCTTAATTTCCACCTATTCTTCTAGACATATATTGGCCCTAAAACTAAGGCCACTACTATAACTTCCATGACTAAAATTGAGGCTAGACCCTATTTGGGGCTTGGGTCAACAACCCTTAAGGCTCAATTGGCCCAAAAGCAACTTTGGTTGCTAACCTAGTTACTAAACTTGACTGTTCTTACCCTAGGCTCTCCTAGACAAAATGATGAATTTCTGGATCCTAAAGCATTTATGCAATGGCCTTTAGGCATGTATTAGATCTAGACAGTTAATTAGAGTTCTAAACATTCACATAATCACGCATTGCAGATGAGTTCCAAACTAATCTAAAATTCTAACTGATAAAGAGTTTGGGTAAGGTTTTAGAACAGTCCTCTTATGACCCAAATGCTTCATACATCGTCCATAAGGTGCATGGCAAGATTAGAACACTTTGCCTGCTTTCCATATCATATAGACCAAGAAAGTGTGTTAATAGTGGGGGGAAAATTACATAGAGGTACCCTCTGTTTATCGTAAAACATTTTAAGGGCCCTCTAATTTGATAACTAATTATAAGGTGTCCTGTATTTTGTGGTAACTAGCAAAAAGGGCTCTATTCACTGTTTACCTATTTTGCACAAACGTCTTAAAACTTTTCATATTTGCGAATCTACAATCAATCCTTAAAAATTCACTTTTGAAAAATCTAAATTTGTGTTTGTGATATTTTGCCCACTAGTACTATTTGAAGCGCTCTTTCAATTGGTATCAGAGCCACGTGGGCAAAAATAATTGAGATAATTAAGCTAATTAATGATTAATGAAGCTAATTACCTGTGTTTAATAGTGATTAATGCTTGAATCATCACCGGCCTGCCCTGGACTGAATTATTCTCACATTGTTCATCACCGGAAGGACTTTCTCCCATAGCACCTTAATTAAACTATATAACTGATATAATTTTAGAATTAAAAGTAGAATTAGCTAAAATTAAGACTGAAGTGAAGGAGCTTAAAAGGAAAACATCGCTAATTCACCTTTCTCTAGTTAACGAAGTAAGGCATAGCAGAAGAGCTACTTCTAGTATTAGTACTCCATTTCAGCATAATTATCTTTTCCAAAACCTAGAAAAACAAGATTCTATTTCCCTTGCACGAGATAAAAATCCAAAAAGAAGTAGGAGAAAAATACATTGAGAATGATGGAAATACCAGCTGCTATATTCAGAAATTTATACAGAGAAATTGAAACCGAATTTATCGGAGCTAAATTAGATTCTGAAGAAAAAACTAGAGAGTGGCAGAGAAAAATTAATGATATAGAACTATGGGATATGAGATACTTGGAAAATTATATTGCTAAATTTAGTAAATATTATTACAAAATAGGGCATAATGAAACCAATCTTGGTATGTTCTATGACAAATTGCCATATCTTATAAACTCTATAATTAATGAAAAATACATGGCATATCTGGAGCAAGCAGATGTCATTGATACCCTTAGTTCAAGAATTTCTTATTTAAGAAAATGGATCAATGATCAATACCTTGATCTCCAAAAGTAAAAGAAGATTAAGAAGCAATTCCTAACTTATTGGGATTCACCTCACCAATGAGGAAAAGAACTTGAAAAAACAAGGAAAAGAAAATTATATAAGAAAAAGAGTTTTAACAAGCAAAGAAGTGAGAAATATAAAAGAAAATATTATAACAAACCAAATCCAAAAAAATGTAGAATTTTTAGGAAAGCAGCTTATTGTTCTGCAAGGAAAAACAATTGCAAATACTGGACATACGGAGAAGTAGGATATTCTGCAAATGAATGCAAAATAGGAAGAATAACAAGCTTATTGAAACCTTGGGAAGCTTAGGTTAAGTAGATCTTAGTGAAGATAAGGCTTTAGAACTAGCCTTAAGCAACAACAAAGAAATTGTTGAAACAATATTGGACAATAAATATGAAGAAATTGATTATGAAGAAGCATGTCATATGATGAAGAGTAGCTCTATTAGTCTTGGTGATCTTCAAGGAGAAGAATTTGTTGTAGACAATGATCATGAGGAAGCCAAAGGAGATTGTGTTCTTCCTATAATCCAAAAAGACATGACCTATAAAAAATACATCTTTCAATTAAAAAGCAAATATGTATGTGAAATGATGGAAGGAGATATGGAGATAAAGCATTGTGAGTATGACATTAGGGAAGTTAATCTCATTAATTGAAAAAATATCCTTAAGTATAATAAAGATAAAAAGCATAGCTATATCCATGTCGGAAGTATCTAAGTTCAAATCACTCCATCAGAAGACTATGGCAAAGATATTGATCTTTACACTTTACTCTATGATATTAGGTATACCAAATTTAATAATCAAATTATCATGGGGACAAAGACCAATTTATGTACCAGGTCAGTAGGATTCAATTGCCGACCAGAATATTATGTGAGTTTAAAAGATAAATTTGCTAAAAACTTTCCATCCCTTGTGATAAAAACAATTGGGACGGACATGAAAAGAGGTGGATATCCTTTAAGGATATTTTTGAAAATTATCTACAAATTAGATAATACAATAGATCCAAAGACTAAGGTAACAATGATATACGCAGAAAAATTTAAAAGTCCTACCCCTATGCAGAAGATCCAGAAGATTAAGTCTAATTCTCAAGAGATAAAAATCGATTGTTCATATATATCTAGCTTTGCTAACCCTACAAAGATAAATAAGAAAAAAATAATAAAAATTGATGAGGAGGGTAAAATCACCATTAAACCCCAATTATTAAGGAGCATGAGTGCAAGATCAGATTGAGGAGAAGGATCTTCATCAGCCAAAGAAGAACTTAAAGAAGATGACATAATTAGCATGACCAGCGAAATGAGTAGAACGAGTTTTGAAGCTCAAGACCCAGTATAGATCGAATTATAAGTCTAGATAGAAAGGTTATTGGGTACAAAATAAGAATTGTTAGTGAACCGATTTATGAGGATGAATTAGTCAAAAATATGACTATGAAAATATGCTATGAAGTCACCAACACAAATCCTAATAGTATTTATATCCCAATAAATGTATGCTTAGAGGGATACAATAAGTATGAGTTATGTACCTACATAGATAGTGGTTGTTCTATATATTTTGAAAAATGATCATTATTTCCAGAGTTTATGTGAAAAAGAGCTAAAAATCCTTTACAAGTAAGGATAGCTGATAATAGCATTATGAGCTATAATGAGGCAATAGAAGGGTTACTCATAGAATTAGGAGGAGTCCAATACATTATACCAATCCTATGGGCTACTGATCAACCCTCTCATGATATGATTATTGAAAATAATTTTCAAATATTATATTCTCCATGCACACAGACCATAAACAAGATAATATTCACAATTAATAGTCACTCAGTTCCTATTGAAAAATTAAGTAAAACCTATACTCATTAGAAAATTGAGTTTATATTCTGCTAGCGTGGTGAGAAAGTAATGACTGCACAAAGAGAGGTGGCATTAACAATCTCACTACTCGAGTTATCTATTAAAGAGCAAATCGCGGAACAACAAGAAAAATTATCTAAGAACTCTACTCTGATAATCCACTAAAGTTTTGGGATAACAATAAGACCTTTGCAAAAATTACTTTGTTAAATCCCAACACTATTATTCGAGTCCACAATAGGATATCCAAGAATTTGATAAATAAATCAAAGAACTCCTAGATAAAGGATTAATCAGAAATAGTAAGAGTCTTCACACCAGTCTACTTTTATTGTAAGAAATCATGCTGAAGGAAAAAGAGGAAAAGCGAGAATGGTAATAAATTACAAAAACTTAATGATAATACTGTCTTTATTGGTTACTATATTCCTAACAAAACAGTCCTTTTCAATAGAATCCAAGGAGTCTCTTGGTTCTCGAAAATGGATTGCAAAAGTGGATATTGGCAAATTAAAATGGATAAGGAAAGCATTCCTTTAACTGCATTTAGTGCCCCACAAGGACATTATGAATGGATAGTAATGCCATCTGATCTTAAAAATACACCTTAAATATTTCAAAGAAGAATGGATAATATCTTTAAAGACCTTAATCATTGTTGTTTAGTTTAGAATCGATGATATCCTTATCTTTTCAAAGACTATAGAATAACACAAAGATGATGTCTTAGTTGTAATCCAAAGGTGTATTAATCATGGTACCATACTCGGTAAGAACAAGTGCATTTATGCTGAATAAGAAATTGAGTTCCTAGGCTTAGAGATAAAAGCTAGACAGATCATCCTACAAAAGTAAATTTTAGAAAAGATAGAGAATTTTCCTAAAAAAATTGAAGATAGAAAGTAATTAGAAAGGTTTCTTGGATTTCTTACTTATGCTTTAAACTTCATTAAAGATTAAGCTAAATTAAGAAAGCCATTACACCAGAAACTCAAGAAAGAAGTAAATCGGACATGGACCATTAATGACACAAAGATTGTTCAAAACTTCAAAAAGATGTGTAAAAGTCTTCCTGTTCTTAATTCACCTAATGAAGAAGATGATTAGTTCTTGAAATAGATGCCAGCAATGAGTACTAGAGTGCGGTACTCAAAATTAAATAAGGAGAAAAACTCTGCAAAAGATTACAGTAGAAGTTTCAATAAGGCAGAATGCAACTATCCTATAATGAAAAAAGAAATCCTTGCAGTCATAAGGGAAATTGAAAAATTCATAAATCTTTTTAGTCCTAATAGCTTTTCTTATTCGAATCGATTGCAAAGGAATACTCGATTTTGTGAAAAAGAAATTATCAAATATGCAAGCACAAGGGCGACTCTGCATTGGCAATTATGGCTTAACCAGTTTTCTTTTGTATTGAACACATGCAGGGATCGAATAACTCTCTGGTAGGCAGTCTAACTCGATAACTCGCCAATGGTGATCATCAAAGCCGACCTCCTGCCAGGAAATCCTTAATGAAATGACATTCCTACTAGAATGGGTTATGCCTTCTAGTAAAGTCCTTATAGATAACTTGGAATTCCATACGAAAAGTAGATCACGTTTTGGTCTACTATCTACTACCTACCTAATAGCCCAAAATTTTTCCTTTTAGAGTTATAAGTTAATTACCTACAGTGTCCTTATGATATCCAAGAAAACATAAGTTCTCATGTTCGAGAAAAATGGTTTAATGAGTGGTGTGCAGCCTGCATGGACTTTTATCATCAACATTCTCATGATATTTAGGAGTCATGGGGTATAATAATCTACTTTCCCAATAGGTCTGGAGTTGGTGGTATTAATTTCCCAGTGAATTTATTATCTCCAAATGATCCTGTTTTTAAAGCCTGGGAATACGGGATGATACTTTACTTCATATAAATCCCTAATCCAAAGTTCTCATTTTTCTCAAAACTAACAAAATTTCAGCAATGTATGTTCAGAAGGATCCATTAAATTCTTACATCTCCTCATGGTCCAACGAAAGTCTCAGTCCGCAGATGCCTAAATTTGAAAGTATGTAGGGCATTAATCTAATATGAAAATAGAAAAGTCAAACCAGCCTATTATCTTATTCTATTTGGACAATCTCAAGGATCAACAACAAGAATGGGTTTTTGAGGTACCAGTACATCTAGTCCCTAATCCTACTTTAGCAAGAGCCATTGGATTTTTCAATATTTATCATCAGCGTTGGGCATTAATTGAAAAGGGAAAAGCATTAATGCATTGTGGAAACACTACTTTCACTTATGACAATGAGTTTAAAGAGTATATGAAGGTAGAAGGAGCAGTCTCAAAAGATATCTTTGATTATCTCTTCGATGTTGGGGCTGAAAAATTCCTATCAGCAAAAGGAAAGAAATATCTTCTTGAATTATTTGAAAAATGGGATCCAGAGCATCTTAAGCAACTTGATGAAGATTTTGATGATTATCCAAATAATAATGGTCTGGAAGATATAATTGGAGATGAAGGCATGCAGAATATCAATAATGATGACTGGCCTTACCATCATTAAAAGCTCTTAACAGTGGCTGCTCCATCATTGTACTATGTTGATAAGTGTCTAGTTTATAAAAAAAGTAGTGTACAATACCCATCTGTATGTACTGTAGCCATGTGAAAATTAGTATGTACTGTAGCCGTTAGGGCATACTAGGTACCCACATCCCCTCTATAAAAAAAGAGGTCGAGTGCCGAGAAGGAATACGGTTATTTAAACATTCTTGAGTTCTAGAGAAGTCGGGATTCTCTATTTCTCTATGAGCAAGTATCTCTAATGATCTTAGCTTAAAGTCCCTCTTCAAAGTTCTCCATTGTAATATTTCTACTTTTAAGCTTTCAATAAAAGAAGTTTCCCAGTGGGGAACGTTATTCAATCAGACCTTATGTCTGAAATATTATAATTTCTTGATTAAAGTCTCACTATCCTTTAAAATACTTAAAACTTAATTAGTGACTATGGTCTGAGGTAGGAAATGAAACAGATCTGTGCTATGCCTAATCTAAGGAAGGTGTGGTTGAGATTAGCAATCTCTGTAAAGCGGAAGTTACAGGAACGCCGGAGTCCAGCGCGAACTAAGTTCAGGTAATGGTCAAAAATCTCTAATTAAGCTTTAATCATTTTTACTAAGTATGGTGGGCCATTAACCACAGAAAATATAATATTTATTATATAAGTGATAGATTGTAATAACTAGTACCAGCAAAGTTTTTATAAGAAGTTAAATCGATAAAAACGAAGCATATTTCCTATTTAGACGCTTACTTGCATAGTTCACCTAATCCAGGGACCTTTCTGCAATTTCTAAAAGTTCAAAGACTAAAATAATAGGAAAAAGGACCGAAAAATTAGTTAACTAAAAACATATGGTATCCTGGAATTAGATCTCGAATTACAGGGGCCTAAAAATAGTTACCAGAGAACTTAAACACCTGAGAGTCACTAATTGCAATAGTAGGTGAAATAGTTGCATACTCAGTTGGAAGTCTAATCAAGCAATCAAGTTAACTAGCTATTTTCCTAGGGGGCATAGTAGAGTTTAACCTAGAGGTACTGTTAACCCGAAACGACGATACCTTTAATGCATGAATTCCTGATGCAAGCGTAACTAAATACAATTTCCCGTAACTATTCACTGATCTCTTATCTAAAACAAAAACACAAAAAACGTTTGAAATATAAGCCGAAGCTCAACACATACATCTCTATGTAGTAAAATAGACTTGGAGTTTAAATAGTTGGGCGCACGCATTTCAAAACATTTTATTTGCAAATAGGAGAGAGAGAATGTAAGAGTAAAGTTGATTTGCCAGTTATTATCTGGAAGTGGACCCCTGTTACCGTCTGCAGCGATCTTGAGATAGGTGTACACCTCCTAGGCCGATCGGAAAGCCTGAGTTGCAGCCGCATGGGTAAATTGAAAGGCATAAGCCCTGATGATTGATAATTGATGGGGCTACTTGCTTATGTGACAAAACATTGCATAAAATGATTCATTATATGAATATCATATTGATTGTCTATAACTTGAGAAACACGTGAGTTTTCGAAGAGCACAGGCAATATATATACGTGGTCCTTGAAAGTCTCTCTCCGCTTTAGTAGAAATCATTTGCTGGCAGCTTAAAGCAATAGAGGTGGCCTCACTTCTACTCCAAATACGTCATATTCTCGATTAGTGCAAGATTAAGAAATCTTATTATAATTCTTGACTTAATGAAAAATTTAATTTCCTTTGACTTTCCTTTGCGGGTGGTCACCACTATAAGGACCATGCCGAAGTGTTCACATTCCCCAGGCATGGTTCCCCCACGAATGGTTAGGCCTGCTTGCTAGGTATTAAGATTCAAAACTGATTTTTTAATTTTTTTTTGCTTAAAAAACGATCAAACTGCAGTAGAACAAGCGGAATGGGCCCAAGAATTGGACCAAAATCCTGATCAAAGAACTCACTGAGTTCACGGGCCAGGCCTAGGTCCAGTCTTTTCGTATAGTTTCGTACAGTATAGGCTGTCTGATGTAGAGAATGCTAGGTTCTTGGTCTAGATAGTTGCTTTGTCATGGATCTTGAACCTATTCGACTCCAATCCAAAAATAAAAATTTAATAAAAATAGTAAAGTAAATTAATAAAGGTCCTTGTGAGTTTTTTTAAAAAAAAAAAAAACTTAGAAACCAAATTCTCATTCTAAAACAAGCAATAACCGAAGGGATAAGAGGATCCTTTGAACCATAAATTGAAGGGAAACCAAAAAGAACAATAAGCTTGTTTCAAAAAGTTTTTCTAAAAATCCCCCAAATAATTCTTAGTTTGGGAAGTATCTGACTCCATAGATTCAAATCAAGGATTGAGATTCGAGGGCGCAGGTATGATATTGTGATGGAATGTATCACGACACTACCCGTCATTATCGAAAGCCTCTACTAGTCAATATGACGAATCAAATCTAATTACACTACAAACAAACAATCATGCAGCATATTAGGATCAAGAAGATAATACAAATCAAAAATATCATAGTCTATAAGAATTGAAAGAAATAATGCAATTAATTATAGCGCACCAAGGCTAAACTAATTAAAGACTGCGTCTTTTCTAAAGCCAAAATTTAACAAAGCAAAGTGAAAGAAAGTAAAGAGAAGGAGGAAAGATTTAGGTTTGAAAGATTGACGCCCTCATATTATTTGTCTGATTGACTTAGGGAACCTTGGAATTGAAAATTATGAGCCTTGAGTGGTGCTTTGAAGGATTTTGAGGATAGATTTGACAAGGGTTTCACTAGTTGTCTAAGCATCTTAGTGTTCTTACTCGAATTTGCGGTGTTTACTCATTAATTTTCTAATTTTATCTCAAATTTTCTGGTGATGTCTAACCCTATGGGGTACCCCCCCAATTAAGAAAAGGCGATTTTATTCAACTTTCGATAGGCTTAATCTAAACGAATCACCTATCTAGATAAAATTGTAATGGTTGAGACTCATTTTAGAAATGAATAAGAACTCTAAGAACTTAGTCAAATTCCTGCTACATGTATTGCCAAGTTCGTGGCCTGTACAGACTAGAACTCGATCAATTTTCTGGGCGATGGTGGACTACAACTTGTTTTGGACATAACTTTCTCATTCGACCTTTGAGTGATTATTTTTTCCTTGAAAGATTATTTAGTCTATTTTCTAATGTAACCAACTTTAATTGGGTTAGGCCCTGTTCTTTTCGTTGAAAAATTAGAAGTGTGGGACCGGTGGGAGTGGAAAAGGGGGGGAACGAGTAGGTGGGAGTGGGTAGGAGTGGTATTTTTTAAGTGTAGAAAAGGGAGGAAGGAGTGGGAAGAAGTGTGAAGGAGTGGAAAGGAGTTGAATGAAGTAGGAGAGTTGATGTAAATTACGTATTTTATTTTTTTAATATAATCTTTTATTTGTAATAGTAATTACCAATGATAAAAAAAATTTTAGACTGGAAAAAATATTTTTCTGTGTTGACTCAGGTATGAAATATTGTTTCGTGATCGTTGTTGCCCCAAAAAATCGTAATTTTCATTATTCGTAAAATAAATTACGGATTTATTTTTTTTCCATGTATTAACCAAATACAAACAACGAAAAAAATACACATATGTTCAGGCCTTATTCTTTTCGTTGATAAATCCAAATTTATCAACCTCAACCAACTTCAAACCATATCAACCCACTTCACGAACTTCAATAAAAAAATACCAACTTTAACTAACTTCAATCCACTTCAGCCTATTTCAACCCATTTTTCACTATTTTAACCAACTTCTACCCATCATACAAAAAAGAAAACTCAACCAACTTCAACCTACTTCAACCGACTTCAATAAAAAAATACCCACTTCAACCTACTTCAATCCACTTCAATAAAAAATACCCACTTCAGCTACTTTAACCTACTTTTACAATCTTAACCAACTTCACCCATTTACCAACCCATATTTTCCAATGAAAAAAATAGGCCTTCAGTACATGAAAAGCAATTTTCTGCAATTTGTGTGAAGAACATTCAATATTTTGTTAGTAATGCACACGGAAAAAATTTTCTGCTCAAAATACACGTACAATACATCTGCACCTCCTGTCATAAATTACAAACAATGCTTAAAAAGTTTACATGTTCCTTCATTATGCGGGAAAAATCATCTGCAAATTTGGCCCCAAATTACGATGAACGAAAAATAAATATGTTACACATACAGCAACAACCATTCACACTTTGGTGACTTATAACAAATATTTCGTAACCAACGCAAAAAAAAAATAAATAAATTAAGCATCTCTTCTAAGTCACAAAAAACTAACATTTGCTTAACAAAGCAGGAAAAAAATTATTATTTCTTCAATATATATAACAAAAATTACGTCATCCACCATTTCTGGCATGACTAACAAATATTTCCATAGCATGCAAAAAACAAATAAAACTTTTCATAGTTGTTATCAGACTATTCGTACATACAATTATATAAATTATAAAAATTTCAAAATGTGAAAAATAATAGTTATATGTAGGAGTGGGAAAGAGTTGGTGAGAGTGGACAGGAGTGGGAGGGAGTGGTATTTTTTTAAAAGTGTGGGAAGATGTAGAAAGGGGGGAAGGAGTGGGTGGGTGGAAAGGAGTAGGTTAGATCTATTAAACTACGAAAAGAACAGGGCTAATTGTAGAAGAAGAGATGAGCAAAATAGTGAACATGTGTCATTTTCAGTACAAGCCAAAATATTCGAACTTACGTCTTCTCCATTGTATATTAGATTTTGGTGTATTATATGTCATTAGAGAGCTTATTCAATGAAGAATATTGATATGTATACTGAATAACTTAATGCACCTCAGAGTAGGGTGAAAATATGAAATGAATCTCAACTAGATGCCAAATATCATCAATTTGGGCCTATTTGGGTCCTTCCAGCGTTTGGTGGGCATCTTTAGGTTTGGATGTGCGGGTTAAGAGATTGTGGCACATTTTAAGGATCTTTATTTTCAACATCCAGGGGTCCCTAAGTCTTATTCGATCAATTTAAATCTTATTCGATCAATTTATCGTTATCTGATATTCTATTAAAAAAAAACAGAGACTTTTTATGTTTCTACAGAAACGCATCTTTTATTGACTAGATACATGAGGATTTTATATCTGAATGTGCAAGTAGCTAAGAATTATGAACTTAAACAAGAGCTTGGATTTCTTAATTGAATTATTAAATCAAATATTCTAGTCTTACTAAAAACAATCGTCGATATGTAGAATACAGATTTGATTGTTAAGAATCTTAGCTATCAATGTCATGATGCAGTACCACCCCCATAATCATTGGAGGGGGTTTCGGCTACTAGGGAATGCAGAAAATGTGGATGTTAATAATACTGCAAAGGAACTTTAAGCAATCAATTGCATTGTTTACAACAAAGTTGCCATGAAACAAGGTGTGCTTGCAGCTATATATACGTGAGCCCATGATCATAAAAAATGAATCTTGGTGCCATATAAAGCAACTAAATGGTGTAATTGATATGCCTCAGTGTATTATGGGCTACATTAATGACATATTACAACTAGTGGAGAAACATAGCTCAATGTTTCTAAATGTAAAAATAAATCCCTTGCATGTAGCAAATAAGTTGCTGGCAATGTTCAGGGAAGGATATTCATGTGGGAAAATTTTGTCTGAGGTAAAGTTATTTTATGAAAAGTTAGAAAGAGTTATTGTTGGGAAGATTGTATTCAATTATTTAAATAGGCATTTTAATTGTTTTGATTATGCTTAGTGTTACTAAATATAGAATCGACACACCCTCTAGAAGATTAACAAAGTTTAGTTATCAGCTTTCATAAGCTCAATGTCAAACACTTATAATCTAGTTTTAAAAAATTGGAAAATGACTATACTAGACACTTCGATGTACCGTGCAGCATAAATCCTTAAAGAGATTAAAGTATATCTAAAAACTTGGAGTAAATGCACTTTTGGAAATTTTAAGTAGACATTTGAAAGGAATGTAGAGAAATTATTATAAGTCGATCAAAAACTTGTAAGTCCCCTAACATTGTCTTTCTTCAATATTGTCAGTATAAGCTCAATGAACAAAGAGGCACTTCTTCAACCGTAAATATTTGGGAAAGATGATAAGAACGGAATAACTAATTAATCTAGAGAAGAGCTCTCGATACGTCCATTAGCTAATGAAAATAAGAAAAACATGTAGCACAATGACTAAATCAAAGATACATCTGAAGCATAAATTGATGAAATCAACCAAACCTTACTGCTATGTTTACATTATTTCTTAGCAAGATTCAAGTCATCATAAGCTAATTCGCCAATATTAAACTCGAGCTACCAAAGATAGTCCCCAAGAAAGACAACCAATACTACTAAAATCTATTTAGGATCAAGTTATGGCTAATGTCTTTACAACAATAACAACAACCATCTGTGTGGTTCCCGCTTACGTGGGTTTTAGGGAGATCCAGATATAGCAGTCTTATCTTTGCAGTCACTACCGACAAAGAGGCCAGTTCTAATAGGCCACAAAAGATTTGAGAAGGAAACTTTGGAGTAGAAAATTTTTTGGTATAAAAATTATAGAAAAAAACAATGGTTACTATCTTTTGTATGGATTACAAAGCCCCATAACCCGATAGGAAAGTGACTAAAGTAGATTAATCATACGCTTATTGATAAACTCCCGAAGATGGATCAGCTAAACGCAACAGTTCAGTTCCGACCTATTAGCTTATGTAATAATCCATATAAAATCATCATTAAAATTCTTGTTAATATAATGTGCAAAATTTTGAAAAAAGAGATCATTTATATAGTTTAAAGTGCATTTGTCCCTATACATTCTATCCATGATAATATTCTACTGATGCATAAGGTCATGAATAAATTTGACGATGTGAAAGAGAAAAAATCACGGGTTTCACTTCAACTTGATATGGAAAAAGTTTATGGTAGAGAGAAATGGAATTTCCTTTTCAAAGCTCTATAACAATTAAGATTCACAAAAAATGGATAGCTTGGATTAAAGAATGTATTGTAACTATATCCTACTCTATTATAGTTAATGATGATATTTATTGCTTTTTTTAGCCATATAGGTTATCTCCAAGAGGACCTCTTGTTATAACACTTATTTATTATTTGCATTTAAGCAGCTGAAAATAGAATTATGAAAAGCACAAAGTAACAAGAAATGTGGAATTGGAATTTAAGATTATAACTAGAGCTAGTAAATCCCTTGTCTCCTTTTGGGATGATAATCTACTATTCTGGAGAACAAGTCTTGAATTATGTTAACAGTTAAGCAATTTATTGAATAAATTTTGCTGACATTTGGGCAACTTACCAATTTATAAGTTGACTTGGACATTTTTTTTAAGAATGCGAGTGCACATCTGAACAAGTTGTCTCTTCACTTCTTAATCTTATGCACCAAGATAACTTGGGTAAATATCTTGGATGTCTAGTGGTTGAAAGTAGACGAAATACCTCAACTTTTTCAGAATCAACTAGTAGGACAGCATCGAAAGTTGCAAACATCGAAACTTAATACTATCTCCAAAGCAAGGAAAATTGCGTTAACTCAAGCAAACGTAAAATTCATGCCATCACATACGATGCAATGTTTTCACCACCTTAATACAACCAATAGAAAAATTGTTAAAATTAGTATAGAGATCTCTTTTGGCGAAAATCTTATGGCATCAAAGGTCTACTGATGATCTCTTAGGATGAGATTTTTAAGCCTAACAAAGTAAGGCTCTTAGGCTTAGAAAGAAGGAAGAAGTTAATATTGCTTTTTTAAGTGAATTGATGTAGAAACTCTTCTATAACCAAAGTATTCGGTGGAGTAGACGAATGCTAAATAACCAATTATTGAATTTTTTATGCTGAATCAATGCAATTCGATTCCTAGGCATGGCAATGCAATTCAATTCCTAGGCATGGCAATGCATCCTGAGAAACTAACATCAGTTCTAGGAAGATATCAGATGAAAAGTAGGAAATGAACGAAAGATTAATTTTTGGATGGATAATTGGCGTGCAAAAAAAAATCTAGCTATAATGCTCAACATAACAGAGACCTCTCTAATTAATACCTTTCCTAAGGTATGACATCTTATCTCTAATGCAAAAGAGGGAGAGGTCATGAAACTAGAAGTACTAGCTGATGTTGTTCATCTACAACTAATTTCACCAAAACCTATACCTTTTAATCTTATTGCCAACTCCGCGTGCAGGGGACTTTTGAGAAATTGCGCCTTCTCCGCCAAGACAACGACCTAAATTCCCTTGTTTGGATATGAAAAATGCCCCCCCCCCCCCCCCCCAGTCGTGGGAATATAATTGGAATGAGATACATATTATGCGCAAACTAAAAATTTTTCTTTGACAACTATGCTACGCATCACTCTTTACCTGGGAACTCTCCTAAAGAGAGGACTTCAAACTCATCCAATTTGTCCTGTATACAATGTTGAAAAATTGAGGATGCAAAATGCCTATTAATTTGGTGTTGTCCGCCTAAGAGGTTTCAAAGCTAGCAAATGACCATCATTGGGTCATTAATAATACGCCTTCTAACTCCGTTCATAGTGTGCAAAGCTGGTTGTCCAATATAAGATCCTCTAGTCCTCTAATTAAGATGGATAAACTAGTTGCACTACTATGGAGCATAAGAAAACTAGCAATAATAGGGTATCTTGTGAAGAAATATCCAATGTGGGAACCACATTGATTACAGCAAGGGAAACTAGCACTAAAATGGCTATTGGACATAAACTAACACTAGTGATTGAAACACTAAACTCACATGCACCAACCAAACATCAACTGTAAGAAAACAAACTATGCTGCATGGAGGAAGTCACAAGGAGGGCTCATTAAGATAAGACCTGACAAAACTGACCCGAAACCCAAAACCCGAACCGAATGACCCGGACCTATACCCGACCCAACACCCGAAATATGCTCACTCAAAAGTGGACTCAAAACTCGAATTGACCCGAATCGAACCATACCTGACTCAAAATTTTCTGTAAAGTTGCTTGTTTTGGCATGACTAGCGTATTTGACCAAAAATTGGTTGACCCGAAATTGACCCGAACCGAACCATATCCAAGCAACCCGAAATGTCATTTAACCCGAACATGACCTGATCCAAACTTAATCCGACCCGTACCCGAACCGAATGACCCATTTTTCTGGTCTAATTAAGATCAAATTTGCTGGATTCGAATCACCTCATCACGCAATGAGAGGATATGTCATTGTAATTCGAAAGGCATGTTGATTTAGGTAGCATTACTCAACTTGGGATCAACATCAATTTTGGTCACAAAAGCAATAACAACAAGGAATGGAACTAAAGCTGCAACACAAGTAGAATAATTCATATTAAGGAGGACAACAAAATACTCATCCAAGCGATTCAAGGACACATTCAATCAGAATGGGGAAAATCAGGTGCTTGCTGAGGCTATTCATTCTTGCTTTTAACTATGTAACCATGTGATTATTAATCACAATTTCAAGCAAGTTTATCATGCAGCAGATTGGTTGGTGAAATTAGGACTCACTTCACATGCTACAGTGGTGTGGAATGAGGTCTTGCATACACACTTTATTTGTGCCTTCTATAATGATAATTTAGGGAGAACACTTGAGAGAATGGCTATCTCGAATGTAATTGTCACCTTTCTAAAAAGAAAATATTATAGGCAAGAAACCATTAAATGTTTTGATTGACTCAGGAAACAACCATAACTTTTTAGACTTGGCATTAACTAAGAGGATGGGATGTAATTTGGATCAGAATGGGGTTCAATGATCCATGATACATGGAAATCAACTACGATGTCATTACATGTGTAAGGACTTTAAACAGAGATTATATGGGTTGCATTTAGTGTAAGGAGCCTAATAGTTTTACACTTTTGGAGTGGTAAAATGGGATTTTAAGAATTTGTAGATAAAGTTTTCTTACAAAGGAAGAGATCGTGTTCTCAGGGGATTAAGCATGCAGTGGAACTGCTAGCTAAAGAACAAGTGCCTAAAATCGTGCATAACACAATCTAGTTATGCATGCTTCAATTGCTTCCATTATTCACATTTGAAACTTACTTTACACGCATGGGTGGATCTATTTGTTGCATAGGGATCTCTATGGACACCCCTAACTCAAAAAAAAAAAAAAAAATCTACTGCGTTATTTTGAAGGAGGTCACATTAATATGTATGGACACCCATAAAATAGGTCCAAAAAGTAATGGACACCCTCTTAATATACCCATTCCACATAGTAACATTTTTAATTTTTTTAATAAACACAACAACTATAATATTGGAATTTGATAGAAAAATAAAATTAAATTAAATATACTAAAAAATTCTACTGAATTATTTGTAGTTTTATTTCATGTTTCGGCATGTTCACTTCATTGCTTAATGTTGTTTTTTTATTGAAGTTTTATTATTTGGTGTTGATGATTTATTTTGTGTAACCAATGGTTTTAATAAATGATAGGTACTTATGACATTGTACACTGTCAATACAATTTATATATAAAATTGCAAATATGAAAAATCACACAGAACAAACGAGTAGTAGATTATCATTTTTTGGAGCAAATAAGTGGGTGTGTTATTATTTCGTATCAAGTTCCACTAGTGTAGAAGTATAAAATGGAACATTTTTTTTAAAAAAAAAAAAGAGACAAAGTGTCTGTGCAAAACAGACTAACATAACACGTATGATGTGATTTCTTTTTTTTGGATAGTGTATATTAGTAATGACGGTAATAAATGAACACCCCTATCCCAAATGTCTAGATCCATCACTGTTTACACAGGTGTAGGGCATTAGGAGGATTTTGTATCGAATATACAATTTTTCATAAATATATAAATTTAGTGATTATGCTAGTTGTTCTTGATGAATACTAACTAATTATTGAGAAATTTATCTTTTATTAAAGGAATATTTTTATCTAATTATGAATACTTATACTTGAAATGAATTTATAGTTTACCTTACAATTTTTTGTTGTCTTAATTTTACACTTGCATTTGAAATAAATTTATAAATTTTAGTGACGAAGTTTGTTTGTTTTGTTACATTCGGACTATATCATATTGAGCAACATTTCTGGATAAATATGTAATGATGAGTTTTTTATTTATTCCTAATGAATACATACTTATTGTTGATCAATTTTGTTTACCATAAATTAAGATGAATATATCTTATATGCTAATAGGACTTTTCTGTAACATACACATGGAACATATTAATGAACCTTCACCTTTTGGTAAATGTTATTTAACTCCCTCACCTTTATGTAATATTATTTAACACCCTTGACCATGAGGAATAGTTTCAAAGAAGTTCCGAATTCGAGAAAGTTATTGATGGGACATTATCTTGACGAAACTGCGCTTGAAAAAAGTTTAGCAAACCCTATGTCTTTGTATTCTTGAGCTATTTGCTTTCATATTAGCGTTCATTCCTTGAAAGGCATTCCTTCACATCTTGTATACACATCTTGTATTCATCCCTTGTATAGGTGTAGTCCTCGCAATTAGGGTATGAATATGAGCTGGAAAGTAGTGGGGTGTAAAAGAGGGTTGGAGACATAAGCAAGAAATTTGAAGGTTATTGCTAAAAATTAGTAAGTGTTTGTCCATTAATTTGAAGTGATATTCTGTTGTCACAAGTTTTCGGAAAGGATTTTCCCATTAGTTTTACTGATTTGTGTGTTTATGGGTGTTGTATGGGGACGAATTGCTTCAAAGGGATGGAAGGCTATTATATATGTGGCTCTTATGCTTCAAAACAAAAGGCTCATTGCCTTAAATGCAAAGGTTGAACTGAGCTTGAGTACCTTGTGTCTAGATCTGAAAAGAAATTCCTTAGGTTGTATTATGGTTGCATCAAATGTGGAGCCTTTCTATCATCGACAGAGGAAGAAGAAAGTGGTGGTTCTGGCATAGCTGTTAGAGGAGGACAGAAAATAAATGAATTTGGCAAAGATGGTGCGCATGTGCTGAAAATTGATTATGTGAAAGATATGAAGGGGCATGTCAAGCACTTGCATGTTGAGATTATTGAAGGGAGGAAGGAATCAAGATCAATGTTGAATAAGATTTATGATGTGCTAACAGCAATATTCCTTGTTATTGTGGTCATCTTAGCTAGCACAAAATGATCTTTGAATTTGAATGTGGTGTTTGGTGGTAATGTAAATAATGGAAATGGTAATGAATGAAATTATGTTTGATCCCGAATCCCCTTTCGACATAACTTCTCTATTTTTGCTACTGTGTCCATGCATTTGTTGCCGTGAATGACCTTATCCAAGAGACAAAATCTTGCAAGATAGACGTGAAGAAAGTGAATGCGAGGTTTGTCTTGGCATAGAACTGAGTAAGGCCTATACAATGCCCCAAGCCCTCTAGATATACATATATAACAAACAAAATGTGCATGTCTTTGCTGATTATATATATATATATATATATATATATATA
>JAKOGI010000572.1:112500-317282 GCA_029747015.1 Carnegiea gigantea | reverse complement strand
TGTGTGTGTGTGTGTGTGTGTGTGTGTGTGTGTGTGTATGTATTATGTATGTATGTATGTATGTATATATGTATATATATATATATATATATATATATGTGTGTGTGTGTGTGTGTGTGTGTGTGTGTGTGTGTGTTTTTGTGTGTGTGTATATATATATATATATATATATATATACTGGGGTATGTATGTTTGTATGTATGTATGTAATGTATGTATGTGTATATATATATATATATATATATAATGGTGGTGTGTGTGTGTGTGTGTGTGTGTGTGTGTGTGTGTATGTATATGTGTGTGTGTAGATAATTTTATATATATATATATATATGTGTGTGTGTGTGTGTGTGTGTGTGTGTGTGTGTGTGTGTATGTATGTATATATATGTTAATATGTGTATGTGTGTCTGTATTTATAAACAACGAAAACAAGGTGTTTGTCAGTCGCCGATTGTCAAGTGGTTATCACAAGCACTACCAAGCACCTGAACTTATCCAGTGGGGATGGCGTAGTGAAGTCATCAACTTCATAATTACGTCAGCTATCAAACTATGTTCAAGTCACAAAAGAGTAACATTGGCTCATGTAATTAGTCAACTAAGCCAGATAATTAATTATCTGTTAGATGAGAGCAATCTCCTCCCTTGGATTAAACTTATATAGCAAAGCTTATTTTGACGTTGCCTCTGGCTGTGAATACACTTGGACTATGGTGGGTCATAACAAACACTGTGACTGAGACAAGGAATGGGTTATCTTCCTCTTCTTATCGGGCATAGAGGTGTCTACTGGCTGGGAGGAGCTGGGCCTTCCCCTGGTCTTCTTACTAGGCTAAAAGGTACCCACTGGCTGACAGAAAGTAGGCCTTCTTTTCTTCTTAACAGGGTCTGGTTTTAGGGAACTTGTTGCCCTTGATGTGAACTCATTCACCATGTATTCCAAATGCTACCTTGAGATCCTCTTAGGGTAAGGCTCCAAATGCTGACCAAGTTCGGTAATTGTTTTGGGCTCTAGCATGTTAGTTCTGACTTCACTCCCCATCATGTTAAACCGAGGTGGCTATGTTATGGCTTGATTCCTTACAATGGCTGCATCTAACTGTGTTTGACCTTCTTGGTTTAACTGGCTCATCAATCTCTTCTCCTACCCTAAGTGGGCCTTCATCTTTCTCCTGGAATTAATGGGGGAGATAACGAACATAGGTTCTCTATTACCGGCCAGAACTTTGGGTCCTTGACACAGTCAATTGTGCCACCATAAGATGCTAAATATTTCCCAATTGAGCATGCCTTATGAACCTAATCTTCAAGGTTTTCATTCATGTATAGCAAATCCCTAACCCCCATGATTACAAGGGATGCCGGTAACCTGCTAATAGTTATAATCACATGTCTTTTCCTGCAGGTTTACAACAAACTGTGTCCTACCCTCAGTGATTTGAAATAGGTCAATTTCACACATCATTAGACTTAGGACCCATGAATCCCTCTTAATCTCCCCCAACCTTTCCTTGGCGTAAGAGATAACTCTTTCTTTGAGGTAAGGGCTTCTATATACCTATTTATAAACCACTCAGTGATTTTATAACTAATATCATCACACAACATAAACACTGGCTTGTATCTATAGTCATTGGTGACTGATTGAGACTACCGCAAGTGCATGGGTAGTAGTAATGTGGATAAAGATATCGTTCCTCAGGGACTAATGTAACTTACTGAGTCTTGTCTGTCAGACTATGCTAAGTAAAATTCTAATTCAATTGATTTTGATTTAACTATTTCTAATTCACTATTTTGAATCAATCAAAGAGAAAATATGTCTAGGATTTCTCATAGTTATGAAAGAGTATTGGATCAAAACAACAATCATGTGCTTTTCTCTAATTAGTTAATCTCGAGGAATTGCAAGCTATCTAGAATTTGATTTATTCTTTCGAACTCAAGCAAATTTGCCTAAACTAAGCAAAAGTCGTTCTTTCAAACTAATTTTCCTTAATTCAATTTTAATGTATTCAATTACTCTCTAGTCCTCCTAACATGTAAATCTCTCTTTCGAGATGACTTCATGCTAGGTTTAATCGAGCAGTCCAACAATCAAATGTCACCTTTCAGTTTTTCGTTCGTTTGTTTCAAGTAGCAAGCAAATTTTAGTCAAAAATCTACTCGAAACAATACAATTACTTAATAAATGAAATCAAACCAATCATGAAAATAAGCACATGATCCAACTACACTTTCATAAACTACTAAATCCCCAGACAAAAGAAAACTACTCAGACATGATTAAGAAATAAACAAAACTAACCAACAATCCAGCGAAATCTGAGAGAAAGGCTTAGTAGAGATGGCCTTCAACCAAGAGCTTCAAATTGCCTCGAAAACCAAACACATACACTCAAGATTTCTCACCAAACTAAAAATCAAACTAGAAATAACAAAAATTACGAAAGAAAAAAACTAGGCTAAAACTCTAATCTATGCTAACTCTGATGCTTTTAGTTGTGCTAGGATTGCTTTCCACTGTCACAGAACGGGGCCTTCTATAGAGAGGCTCGCTTGATCTCGACCACACAGCCAAAGGGAGATGAAGAGACAGCAGTTACAGGCTCACCACAGTCCATGGCAGGTACCATGGTCCGATTGTAGTCTGTGTTGGCACCGGCTTTCTACTCTTTTCTTACTCCACGGGTGTAGCAACACATGGGTGTCTGTGGGGAGGTTAAAATACATCTATTTATGGTCAAATCCTGGGTAAAAAAAACTTAAAATCCTACAAAGCACATCAAGCAACTATACCCAAGTATAAATCGAGAATAGGAGTATAAATATTAACTTAAAGCACAATATTCTCCTAAAAAATCAGCATAAAATAGCCGTAAAATGATGTATACATTAAGCACTTATCAGTGACATCGTTAAAGGATTCCATAAAATTAGTGGTGTTATCATATGACTTTGTAGATGTATTAGAAAGATGCTTATAAAATACACAACTGAAGTGGTAAAAAAACATATTAAAAAGGATAAAAAAATGTTCTACTAGTACATAGACATACTTAGGTTGTTATAGCTAAATGAAAACTAAAAACTCTTACTTGCCCCAGTGTTCAAGTGGTTCATCTATAAACCACGTGTAACGAAGTGTGAGCTGTTGCATTTTTCTTAAACAAAGCATTCATTTCCTTGTTGTACTTCCATAGGTTATATGCATTAGCAACACTCATCATCAACATTTTTATCTTTGGCCATGGGTATAGTTTCTGGAAATTTCTTGCAAAATGCACAGCACAAATTGTTCTATAAGTTGCTAGAAACATACTATGTGATGTTGCAATAACTTCCTTTGAGATTTTATAACAACTCCTCTTGACTA
The DNA here is from genome assembly GCA_029747015.1 of Carnegiea gigantea. Taxonomy (NCBI): domain Eukaryota; kingdom Viridiplantae; phylum Streptophyta; class Magnoliopsida; order Caryophyllales; family Cactaceae; genus Carnegiea; species Carnegiea gigantea. The sequence continues at coordinate 313,903 of JAKOGI010000572.1, read as the reverse complement.
TTTCAATCATTGTAGAAACACTATAAAAAGAATAAGCAGATAAGAAACCAACCTTATATTTGTTAACAACGAAATTGTAGTCTATAACATTGTGGTCTCTAATAAGGCCTCTCAAATAGTAAAGGAAATAACACCAATTATCATGTCATTCTTGGTCAACAACAACAATAGCTAGAGGGAAGCAATGATTTCTCCATTAAACCCATATTTAAGTAGAAAACACCCTAGAACAATCCTTTGATGTGACAACCATCAACCCCTATGATCTTCCTACATTCCTATAAGAAACCCTCCTTACAAGCATTGTAGCACCAAAACATTCACTTAAACATTGGCTTCAAACCTTCCTCAGGAGGATCATTCCCTTTGACATAGGTGATTGATCCTAAATTAGCCACCTTCAACATTCCAGTGTACTTAGGTAACTGCTCACAACCTTTCTTATGTTTGCCCACAGTCTAGTCTAAGATTTTGTTCTTTGCTCTCCTAATGTCTTGTTCATCTCTCATAACCCCAAACCTTCTAATAAGTATCTTAGCTAAAGAGTGAACATCTATATTATGATTACATACAATATCATCAAATAGTTCGCTTGCCATCCATGAAGAGTTTGTTGCTGGACTATGATGAATCCTGGCACATTTATGAGTGCCCTTAATCTCCTTAATCTGGTATATAATACCATCAGGTAAAGGAGAAGTATAAATTCTCGATCAGCAATGTTCTCCCTAATATACCCCTATAAACCTAGGACTCTCATTCTTTATGTGTATGGTGTATATGCCCTTCTTCGTCATGTAATCCCTAAAGATCGCAAGAAAATGCTTCTTATCTACAAACATGTCCCATTCTCTTAATTTAACTGCGCCTTTAGGTTCTGGCTCCCACATCCCACCACCCATCTACATCTTTTGATACATGCCAATCACTTCTTCACTACAGTGAAAAAAAATCTCATCTTCATTTATCATAGACACATTAAAATCACATTCACTATTTTTCTCATCTAAAACACCATGAACATTACTACCTTCCCCATCAATATCTTCAGTAACACTCTCCTCAATATCAATACACTTAACATTATACTCTTAATCAAATAAAATATTTCCCAGAGTCTTACATGTATGCAAAAATTTCAAGCCTAAAATAAATTAGACAAGAAATTGAGAAACAAATTCAATGTTGCATTTATATCAAAGACTTGGTACAATCCTTGTACAATTATTATAAAAACAAGCGTAATAAATCATCTGATTCAATCTCCTTAGGTAGGCTTCAATGGATTTGATCTTGAGAGAGGGCGTAAGAGGCTTAATCTCAATTAAGATATGAGTTTGAACCCCAAGAGCAGACAATACGTGTTTAGAGTCTTATTGTCTTCTACCAAAGAGAATTCCTAAGCTCTTGTGAGTTCTTTAGAATGTAGACCCTTTAAATGGGGCGGGGTAGTGCTTTATTTATAGAGAAGTTAGAGTTAAGGTTCTCCTTCTAATATCTCCAAAAATAATCATTTATTTTCTACATTATTTGTGACACATGGTGCTTTTTAATTAGCCACAATAAATCTCTATTAAAATATTTAATTTAATGAAACACCGTAAAGAATTTGACAGATGGCATATTGTAATTGGCTGAAATAAGTGTGTTTGATTTTCTATGTGGGAAGTCTTGATTGATTAGAAAAATATTACTTTCTACAAATGGCCCCTCGAGAGTTGGCAGCATCAAGATTTTGGAGTGTTCGAGCGCAGTTAGGTCTCGAATACTTGAATGTTTAAAGAAGTACTTGCGAGGGCGAGGTCTTAATCGCTGTAGCACCAAGGTCAATCCTCTTGACTTTAGATGATCTCCAATAAGGGTTATTGACACCCCCCTTTTGTAGAACTTGATCAAGTTGGCTCTAAATACATCGATGTACTCATGAGACATATTTTGGCTCAATTAATTAATTCCCCAATTTTTTTCAGGGCACCTAATTTGATTACAAATATAAGAAATTTGCATATATGTTAAAGATGTCAATCCATGCCCAAAAAATACCACTTTATTATGGCATGTATCACACCCCAAAAAAAAAGATTTTGGAATATATCAAATTAGGTGAAGATTTTTGTTGTGTTGACCATATATAGCACATGTCATTTGCCCTTTGTTTAGGCACGATTAGTTGTGGGATAATTTCACTATCCTTTTGATTTATCCTTTTGATTTCACAAGTCTCTACCTGCACTGTTTGTCACTCGACTGCAAGGAGGAAGGCACAAGTTTCTTCCATGTCCCAAATATATATGTATATGTTTCTTTTTATATCTTTGATATCTGTGTCCTCTTTCTAGCTTGCTTTATCTGCAATGTCAATCAATCTGACTTGAGGGACCCGTTTTCTGTAATGCACATGTGGGGTAACAGCCGTTATCTTTTTGGTGACTTTCATTTTTTTGTGAATTTTTTTGCTTGTTTAAATCATGTTATAAAACACAAAAGAACCTATTGCTTATTTTGTCTCCTCAATTGCTTCATTTATCGCTAACAGGAAATAGAAAAATAGATTACACATATACATATTTATATTAGCGAAGCAATTTCACTCTAGTGTTAGTTTAGAGAAGGATTTTCCATAGAGTGCCTTGTGCCTTTTTAGATGCCTTGACTACGAAACCAGAGATTTTTATTGGTTATAATTATATGACAAACGCCTTGATAGAACATACTTTTCGTAATTTTTTTAAACTGTTTCATCTTTTTCTTGGAATATTTGCCGTGTAAATTTATAGGATTTACTCCAATCCTTGCATTGAATTACTTGCTTATAACTTTCTGCAATATATAATTAATGCACTATGATTGACCTTTGAATGTTTCACCCTTTTGGGTACATCAATGGGTTAACTTTGAATTTTCTAAAGATGAACTTCTCGAAGGTGAATTCTCCAAGAGGTAAAATTTACTTGATTTTCAGTTAACCTATGAATGTTTCACCCATCCGGGTACATCAATAGGTTAACCTTGAGTTTTTTAAAGACAAACTTCACTAAATGTGAGTCCTCCAAAAGGTGAACCTTGACTTAATATTGGTTAACCTTTGAATGTCTAATCCTTTTGGGTATATCAATAGGTTAACTTTGAATTTTCTTAAGTTGAACTTCCCTAATTACAAAAATTCTCCACAAAGCGAATTTTGACTTAATATCGGTAAACCTTTGAATACTTAATCTTTTGGGGCACGTAAACAGGTTAACCATGAATTTTCTTAAGGCAAACTTCCCCGAAGGTAAAAATTTACCACGGGGTAAATTTGACTTGATACCACTTAAACTTTGCATGTCTAACTTTTGGGTACATCAATTGGTTAACTAGTTACTGAAAAAAGCTTGTTTGCATTTGTTCATGACTTTGTTTTCGTTCTCCATTGCTTCTATGTCAAAGATTTTTTTTAGTCCCTATTTGATTATCGAATTGTTGTAATTACTCAAGTAACGAGTCATATAACTCAATTTTCTTTCTTTGTTGCTATCATTATACGGTCTACTCAAATTGGTAACTTTTATAGACAAAACTACTAGTCGTCGGCATTATCTACACATCCAGCTAAGAATGACATGGATAGAGAAGAGATAAAATTGCCCACTCATAATTCCATAAGATCATTACGTAAGTTCGATTGCATTGGTGGTCCTCCAAGCCTCTCTTGATGGTCCAAGGAGAATTTAGAGACAGGCATATATTCTTGTTCTTTAGTCATTTCAAGGAAGACAAGAATCATTGTAACATCCCAAATCTACATAATTTACTATTTGTGTTCTCATCAATTAACATCATCAATTAGCAGTGATATACTAAATGATTGCTGTCCAAAAAGCACAAGGCTTAACTTAAAATAATTAAACATAACCAAGCTAAACATTGTTACCACCGCACGACATTTGTAAAGGCAAACCATCAATCCAACATTAACAATAACTAACGATCTCATAGTTAACATCAAAATATAGTAACTTTTAGCAAAGTATATAGTTCTAGCATCAAAATATCTCACGATACAGTGCTCAAAACATCTCAGCACTAAAACACCATTATTCCTTCTAGACATTTCCGCTCACTTATCTTCTTCAGTCGGCCTGCTAGTCGGAGGGCGATTCACTGAGCATTTCCCAAAAACAAAACATGAAACCATTTCGAACTGTGAGTCAAAACTCAGCACATGCATTTCTATAATGTTAACTGCACACTGAAAAACTGGTTGGGCCCGCATTGTAATTCATTTTGATTTAAAACAAGGAATGAGGTGAATATAAAACTGCATTGTCAATTATTATCTGATAGTGAACCCCTAATAATTATTATGATCTGAAGATAGGTGTATATCTGCCAAGCCGATTGGGGGACCTGGCTTGAAGTCGGGCGGGTAACTAAAGAGCAATACCCTGTAACTAATAACTAGTGGGATCAGTAACTATGTCATATACCACTAATTAAACCGATTCATTGATGTACTTATCAAAATATTATAATTTTGATAAATATATGTTGATTTCTAAAGATACAGACAATGAATGTACCTAGAAGTTTTAATAAAATGTCACTGACTATGATTACGCACAAAAGGGGAGAAAATAATAGATTAGGCCCTGATTCTGTACAAAAATATCATTATAGGAATATATAGTTAGTTATTTTCATAGTTAATACTTTAGTAAAAGAAAAGTAAGGACGTAAAAGGGGCTAGAACACAAGTATGCCAGTTTTGGTCTAACCTGCACAGTTCTAGTACAACGGCCATAACGTTTTTCACAGACCTCGGATTGGGGCGATTCAAAATCCATTTGAAAGTAACTCACTAATCTATCTACACACCAAAATTTATAATTTTTGGTAGAGCCGTTCATTACCAGTTTATTGACAAAGCTTGCCCTATTTTCTGTCATTTTCCAGGCCTTACTGTCATTGCTTTCTCCTCTCTTTTGACACAAATCCTCATCTAAAATCACTCCTTAAAATCATGTGACAAAGTTTTGGTCCTTCCCATCATCACACGAAGTCATAATAGTCAATTTCACTTCATAATCATATACACCAAAGTGTCATTTCTCAATGAAGTATACGCAAATAACATGCTTACTATTAAAGGAAAGCTAAACCTTGCATAATCATTAAAACCCTAACTTTTGGCCAACTTACTTCCTCTTCATCTCATCTAAGATCACCAAAAACACCCTTATAAACATTATTAGAGATTAAATCCCGTAGCATATTGGATGGATCTGCCGGTAGAACTAGAACATGTGCATAACGTGTTTCACATCTCTCAGCTCATGAAGTATATTTCAGATCCGGACCATGCCATTGTATCTGAACCTATTGAAATCACTGAGGATCTAGTATATGAGGAGTGTCCAGTCCAAATGCTAGATCGCAACATTAAGCAGCTGTGCAATAAGCAAATACCTTTAGTCAAGGTGCTTTAGATAAACGATATCTCCCAAGAAGCCACTTGGGAGACTAAAGAGGAAATGAAAAACAAGTACCAACATTTATTTGACGTTATTTTGCATGACATGATAAAGTTCATAAATTTCGAGGACGAAACTCTTTAAGGGGGGAAGGCTATAATAGCCCAACCCTAGATTATATTTATTTATTTAATTACCTCTTGTTAATGATTTTCTCATATTTATTTATCACACTTTATCATTTCGGTGGAAAAAAAAGAGAAAATAATAATTTCATTTGGGCCCTCATTTGGCAATTCAGTTTTTATTTATTTATTTAATTATTAACTAGAACTTTGGAGGAATTGATAGTAGGCCCTAACAAGTTTAGTCTAAGTAATTTATTTTGTTTTCTGTAACATTACAAAAATTTAATTTTGATTTACGCAAAATTGTTATCGTTACGGGCGTTTTATTTTCGAACCCAACTTATTTCGGCCTAATTTGAAGCCCAACATGTTTGTTTTCTTAACCTAACTAATTACCATAATTAAGCTTGATCATGGTTAGCTAAAAGTCATTTTTGAAGATAAAATTTCAACCAAGTTTGTTAGATTAGTCAAAAAAATACAACCAAACCCAAAATCCATCTTCTTTCTCCTTTCTCTCTCTAACCACACCAGCCCCCCCTTTTGGCGGCCTCCAACTCCCCCTAACACCCTAGTGTCACTAGCCACCATCCTCCATCCTCAAAACCACCAAACGTCACCCCCATCTCTACTTTTTTCAAGCGCAATGTGAGTAACCCTAAGCTTGTTTCTTTGGATTTTTGATTTCTATTCTTGTTTATGTTGATTTGAGTTTTTATCATGTTCTTTGGATGGAAACAAGAGTTATTTTGATATTTTTAATTGTTGATTGAGTTTGGATCATGCTAGGGTTTAGGGATATTCATTAGCATGCAAGCTTAAGGTTGGAAGTATGTGTTTCTTAGATTATTTGTATTTGATTTAGTGGCTATAATAGTTTCAATGGTTTCCTAGATCATTTTGGGACCTATGATCAATGCCTCGTCCAAATCACTCTAGCACAATGGGATTCTATATTTTCTCCTGTATAAAGCCTCAAACGGGGCCATTTTGATAGTGGATTGATAGTTATTGTTACAAGAAACTCCACCAACGGTAAATCATCCTCCCATTTCCTTTGGAACTCCAATACGCAAGCTCTTAACATGTCCTCTAGAATTTAATTCACTCTTTCAGTTTGCCCATCTGTCTGAAGGTGATAAGAGCTACTAAAGTTCGATTTGGTCCTAAATACTTTTTGAAATGCTTGCCAAAAACGGGCCCAGAATCTGTGATCTCTGTCTGATACTATGTCTAAGGGAATTACATGCAGGCGGTCTATCTCTTTAACATACAGTTGGGCTATTTTTTCAACTTCCCAAGTATCCCTAATTGACGGAAAATGGGCCAACTTGATAAGTCACTCAATTATAACCCAGATAGCATTCTTTTTCGAGGCAGAAAGGGGTAAACCCATAACGAAGTCCATGGAGATCGAATCTCACTTCCAAATGGGAATTTCAAGGGGTTGCAGTTCGCCTACAAGACGCTAATGCTCTGCTTTAACCTTCTGGCAGGTTAGACACTTATCTACATATTCTGCAACCTCCTTTTTTATATTATTCCATCAGAAGTATTGCCTTAAGTCTCTGTACATCTTGGTGCCTCCTGAATCCACCGAGTAGCAAGTATTATGAGCCTTCTCTAAGATCTGTTTCCTCAAATCCTCATCTTTGGGAACACATAGGCGATTCTTGAATCGCAAGATCCTATCCTTATGTACTACAAACCCAGGAGACTTCTGTTTCTCTAAATTTTGCTTTATTCTTTAGAGTTCAGGATCGCTTGCCTGGTTCACCCGTATTTCCTCCTGTATAGAAGGCAGTAAAGTAAGTGCTAATAATTGGACATTTACTTGCCTATGGGACACTAGTTGAATTCCCAAGTTCTCAAGCTTTCTCAAGAGACTCAACTGAGTGATTATCACAGTGCTTGAGGTATGTTGTGCTTTCCTACACAGGGCATCTGCTACAACATTTGCTTTTCCTGAATGATATTAAATCTGTAAACTATAGTCTTTAAGCAACTCAAACCAATGCTGTTGTCTCAAATTGAGCTCCTTCTGGGTGAAGATATAATTCAGACTTTGATGGTCAGTATAGATCTTGCATGGCACCCCATATAAGTAATGTCTCTAAATTTTCAGTGCAAAGACCATAACTGCTAACTCCATGTCATAGGTAGAGTAATTTTTCTCATAAAGCTTGAGCTGTCGAGAGGCATAAGCTACGACTTTGCCTTTCTACATCAGAACACACCCTAATCCATTCTTTGAAGCATCACTATAGATGGTATACTCCTTTCCTTCCATTGGTAGCGTTCAGATTGGGAACGTAGCTATTCGGTGTCTTAACTCCTGAAACGCTCTTTCAAACTGCTCTGTCCACTCAAATTTATTCGCTTTCTTTAGCAGATTGGTCAGGGGTGAAGCTATTTTTGAGAAGTCCTTAATGAACCCTCGATAATAGCCCGCTAAACCCAGGAAGCTTCTAATCTCAGTGACATTGGTAGGCCTTGACCATTCCGTGATTGCCTTCACCTTCTGGGGTCAACTTTAATTCCTTCTTTTGTAACTACATGCCCCAAGAATACTACTTCTTACAACCAAAATTCACACTTTGTTAATTTGCTATAAAGTTGATGCTCCCTCAAGGTTTGTAACACCATCCTTAAATATTCAGCATGTTCCTCCCTATCTTTAGAATATATAAGGATGTCATCTATGAACACCATAAAAAACTTATCTAGATAGGATCTGAAGACCCTATTCATAAGATCCATAAAAGCTGCGGGGGCATTGGTGAGGCCAAAAACTCATAGTGACCATACCTGGTCCTAAATGCAGTCTGGGGGATGTCTTCAGGTTTAATCTTAAGTTGATGGTACCCTGACCTCAAATCAATATTAGAGAAGACTCCTCCTCCTTGCAGTTGAGCAAATAAGTCATCTATTCACGGTAAAGGGTACTTGTTTTTGATGTTGATATTGTTCAACTCCCTATAATCAATACATAGCCTTAAGGTTCCATCCTTTTTCTTTACGAACAACACTAGAGCACCCCATGGTGACGCACTTGGCCTGATAAAGCCCTTCTACAACAGCTCATCTAACTAAATCTTCAGTTCCTTAAGCTCAGTTGGGGCCATACGATATGGGGCTTCGGAGATAGATTAGGCATCAGGGATTAATTCAATTCCAAAATTAATTTCCCTCTGCGAGATAAGTCCTAGTAATTCTTCAAAAAAAACATCTTCAAATTCACAAACTATAGAAATATTTCCTGCTTTCTCTTCTTTTATTTGGGTGTCAATAGTATAACACCAATATCCAATACACCCCTGACATAATAGCTTACTTGCTTTCATAGCAGGAACAAAGGGACAAGATGTTTCCTCTCTCTACCCATGGAAACATACTTCTCTCCCCTTTTCATCAGTTAAAATAATCTTAAGATCTTCACAGTCAATCTTAGCTCCATAAGTCTGCAACCAATTCATTCCTAAAATGATATCAAAATTAGACAAATCAAATTAAATCAAATCCACAGGAAAGGTGGTTCCACCAATGGTAATAGGAACAAGATTATAGGAGATGGGGCACTCAATCACAGAATCATTGGGTAGCTTGATCCTATAATTGGTTTTCATCCTCCTACCCTCCAGGTTCAATTGCATGGCAGATCAGCTGGATATAAATGAATGAGTAGCACCCGAATCAAATAATATGCAAAATAGTTTTGAATTTTAAAAAATAGTTCCAGTGACTACCTACCAAAGGTGGCAGCTTCCTTCTTGCTCATTACGTATGCCCGTCCTTCTGGTGCAGACCTTGGTGGTGGGGCCCCTTGGCGAGCTAGAGCCAAGAATTTTGCTGCACCCTTATCTACAGCCTTCAACCTTTGTGGGCAGGTAACAATGAGGTGTTCAAGGCTTCCACACCACATGCACTTGTTGGTTCCTACTCGGCAATCAGGAGTAGCGTGATTAGTTCTTCCACACTTCCCACAAGGCTCCGTCGAGCCTGCAGGACGACTCTTGAGAGGAGCAAGAGAAGGTTTCTTCTGGTTTACACTCTCATTCAAAGTTCCCCACTCAAACCCTTTTCTCTTTTGGTTGATTAGGTTCAAGGCTCTTAATTCTGCCTTCACTCACTTCAGTTCGGTAGCTCACTCATATAGCTCTTGGTAAGTCAAGATTGGTTACCTAACTAACTGACTTTGAGCATAAAAGGCCAAACCCTCTTCAAACCTGCTCATCTTTAACCTTTCAGATGACACAATCTAGGGACAAACCCAGATAATGTTGTAAACTTATTGGCATACTGCATCATAGTCATATTGCCACTTATCTTTAGCTCCATAAACTCTTTCTCCTTTTGTCTTTGGACCACAACTGGATAAAATTTTGCCCTCAACTCAGCTAGGAAGTTACTCTAGGTGAATTCCGGCCCTACGAGCTTATCCTTAACAGTGTTCCATCAAATATCAGCTTCACCAGTCAAATAATACATCCAAATGTTTACTTTGTTTTCTTTTGGCACCTTTACCACGGAAAATACTTTCTTTATTCCCCTTATCCATTCCTCTAATACTACTGGATTACAATTTCCATCATACACTTTAGGGTTGCTTTGTGCTACCTTATATGCTAATTTGTCATCTTTAGAAGGGGTTTCAGTAGGTACTTGGGGAATCCGCTTCATTAGTTCAGCTATTAAGGTCGGCCAATAGTTCGGGACCCCAATGTTGTTAGCGAACTCAGGGGGAATTGGTGGCATCTGAGCAAAATTTGGTGGAACATGATGTGAGGCTTGTTCACCCAATCCCTGGCCCTAATCCAAGTTATTCTTTGTATAAATCTTCGCATTGTTTTGTACTGATTCGTACATTTTGATCATACATTAAATGAAACAATTCAATCACTGGAATACCCAAACATATAAGATAAGCATGCCCGACAAATACATTTAATATGGCTCAAATATTAGGAACCCAAAGCTTCATTATATCATTTTATAACTACTTATTTGCATACATAGCTGCTTGCTTATATACATGATCAACAAAATATGACACATCTAGTTGATCAAGTAAGATTGGCCCTGGCTCCTACGTCAAACACTAACTAGCCCCCAGTCCCTAAGTCCGTCACATGCCCAAAAAGGAAACAGACCATGTCATCATGATTAGAAAGCTTTGACTAACTATATACAATGTCATATGCTACACAAAATGGAACTATCCAATCCTACTATACTATATACATGCGGGGCTCAAAATGTAACCTACTCAAGTCAAAACCTGGAAAAAAACCTAACGATCCAAAATGTAACCTACTCAAGTCAACACTTGAAATAAAACCTAACGATCCCTAGATGGATCGTAATCTGGGCTTGACTCATCCTCCAGCTCGTCGCCTGAGTCGAAGCTGCTGTCCGATGTTCCAAACTCTACCTCCTCGATCTCCTAATCAATCTACTGCTCTCCCACATCCTCTTAGACCTCCTGATCCATCTGCTACTCCTTTACTACCACATCAATCTCTTGATGCTCCTCTGGATCATCCTCTTCCTCTAGATGGCCCTTAAAACCCTCAATCGGCTCGTCATCAGAACTACCATAATCTCCGATGTATCGGGAAGATCCACCACCACATGAGCGTCCCCAGGACTGTCGAGCATCTGTGGAGTACCCGGTGCAGGTAGCGAAGGTGGTTCATGTGCTAGGGCAGGTGGTGCAGGTGGGGGATGTGCCTGGTGTAAAGGAAAGACGTACTGAAGAGTCTCCATAGTAATCCCCCTCTGCTCGAACTCCTCATGCAACATCAACTCCGACATGATAGCCACCCAAGCTCCTTGGACCTGAAACCTAGGTCCGTCCCAACCTGAGTTCCCCGTCATCATGAAATGATGATAACGGAGCCTGAACTCTACCCATGGATCAACCATGAGCAAGGACCATAACATTCTGTTTGCACGAACTGTGATGTTGCGAAACTCGGAGAAAAGATCCTGCACATAAGCTATCATGCTAGCATGCAACAGTGAAATATGAGCGGCCACAAATGTACTAGGCATAATGTTGACTGCGTAGGGATCCATCTAGCAAGGAAAAGAAAAATGAGGGGTATATAAAAGATAAGCAATATGCATTTCAAATATCACAAGCCTCTAATAGTATACGATATTTCTTACTAATAACCCTTCTCACCCTCCTAAATCTAAGCTCCATACTCTGTATCCTATCAGAAAAATTAAAACTTGGTTCAGGTACCAAATTTGTAACACTCCAAATGTACATAATTCACTGTTTGAGTTCTCATCAATTAACATCATCAATTAGTAGTGATATCTCAAATGATTGGGGCATTATCGCTGTCCAAAAAGCTTAAGGCTTAACTTCAAAATTATTAAACATAACCAAGCTAAACATTGTTACCACTGCACGACATTTGTAAAGGCAAACCATCAATCCAACATCAACAGTAACTGACGATCTCATAGTTAACATCAAAATATAGTAACTTTTAGCAAAGTATGTAGTTCTAACATCAAAATATCTCACAATACAGTGCTCAAAACATTTCAGCACTAAAACACCAGTATTCCTTCTAAACATTTCCGCTCACTTATCTTCTCCAGTCTGCCTGCCAGCTGGAGGGCGATTCACAGAGTATTTTCCTAAAACAAAATATGAAAACATTTCTAACTGTGAGTCAAAACTCAGTACATGTATTTTTGTATTGTTAACTGCACACTGAAAAATTGATTGGGCCCGCATTATAATTCATTTTAATTTAAAATAAGGAATAAGATAAATATAAAACTGCATTGTCAATTATTATCTGATAGTGAGCCCCTAGTAACTGTTACGATCTAAAGATAGGTATACACCTGCCAAGTCGATCGTGGAATTTAGCCTGAAGTTACGCGGGTAACTAAAGGAAAATGCCCTGTAACTAATAATTATTGGGGTCACTAATTATATGAGAAACCACTGATTAAACTGATTCATTGATGTACTTACCAAAACATTATAATTTTGATAAATAAGTGTTGATTTCTACAGATACAGACAATGAACGTACCTGGAACTTTTAATAAAATGTCATTGAGCATGATTATGCACAAAAGAGGAGGAAATGATAGATTAGGCCCTATTATGTACAAAAATATCATTATAGGAATAATATAGTTAGCAAATATATTTATTTTCATAGTTAATACTTTAGTAAAGGAAAAGTAAGAGTGTAAAAGGGGGTAAAGCAAATGACTCGTAACCTAATCTCCCAGTCTCCACTTGAGACATAATTCCCCAATATAAAAAGCTTAAGAAGTCCTAAAAGCTTTCATTTATAGCACAAAATATGATTCCCACAATAGGGTTCCCAAAATAGGGCTACAACACAGGTGTGCTAGGTTTGGTCTAACCTGCGCAATTCTAGTAAAATGCCCATAATGTTTTCCACAGACCTTGGATTAAAGCGATTCAAAATCCATTTGAAAGTTAACTCATTGATCTATCTACCCACCAAAATTCATAATTTTTGGTAGGGCCGTTCATGACCAGTTTATTTACAAAACTTGCCATATTTTCTGTCATTTTCCAGCCCTCACTGTCATTGCTTTCTGCTCTCTTTTCACACAAATTCTCATCTAAAATCACTCCTTAAAATCATGTGACAAATTTTTGGTCCTTCCCAATACTTAATTTCACTTCATAATCATATACATCAAGGAGCCATTTGTCAATCAAATATACACAAATAATATGCTTGCTATTAAAGGAAAGCTAAACCTTGCATAATCATTAAAACCCTAACTTTTGGCCAACTTACTTCCTTTTCATCTCATCCAAGATCACCAAAAACACCCTCACAAATGTTATTAGAGATTAAAACCATTAAATCAAATACAAACAATCCAAGAAACACATACTTCCAACCTTAGGCTTGCATGCTCATGAATATCCCTAAACCGTAGCATGATCCAAACTCTATCAACAATTAAAAGCATGAAAATAACTCTTGTTTCCATCCAAAGAACATGATCCTGACTCAAATCAACATAAACAAGAATAGAAATCAAAAATCTAAAGAAACAAGCTTAGGATTACTCACTTTAAGCTTAAAAAAAGTAGAGATGGAGGTGATGTTTGGTGGTTTTGAGGATGGAGGATGGTGGCTAGTGGTACTAGGGTGCCAGGGGGAGTCGGAGGCCGCCCAAAGCTGGCTGAAAATTGGCCAGAAAACACCAAGATCAGCTAGGGGGCTGGCATGGTTAGAGAGTGAAATGAGAGAGAAGATGGGTTTTGGGTTTGGTTGTATTTTTTTGACTAATCTAACAAACTTGGCTGAAATTTTATCTTCAAACATGACCTTTAGCTAACCATGATTAAGCCTAATTATGGTAATTAGTTAGGTTAAGAAAGTAAACATGTAGGGCTTCAAATTAGACCAAAATAAGTTGGGTTCGGAAATAAAACACATCGTAACGATAATATTTTTGTGTAACTCAAAATTAAATTTTTGTAATGTTATAGAAAACAAAATAAGTTACTTAAATTAAACTTGTTAGGGTCTGCTATCAATTCCTCCAAAGTTTTAGTTAATAATTAAATAAATAAATAAAACCTGAATTGCTAAGTGAGGGCCCAAATGAAATTATTATTTTCTCTTTTTTTTCCCACTGAAATGATGAAATGTGATAAATAAATATGAGAAAATTATTAATATGAGGTAATTAAATAAATAAACATAATTTAGGGTTGGGTTATCATAATCATCATTCTTACCAATTCTTGCACCACCATATAGAGGTTGGACAGAAGTCATGGCGTATTACTATTGCACGGGAATTTTACTTACAAGCCACTATACTAGTAGTGATTAAAGATGTCCTTGTTTGTTACAAAGATAAGCTCATAACCCTTCATTTATTTGATACTTTGTGTGCCTTATTGTTCCTTTATGATCAGTGTTTAGACCTCATCCAAGCAGTACCGAGGCATCTTCCAGAAGCAAACACTTTTTGCGCTCTTCCAAAGGCAAGGTGTACATATCAATCTTTGATATTCATAGCTTCCTCGGGGTACCACTATCGAGGCATCTTTATGATGAAGTCATTCCTACTCAGTGAGAACTCACAGATAAGCTACCCTCAAGTTACACCTACTTATTTGCTTCTTACCACAAACTTATGCAAGGCTGAAGGGGAAGCCAATCATACAGCAATGGATTGCTTTCTGGTTTTGGGCTCCTAACAAGTATGATGTTTCTAATGATAAGGGAAACTAAACCCCTCACCAAGAAATATTGTCCTCTATCATCAATAAAGAAGCTCATGGCTGGAGTGATTGTCAAGTTGTTTTCGGTGAGCTGTGAGTGGCCAAAGGCCGATACATCGAGACCTCTGTAAGCACATTTCTCTTCTATTGGTGTTGCGCATTTATCTTTTCCAATTGGAGATCTAGGATGCATTCACCCTAGTTTACAAGGGACTTAATAATATCTCTCATTCTTCACATCCTAATGCGAGTGGGAGCCACTTTCCTACCCATTCCCTCTATGCATGGTTGACAAAAAACTTTGATATAAACAAGCTTGATGGCAAGGCCTCCGGTTCGAGCATGGTCGAGCCAAATCATTTGTACTTGAAGAGGCTCAAGAACTCATTGGTTCCGCAAAGGGTTTTCATCGGTACTCATCCATCATCGACCAACCTAGAGAGACTCTTACAGAAGAAGGAAAGCTACTAAGAACTAACTTTGCTTATTTTGTGAGCATCTGTTCCAGTTTGTCTCTTACTGCTGTGAAGACAACCTTGTCATGGAGAATTACTACCCTAATCGACTCGGTAGATAATTTGTTTTACACTAGGGTCTTCCTACTAACCTATACTTTAATAATCTTTCTGATCCAGAAACAATGCTTTACTTTCACCACGTGCTCACACATTGTGGAACAGAGTCTCAGCTATTACTTCTTAGGTAATACACTTCACTTGGGATGAAAACTATTTGTGCATTTCGTGAGTGGTGGTCGAAGATGGTTATATCCTCAACCTACTGTTAACACAGCTATGATTCCAAAAGGAAATGAAGCGACCTAATTGACACAAACATTTCAAAGGACGAAGGCATACATGTCTTTATGTCCAAGATGAAGATTATTCATTTTGGGAAGCCTTTAGAGCCTTTTATTCCAACAACAAAGGATGATTCCTCCCATGTTAAGATCCCAGGAGTAGATGTCATCATTCCAACAACACATATCCCTGAAATCCCATTCAAAGCATTGCTCTATCAACATAGCCAACAAATGAGATTAAAGATCATTTCAAATTTGCTCTTGCTAAGATATGTACACAAAAGCTTGAGTTTATGATTAATCGGTACCATTAACGGACAGGACAAGCCGCCCATCAGAGTTGGTGAGCCAAATACATAAGGGTAATTAATCCGCCTCTATAAGGTGCCGAGAATATCATGGATATTCTCGACATTGGCCTACTGAGTGCATGGTAACTCCTCCATTTTCTTTCTCTTTATTGTTTTAGAGGTGCTTTCTTTCTAGGCCATGTTCTTTTTGTTGGTAAATCCCAATTTACTGATTTCAACCCACTTCAACCTACTTTACCAACTTTAATAAAAAAATATCACTTCAACCAACTTCAGCCCACCTCAGCCAACATCAATCCACTTCAATCAACTTCAACCAACTTCAACTCACTTCACATATTTAGAACTCCAACCCCTCGACATTATTCCTAGTTCCAATATTTAGAACTCTTTTTTTTTTTTTTTTGCCTCCACTTATAATGGAACTCGACTTTGATCACTGAATAAAAACATTTATCATATATCCATCTCAAAACACACGACTTTTTTTGTCAAAAAAAAAAAAAATTAAAATACAACCAAAAAAAAAGAAAAAGAAAAACCCCAAAGGTGGAACAGGGGCTAGAATGCTGCAAGGATCTGAAATTTGAGTCAAGGAAAAAGGAACATGGTCTGTTCAAAAGTGAAGGGATGCTGAGTGGATCGTATGGTGATCTGATGGCACGCATTCATCGAGCTACAACTGAGTTAAGGCCTCACCAGCAAATATTGCAGCCATTTACAATTGAACCTTCGTGATGCAGATAGTATATGACAGCATGAGTAGGTAGCACTTAAGAATTTAATATTTTTTTATATTGCCCCAATATAAATTGGGTCAATTTTAATATTTTTCAGCTAAATTGATCAATTCCTATAACGTGATCCTATGAATATATATTTAAGAAGTTTCACTATTATGTTTGAGTAAAATATTTATATTTCTTTTTGGTGCATACATATATATATGTGTGTGGGGGGGTCAATGTTTGAATTGATGCTTATGACAGTGCTTATTGTCTTGTATACGATACATTTTATCATAAGTTGAGTTGCGATGATTTTTATCTTTTTATTTTCTTTTTGTCACTAGATGTTCAACATGAGTTGGATTATTATTTACCGATATGATGTAGAGTCCTTGCATCATATTTTATCTATTCTTGATACTCAACTACTCAGCCTCTCCATCTCTTCCCCCCCTTAAAAAAAAAGCTATTCACCCCACAAAAGATCCTAGCTTCCATATACTTCAATAAGGAGTTGTCATCAGCCATAACTATAGATGGTAGACATTAATTTTGATGCTTCTTGAAATTTTATATAGTTATAAAGTATTTACTAGTAATTTTTATATTTCTTTCCAATAAATCTTCTCTTCATTTTGTGAGATTAAGTTGTTTATTTTGCTCACCATTAGTGCGAGTCAGATTGTTCTCATCTTTAGAATGAGCTTGACTCATCATCTTTGTGTGATTTACTATAGATTCAAAAATCTGGAGAGTAATTTTCGTATGGGGTATGATGTGGATGTTATGATATTAGATTTACTTCTTTGATTAAGGAATAGATCAACAACGGAATTTTAGGTAGTTCTATTGTGATTATCTTTCTTTTAGTTGCAATTTATCATGTCAACTAAACACTCACTCCATGAAATTATAATATACCTTCATTGACATTCAAGAAAGAGGCATTGACTTTGAAGAATGGAGTTGGTGACATTAATAATGTTACAAATTTAGAACTGACTGACAATATATATTTATCATTAACTTTTAAACAAAAGGATTAATATTAATATTTTAGATTTACTTTTGTTAGGAAAAATTAATTATAAATGCTGTATTACTTTTCATTAATAATTTTTTTCTAAAAAA
This sequence comes from Carnegiea gigantea, assembly GCA_029747015.1. Taxonomy (NCBI): domain Eukaryota; kingdom Viridiplantae; phylum Streptophyta; class Magnoliopsida; order Caryophyllales; family Cactaceae; genus Carnegiea; species Carnegiea gigantea. Next base: position 296,088 of record JAKOGI010000572.1, on the reverse strand, counting down.
ATAATATTCAACTACTCTACAAAAACAGTTTATTAATGAATAACATATAATGAAAAAGGGGAAAAAAACTGAGGCACACAAGAGAGGGAAGACATTGAAATTAGACCTGGTAAAAATTGATCCGATTCGAAAACTTGATCCGAACCAGCTCAAAAATTTTAAATTTTGAACACGATTTTTTTAACCCAACCCCAAAAATAAATCGAACCCAGTAAACCTGCAAATTAGTGCGTCAAACCCGACCTGAACCCAAATACGCCCGCTTGACCCGAACATTATATCCTTGCTTTTGAATTATCTTTTATTTATCCTCTTAACAATAATAGTTATTCATTATATCAAATCATTTAGAGAGACATTATATAATTATCGCATCCCTCACACATTAAACAAAACTACCCTTGCCGTTCTAGCTTTATTATCATTAAAGAACATCATACACAACTTATAAGTTGGACCACTTTAAAAAAGAGGTATGAAAGGATGCAAAGTAACGATCTACTCTTAAGCAAATCAAACAGAATAAGATCAATACTGAAAATCCGTAAGTTATACAATTGCATTTTTAGTGGATTAAATATATCTAATATTATTTTGAGTAACTTACTCTGTAAAAATCTAAATTTTTGACGTTATAATTAAAAAATAATATCTTGCACTTCTCTAACTCCCTTTTGTTTGGTTTGCATTCTAATTTGCCTTTAACTACCATATTAGTGGTAGGAAATGGACCGGTCATGTTCGGGTTACGATTGATTTCTTAAGAAAGTATACCTAATTGAGTAATGGTAACTAGGTTCGTTAATAAAGATATCAAATTATCAAATGAGTTATTACTGGGCCGAATTGCTTCTATTCGATAAGTCGTTTTAGACGGGCTTGCCTATTAATGACTCAACCTATTATTGGTCTTATTTTAATGTACGGACTGTCCCACTCAATGTAAAGGCAACCCAACTCTTCGTTCACCTGTACATGACGTTCATATATCATAATGAAAAGTTTAAATATTTTTAATAATCTTTTAAGAAATTACAATTATCATGTTTTTAATAAAATATTGACAATCTTAAGCAATAAATACACCTGATTTTTAATTTTGGAAAAAAAATAATTAACAAAAAAGGTGCACTAAAACCTGTTGTGTCAACCCAAAATCCACAAAACTAAAACACACTCGTCCGTATTTTACTCGAATCTAAAATACATCCAATCTGTATCTAACCTAAATACATACAATTCATATTTAGGTCGTATTTGGCAACAACGTTTTGGATAGCGTTTAGTGTTTTGATCAGGTCAATATACTAATTAGTTAATTTTTAGTGTTCGATAAACTAGTGTTTTGACTAGTATTTCAAGTAGCGTTTAGCGTTTTAAGTAGTGCTTTTGAAAAGCTAATAGTATTAATATTTGACATTTAAAAGTAGCGTTTCACATTTTTTAGACAAAAAATATCATTTAAAAATTTTATCTTTGAAAATTATCTATATCCTTTTATGTTAATTTACATTAGTCGGCTAGCATAATGGCTAAATTTACTGAATACATTAGTTTCAACCGCTCATCAAAACAATTATCCGCTAACAGCTAAATTAGAAACATTATCCGCTATCTAAATAGCTATCAGCTACCTGAACAGTTATCTGCATCAAAACAACTAATCTTACCGAACAGGGCCTTAATCAATCTATCCAAATTGATTGGTCTAATTGAGATATTGGGGGTGTTTTGCAAATAGTTTTTTGAAGAGCTTTTTGGCCAAAAAGAGTTTTCTGGACCCAAATTAGCTGTTTGACTAATTTTAGTATTTGGTGAAAGAGTTTTTTAGAATAGTTTTTTTGATTCAAAAAGCTAATTTAAAAAGACTAATTCCATGAGTTTTTTGAAAGAGCTTTTTGAAAAATTAACTTTTTATTTTATAACTTTATCAGAAATAACTAATTTTATCAAATAATTTTCTAACAAATAGCTTATTTAAATAGTTAATATAAATAAATAATTTAAAAAATTAATATAAATAATTAACAGCCAATATAAAAAACAAATAACTGTTTATCAAATAGGGCTATCAAGTAATCAACTACTCTATGTACAAAACAAAACACAGCTTGTCGCCGTCCTAAACGTCATTATCTCTTGACCTGACGCCCCTTCGATCTGTCTTTGTTATCTCCAACGCCTTATTAAATTCCAAACTGGTTTATCTTATTGAAAGTGCTTAAACGTGATCCTCTTTTATGCTGCCAAGCCAAGCAATCTCCTACCTTCTTCTGCCTTTTCGGCACTTCTGCAAACCCTAACCAAATCCGTCAACAATTTCTGGCTCTTCTTCGTCTTCTGTTCCTCATCTCCCCTGTTCCACTCTTTCTGTCTCTCCGATGGCTTCCGGATCCTCGGGTCGACCCAATTCGGGTTCGAAGGGGTTCGATTTTGCTTCCGACGATATTCTTTGCTCTTACGAAGACTATGGCAACCAGGAGAGTGCTAATCACTCCGATCCGTCGATCGGAACTAACTCCAGCAAGGTATCGTGTATTTCATATTTTTGAACCCTAAGGATTGATGTGTTTTGATTCTCAGGGTTTCTAATCTTTCATTTTTGGCGATTTTGACCTATGAGGTCTGAATGCGATTAGTTTCGCAATTAAGAAGCTGCTTCAGCTGTTTGATTCGTTGATATTGCTGTAGACAGCTCTAATCTTGAGTTTGGAGTATATGTCCAAATTCCGTGTGTTGCTATGCGTATTAGGTCGTGGAAATATTAGATGATGGAATCTTGTTCTTGAGATGTGACTCGTGCTTTCAGCGGGGGTGGAAATTGAATTGCCGATGAGCTTTTCAGTTCTTTTCAAGATAAGAGTCGAAGATATTCCATTTGGCGATTCTTTATAGCTCACTTGGGTGCGAGTATCTGTAGGGTTTCTCCTTGATGGCGACTCTATGGATTAACGAATATTATTTTGATTTTTGGGCGAGGTAGCATTCTGCTATGACATCAAAAATAGGAAATTTTTTTTCAGGAATTGCTCGGTGTAAAAAATAAAGAATTGAGGGATTGAATGTGGGGACAAGAATGGAGCCTTTTTACAGTATATGCTTTTTTGGGTTGTCCCAAATTACCAAAAAATGGCAAGTGCTTTTCTTTGTGTCGATCCTCGGGTGAAATTATAACAGCTAGGTGGGTTTTACAGAGATTGGTGGATGAAGATTTAATTGTTGAAGCGTAAGGATGTAGACTTTGACGGTGGACTAGGATTACAAGGCTGTTTTACTGGTGGAGAGGGAAGATAAGTTTGACATTAAGCTCTTGAATTTATCTCGGCGCCCATTCCTTGAACATTGAAATGCGGATATTGAATGAAAGTTTTTCCTATGCCCAGTTCTGAATGTGTCCAGCAGTTCTGTCAGTGGTGATTTCTTCTCACATTTGTGGTTAGGCTTTTATCAGTTTTTATTGCTGGGGAATTATTCTCCGGGTAAACCTCATTGTTTCTGCTGGGAATTGTGTAGTATTGAGGTTCTAGCTCCTGTTGAGAAATGGATAATATTTCTAGAGAATGATTGAATAGCAAGGTTTCTGTGTGAGAGTTTCACATTACTTTTATACCTCTTTTCCTGCCTTTTTTCAAGGCTATAGATGTCCTGTCTTGTTGATCAATATTTGTGTTGTATCCTTGAGCACAAGTAACTTGGTGGATTACCTAGAGGTGTTCATTGGTCATGTCCCATAGCCATTTGTGTTGATTGACTATTTGGAAACCTTTTCTGTAAAAAAAATTGATCTATGAGTGCATGCAATTTAGCCAGTAAATTAAGTGTATCCTTGAGAATTATTTATTGTTTCAGCATTTCTACTATTGTGTAAGATGTTTACAACTGTAACTGACTCCTATAATGGACACATAGTGGGAAACCTTTTATACTATTGTGATCAATATTTATTGTTTCACCTTTGTGTAAGATGTTTTACTAGGAATTATTTATTGTTTCAGCATTAATCCTTGAATAGCGCAAACATTCTTCTTTTTAAAGACTCCCTCCTTCCCATAATTTTTGTCCTCCCAAAATAATATAAATTTCTAAGGTAATGTCATTTAATATTGTGTTTTGTATTGTTTTTAGAAGAGATAGAACATTTCTATATCAATCATAGTGAAGAGAGATTTGATTTTAGGACTTGCAAAAAAACGGAGAAGAGACAAAAATTATGGGACGGAGGAAGTATGAGAGTAACCTAAGAAGAACGGACACCGATACGTAACATGGGTACGACACGACACCGACACGCAAACATGTGATTTTTCAGAAAAGTGGGATGTGACACGTGTATCGGCCACATAGTCGTTAGAAAATATTTGTTCTACTATCTATGTTTTTGTAATTTTTTTCATGTCTTTATCCTTGAGAGGGTCATGGTTGGATGAGAACACTACCAAATTGTTCAAGTATGTGGAGTCTACAACTATCAATAATATAACCTAATTTCTTCATGTTGTCTATATGTTTTGTATGCTTTCGAGAGTGTCCGAAGAGTGGGGTTGTCCTACACATGTCGGACACGGATACGTGAAGTCATGAAAGGTGTCCGTGATTTTTAGACAATAACAACTCCTCCCTATGTGGGTCACCGCTTTCGTCGTGTTTGGGAAGATCCAGATGTATGCAGCAGTATCTTTGCAGACAGACATTTCTGGCCATAGAGAGGATTGTTCTTTTCAAATCCAGCCACAACATTGTAAAATCTTTTTTTTTTCAATTGTCATGGAATTTCTGTAAAGGTCTGTAGAGAGCACTGTTTGCTTAATTTTGAAGTTGGAACTTGCAAGCTAATGTATTGTGTTGCCATTTCAAAAGAAACAGTAGCACCATTGCCAATTCCATCCATTATTTGACTGTGAATCTAGTGCTTTGGAGAATAATAAGATAATGTTGTTGATTAACGTCTTGATTACTATCAAGTGATCAACATATAATGTTTACAAAAAATATGAATGACTTGGAGCTAACTTGAAGCCCCAACTCTGTGAGCTGCCAGTTTCTGATGGTTGATATGTGAAATCTAGCTGCGATGTCCATCTTTCAACTGGCAGCTGGAGGCTGGCATCTGCCATCTGGCAGCACATAGGTTGAAGTTTTTGCTATTCTACAAAATTGATTCATGAATTCATATGCCTTTATGTATGTATTTTTCCTGGAATGCGAGTTCGATCCTTAAAGAAGGCAATCATAATAGAGATTCTACGCTGAAGTGCGGGTATGAATCAGGATTGCGGTGCTGTCGGTTCGTAGTCTTCTTCCTATTAAGAAGTGACTTGAATTAGAATTTGGATTTGTAGTAACTACGTTTGATTGAGGGATGGGACAATGACTTCTCTGTCTTGAGATGTCAAGATGACCATTACAGTGTGTGCAGTGTAAAGAATAAGCAATGTTTCAACTGGTTGACGACTGTTAGCAGCCAACTGTACACCCCCCCCCCCCCCCCCCAAAAAAAGGAGGGATCAGCTTGTTCCTGGAGATGTTCAAGGATCAACCAGTCTATTTTTGACATTTGCAATATCTTCTTTCTTTGTCAATGATGTTCAATGTAGATCATGTATCTGGCTATCCTAGTGTAGTGTTGCTTTAGCAGCTTTGCTTTTTGAGATGTTCAGCATCAACTGGTCAATTTTTGTCATCTGCAATATTTTCTTTCATTGCTAATGAGGTTCGGTGTAGATCATGAGTCTGCCTATCATAATGCAGTGTTTCTTTGCTGTCCTCCTGCCCTTAATCTAAGCAATATAGTGTTCCATTATGATGATTAACGCATGTTGTTACTCAATTGTTAACAGGATTTCCAGAAAAGCAGAATTTCTCGGTCAGTGTTTCCTACCACTAATGTCTACAGCCAGCCAGAGGAATCATTGAATCAAGAAGTTATATCTACTGTTGAAAGGACCATGAAAAAGTATGCTGACAATCTCATGCGTTTTTTGGAGGGAATTAGTTCACGTCTGTCACAATTGGAGTTGTATTGCTACAACCTTGACAAATCAATTGGGGAAATGCGATCTGATTTGGTACGTGACCATGGAGAAGCAGATTTGAAGCTGAAATCTCTGGAGAAACACCTTCAAGAAGTAACTTATTTCCTTTGCTTGTCTTAATGACATGAATCTTTACGTCATGTGTTTAATATTATCAAATACACAATTCGGGCTTGTCACATGTTCTTTCTGCCCGTCAGTCCTAAGAATTTGAGTGCTCAGGTTGCCCTATCTCCTGGTCTATTGTGAGATCGGAATTCTTGTTATATACATGATGCATTGACCAACTAAAGATACCGTGGGACTATATCCAAAACTTGCTAGCTTTAGTTTCTCCCTTTGTAATGCAGTCATAAGTATTGCAGTATTCGTGTATATCCTGCATATTTCATGATATTTTCTTAGTATTGATGCCACATTCATGCTGGGAAATATAATCTTTGGCTTAGATGTCTGAATGATGTTTGCCTTAAGAGGGCTTTTTTTTTTTGCGGGAAGATTGTAGGACCCCTCCCCCCAAGTTGCTGTTTCATAATATGCTTATCCAATGTGTCTTTTTTTCATTATATAGTCAATGCTTCTGTCTTATTCACTAGACGCAAGTTTAGCTGTTGCTGATGTTCTCTGGATTGTCACAACGGGTACTGCAAGTTAAAAAGTATTCTGGGCTTTGGTGCAAATGTCCGTGTGGTTTTTCCCTCAGCTGTCTTCATATTCGTCATCTCTGTTTAGTTTTTAAGAGTAATTCTTTTTTTGTGGTTTAAATTTTAGGTGCATAGGTCAGTCCAGATACTTCGGGACAAACAAGAATTGGCAGAAGCCCAAAAGGAACTTGCGAAGCTCCAACTAGCTCAGAAAGAGTCCTCATCTGGTAGTCACGAAGAGAAAGCTGCTGTCTCTGCCTCTGACTCCAAAAAAACTGATGATGTATCCGACTCACCAAATACTCAACTGGCTCTAGCACTTCCCAGTCAACTGGCTCCACAACCTTCTCATGCTGCCATACAGCAGCAGCAGCCTGTCGCTCCTCCGCAACCACCTCCATCACAAAATCAGCTTCCATCTTATTATTTACCTTCCAATCAGCTACCAAATCCTCAAACTCAATCTCAGCCTTCTTATCTTCCGGCTGATGCTCAATATCGAGCTCCACAAGGTCCACAACAAGCACAACCTCAAATGAGTCAAACTCCACAAAGCCAACAATTCTCCCAGTATCAACAGCAGTGGCCCCAAGGCCCCCAACAAGCCAGTCAGCCTATGCAGCTGCCACAGCCATCACCAATGCAACCACCACAGCCATCATCAATGCCACCACAGAATCAGCTAAGAGCTCCTGGTCCCCAATCTAGCGTGTATTCGCCATACATGGCTGGTCAACCTGCAAATCCACCTCCTCCAGAGACGATGGCAGGCAGCATGCCAATGCAGGTGCCATTTCAAGGAATGGCGCAGCCAGGAGTGAGTCGTGCAGAGGCCATGCCATATGGGTATGGAGGGGCTGGCAGACCCATTCAGCCTCAGACTCAGGCTCCCCCACCACATCTGAAGGGCGGTTTCCCATCTCAGCCAGCTGATGGATACGCACCTCCTGGATCTCACCCACCAATTTCTTCTGGAGGGACTTACGTGTTATATGAGAATGAGGGATCCCGACCACATCACCCTCTCCCGCCGCACCATTACTCTCAGGGTGGCTATCCTCCATCAAATCCAATCCCGCCTCCTCCAAGCAGCAGTGGTCTTATGATCCGGAATCCTGGTCCCCAACAATTTGTTCGAAATCATCCTTACAACGAGCTGATTGATAAGCTGGTGAGCATGGGTTACCGGGGTGATCATGTTGTGGGTGTGATCCAGAGGCTGGAAGACAGTGGGCAGCCTGTGGATTTCAATGCTGTGCTTGACAGGCTGAATGGGCATTCTTCGGGAAGTTCTCAGAGGGGAGGATGGTAATGAGAGTAGTACGTATTTAAATCTCCGTCTAGTGCAACTGCATCTATTAGCAAATGCAGTTGGATTTCCTACCTCGTGTTTATAATAAAGGGTCTAATATAATGTGCACGGTATTTTGTTGCATATGGATTTAGAGGTCTGAAATCATTGTATGTTTGTCACCTTGCTTCAAGAGGTTTCATGTGTTCCTAATTTCAATATGCAGAGGACCGTATTAAGGCTTGTGGCAGTCTTGCCCTTTTATTATGTGAGATTCTCTGTTGATGTATTTGTCTGTTGCCAAAATGGTGAATTTCAAGTTCATGTCAGGATTCTTTTGTTTGAGACTTCTTTTTCATCAATCGATTATGTACGATTTCTTTGCAAAAGCGAACAACTAGTAGAAGTGCAGGCCTTTAATACCGGGATAATCACGTTTGGGTATCTTCATGTTTTTGCTATTTATTTTTTTAACCCTGAGTTTTTCGAATTAATATTTTAGTACCTGGGCGTTTATGTAATTTAATTTTATGTATCCTCTGTTTTTTTTTAAGTCCCTGAATTTTTAAAATTTGCAACTTAATCCTAATATTTAAAAACTTACTTTCGAAAATTTTATTTCTGTGCATGTGCATTTCCTCCCATTAAGTAGTATTCGTAGTCCTCTTTCATCTGGTATTACAGCCACATAATCAAAAATAATCAAGATAATTAAGCTAATTAATAACTAATTAATGTATTTAATTGAGATTAATGATTGAATCTTCACTTGCTTGTCCTGATCCTAATTATTTACATATTGTTCACTCATCGGACGGAATTACTTTACTAGCACCTCAATTAAGCTATTTCACTGGTATAGTTTTAGAATTAAAAATAGAATTATCTAAAATTAACAGTGAAGTGAAGTAGTTTAAGAATCAGTTAACTATAGTTTATCTTTCTCTTATTAACGAAGTTAAACATTGTGAAAAATCTACGTCCAGTATTGTACTCCTTTTTAGCATAAATGTTCTTTCCAGAAATCAAAAAATAAGATGCCTTTTTCTTTGCATGAGATAAAAATTCAAAAAGAAGTTGGAGAAAAATCAGGGGAAAAATCAGCTGAAAAAGCAGAAAAAGAACAAGAAGATAGAGTATAAGCTATTTACTCTTAAAGAACTACAAAACATGTTCGAAAGAGAACAAAATATAGAAAAATTAAACAAAATCATAGGCGCAATTAGTGATAAGCATGACTTATTATCTGATGATAATGAAGAGACTGATAATGTTCAATTAGAAGAGAAAATATATCAGCAGATGAATCTGATTAAATTAAAAATCTCGATGTATTACCATTAGAAGAAATTAGGAGAAAACTGAATAAGAAATATGAAAAATGACTGCTAAAAATAAGATCAATGAGATTGGGGAAGAGATCGACTTATATGAAATAGAGACCAATCTAGTTATCAATGTCGTTCCTAAATCTGAAAAATTAGGTGAACTTTCTAGAAGAAATACTCATTTCTTAAAACTTAGGTACGTTCTAGCATGACGTACAAGTAATTTTTCTTCTTGGGTTTATCCTATGAAAAACCATGACTATTAAAGATTGGACTTACCCCAATTAGCCAAATAGAATATATCTTAAACATTGATGGAGTTTGAAATAGAGAAAAAATATTTGAGTACTGAAAAAGAGGAATAAATAGTGTCTTAAACCTAAATACTACATGGACTGTTGCTAATTTTTGGAACTATATCGAACATAGTTTTTCTGACATCGTAACTGACTGGTATGAGTCATCAAGTGAAGATGGTAAAAATACATTAAGAATGATAGAAAGACCAGCTGCTATATTCAAAAATCTATGCAAAGAAATCGATACCGAATTCATCAGAGCTAAACTTGATTCTGAAAAAACAGCAAGAGAATGACAACGAAAGATTGACAACATAGATTTATGCGATATGAGATACCTAAAAAATTATATTGCTAAATTCAATCAATATTATTACAAAATTGGGCATAATGAAACTAGTTTTGGTATGTTCTATGATAAATTATCATATCCGATAAATTCTACAATTAATGAAAAATATATGACATAGCTTGAACAAACAGATGTTGACATCCTTGGTTCAAGAATTTCTTATTTAGGAAAATGAGTTAATAATTAGTATCTTGATCTTCAAAAGCAAAAAGACTAAGAAGCAATTCCTAACTTACTGAGATTCATCTCATCAATGACGAAAAGATCCTGAAAAGAGAAGAAAAAAAAAATTTATAAAAAAAAGAGCTTTAGCAAGTAAAGAGGAGAAAAATATAGAAGAAATATTATAACAAATCAAGTCCTAAAAAACGCAGATTTTTTAGGAAAGTTGCTTATTGCCCTACAAGGGAAAACAACTACAAATGCTAGGCGTGTGGAAAAATAGGATATTATGTTAATGAATACAAAAATATAAAGAATAACAAACTTATTGAAACTTTAGGTAGCCTATATTAGTTGAACTTGGTGAAGATGAGGCATTAGACCTAACCCTAAGTAACGATAAAGGGATTGTTGAAATTATATTGGACAATGAATATGAAGAAAGTGATTATGAAGAAACAAGTCATATGATGATGAGTAGCTCTGTCCGCCTTGACGATCTTCAAGGAGAAGAGTCTGTTATAGACAATGATCATGAGGAAGTGAAAGAAGATTTGGTTCTTTCCATAATTCAAAAAGATATGATCTATAAAAAATTTATTTTTCAATTAAAAAACAAATACGTATGTGAAATGAGGAAAGGAGATCTAAAGATAAAGGATTATAAGTATGACGTTGGGGAAGTTAATCTAATTAATTGGAAAAATATCCTTATTTATAACAAAGATAGAAAGTATAGGTACATCCATGTCGGAAGTGTCCAAATTTAAATCACTCCATCATAATATTATGGTAAAGATATTGATATTTACGCTTTACTCTATGATTTTAGGCATACCAAATTTAATAATTAAATTGTCACAGAGATTAAGACTAATCTATGCAATGGATGGATAGGATTTAATTATCGTTCTGGATATTATGTGAGTTTAAAGGATGAGTTTGCTAAAAATTTCCTATCTCTTAAGATAAAAACAGCTAAAATAGATATGAAAATAGGAGGATATCCGTTAAGAATATTTTAGAAAATTATCTACAAATTAGATAAACTATAGATCCAAAGACTAAGGTAACAATTATAGAAGCAGAAAAAATTGAAAATCTCACCCCTATGCGAAAGATCTAGAGGATTAAGTCCAATTTTCAGGAGATAAAAATTGATCGTTCATGAATATCTAGCTTTATCAACCCTATAAAGATCAATAAGAAAAATATAATAAAAAATTGATAAGGAGGGTAAAATCACCATTAAACCCCTATTATTAAAAATCATGAATATAAGATCAGATTAGGGAGAAAGATCTTCATCAGGTAAAGAAGAGCTTAAAGAAGATGACGTAACCAGTATGACTAGTGAAATAAGTAGAATGAGTTTTGAATCTGTCAGAATTAGTGTGGATCGACTTATGAGTTTAGATAGAAAGTCATTGGGTACAAAACGAGAACTATCAGTGAATTAATCTATCAGGATGAATTAGTCAAAAATATGACTTTGAAAATACGTTATGAAGCTACTAATATAAATCCTAATAATATTTATATCCCAATAAAAGTATGCTTACAGAGATATAATAACTATGAGTTGTGTGCTTATATTAATAGTGGTTGTTCCATATGCTTTGAAAAGAGAACGTTATTTCCCGAATTTATGTGGAAAAGAGTTAAAAATTCTTTACAAGTACGGATAGTTGATAATAGTATAATAAGCCACAATGAAACTGTAGAAGGGTTATTCATAGAATTAGGAGGAGTTCAATGCATTATATCAGTTCTATGGGTTACTGATCAACCCTCTCATGATATGATTATTGAAAATAATCAAAGATTATATTCTCTATGCACATAGACCATAAACCAGATAATATTCACAATTAATGATCACTCAGTTCCTATTGAAAAATTAAGTAAGACTTATACTCATCAGAAAATTGAGTTTACATGCAATCAATGTGAAAAGAAGGTAATACCAGCACAATGTGAGATAGCATTGATAATCTTATTACCTGAATTATTTATTAAAGAATAGATTGTTGAACAATAAGAAAAATTATGCAAAGAACTCTACTCTGATAATCCACTAAAACTTTGGGATAAGGATAAGATATTTACAAAAATTACTTTATTAAATCCCAATACTATTATTCGAGTCAAACAAATGGTGTATGCACACCAAGATATCTAGGAATTTGATAAATAAATCAAAGAACTTTTGGACAAAGGATTGAACAGAAACAATAAGAGTCCTCACACCAATACCGCTTTCATGATAAAAAATCATGCAGAAGAAAAAAGAAAAAAAGTAAGAATGGTAATCAATTCTAAAAGATTAATGGCAATATTGTCTTTGATGGTTGTTATATTCCTAACAAAACAGTCCTTTTTAATAGAATTCAAGGAACTTCTTGATTCTCAAAAATGGATTGCAAAAGCGGTTATTGGCAGATAAAATAGATGAGAAAAGTATTCCTTTAACTGCATTTAATGTCCCATAAGAACATTATGAATGGATAGTAATGCCATTTGGTCTTAAAAATGTACTTCAAATATTTCAAAGAAAAATGGATAATATCTTTAAAGATTTTAATTATTATTGTTTAGTCTACATCGATGATATCCTTGTTTTTTCAAAGATCATAGAATAACACAAAAATGATGTCTTAGCTATCACCTAAAGATGCATTGATCATGGCATTATACTTGATAAGAACAAGTGCAATTATGCTGAATAAGAAATTAAGTTTTTAGGTCTAGAGGTAAAGGATGGACAAATAATCTTTCAAAAGCATAATTTGGACAAAATAGAAAATTTTCCTAAAAAAATTGAAGATAGAAAGCAATTAGAAAGGTTTCTTAGATGCCTTACATATGCTTTTGATTTCATTAAAGATTTAGCTAAACTAAGAAAACCATTGCTGCAGAAACTCAAGAAAGAAGTAAGTTGGACATGGGCTACTAATGATACAAAGATCGTTCAAAACTTCAAGAAGGTGTGTAAAAATCATCTTGTTCTTAATTTACTTAATGAAGGAGATGATTTAATTGTTGAGACAGATGGTAGGAATGAGCACTGGAATGGGTACTCAAAATCAAAGAAGGAGAAAAACTGTGCAAATATTACAGTGAAAGTTTTAATAAAGCAAAATGCAATTATCCTACAATGAAAAAAGAAATTCTTCAGTCACATGGGGAATTGAAAAGTTCTTAATCTTTTTGGCCCCAAAACCTTTTTTTATTTGAACTGATTGCAAATGAATACTTAGTTTATGAAAAAGAATCTATCAAATATGAAGCGCCAGGGCGACTCCTGCATTGACAATTATGACTTAACCAGTTTTCCTTTTCTATTGAACACATATAGGGATCGAAGAACTCTCTGACAGACAGTTTAACTTGAAAACTCGTTAATGGTAATTATCACAACCGACCTCCTGTCAGAAAAAGAGAAAATCATTAACGAAATGCCATTCCTACTAGAACGGGTTACCCCTTATGGTAAAGTCCTTATTGATAATCTGGAATTCTATACAAAAAGTAGATCATGTTTTGATCTGCTATCTACAGCCTACCTCTTAGTACAAAGATTTTCCCTTCTAGAGTTACAAGTTAATTACCTTCAGTGTCCTTATGATATCCAGGAAAAATAAGTTCTCATATTCAAGAAAAATGGTTCAATGAGTGATGCGCAGCTTGCATTGATTTTTATCATCATTATTCCCATGATATCTGGGAGTCTTGGGGTACAACTATCTACTTTTTCGATAAGTCTGAAGTTGGTGGTGTTAGTTTTCCAACAAATTCAATCTCTCCAAATGACACATCATTAAAGCCTCGGAATACGGGGTGATATTTTACTTCATAGAAATCCCAAATCCAAAATTTTCATTTTTCTCAAAACTAATAAAATTTCAGCACTACAGGTTCTGAGGAATCCTTTGGATTCTTGCATCTTCTAATGGTCCAACAAAAGTTCCAGTTCAAAGATGCCTAAAATTGGAAGTGTATAGCGCACTAATTGAATAGGAAAATGAAAAGTCAAGCCAGCCTATTATCTTATTCAGATCGTTGATTACAACGATCTTGATGATCAACGACAGGAATGAATTTCTGAACTACCAGTGCATCTAGTTATTGATCTACCTTTAGCAAGAGCCATTGAATTTTTCAACATTCATCATCAGTGTTGGACATTAATTGAAAAGGAAAAGACATTAATGCATTGTGGAAACACTATATTCGCCTATTGTAATGAATTTAAAGAGCACATGAAGGTGGAAGAAGCAGTATTTAAAGATATTTTTGATTATCTCTTTGATGTTGGAGTTGAAAAATTCTTATCAACAAAAGGAAAGAAATATCTTCTTGAATTATTTAAAAAGTGGGATCCAGTGCATCTTAAGCAACTTAATAAAGATTTCGATGATTATCCAGATAATGATGATTTGGAAGATATAATTAGAAATGAAAGTATGCAGAATCTTAATAATGATGACTAGTCTTGTTATTATTAAAAAACTCTGAAAAGTGGCTACCCCATTATGATACTATTTTCACAAGTTTCTGATCTGTAAAATAAAGCAGTGTGCTATAACCATAAGTGTGTACTATAGTCATGTGAAAAATTATTGTGTACTATAACCACTAAGACATCCTATGTACTCCCAACCCTCAGAGGTCGAGTGCTGAAAAGGGACACAGTCATTTGAGTATTCTTGAGCACAAGGGAAGTCGGGATTCTCCATTTCTCTATGAGCAAGCTTCTTTAATGATCTTAAGTCTATCTTCAAAATTCCATTGTAATATTTCTACCTTCAAACTTTCAATAAAAGAAGTTTCCAGTAGGGAACTTATCCAATTGTCCCATTGAACCTTATATCTTAAACATTATAAGTTCTTAATTAAAATCCCACTATCCTTTAAAAATATAAAGAACTTGATTAGTGATTACGGTTCGAGATAGGAAACGAAACGGATCTGTGCTGTGCCTGATCTAAAGAAAGTATGGTTGAGATTATCAATCTCTGTAAACGGAAAGTTAGAGGAATGTTGGAATCTAGCGCCGACTAAGTGCAGGTAATGGTTAAAACTCTTTAATTAAGTTTTAACTATTTTGTTAAGCATGGTGGGCCTATAATTATAGAAAGTATAATATCTAAGAAATAAGTAGTAGCTTGTGATAATTAGTACCAGTAAAGTCATTATAAGAAATTAAATCGTTAAAGAACAAGCATATTTCCTAAAAAGAGTTTATTTGCAAATTTTATCCAATATAGGGACCACTTCTGCAATTTCGAAGAGTTTTTGTTTAAAAGAAAAAAAGGTGAAGGGTGGTAAAAAAACTAAAACAAGTTTCTGAAGGTACCTAAAAATTATTATCAATAGATGAGGGGTTAAAAAGTTATTTCAAAAAAGGCTCAGGGGGTAAAAGTGGCTGTTTCCTTTAATATCTGCACTGTCGTCTGTATCCCCCTGCATGGCCATGTTCTGTTATTTATCTTCCTCTTTTATGGAGGGGATAGTTTACTCCTGCTGTTGCTCTCTACGGCCAGCTCCCGAGCTGTTGTTGTGTTCTCTCTCCTCTTCTCCCTTTTTATCTCTCGGTACCTTTTTCCCGTTTTTGTTCGCATGGGCCTGTACTTGGCGTGATTCAAGTGAAGCAAATGAAGGGACTTGTATTGTGGAGGTTACAAAATTGTGGAATTTGCTTACGTATAATGTGACGCCCCTTCCTATGAACCAAAATGAGCGAGGTAAGCAGTCGACTCTCTCACGGCAGCATATTAGTTTTTCGCCCCTGTTTAGTAAGAAGTTGAAGTTATCAATCGTTGTCAAGCATCTATTGAGCTTTTTTTAATGCATCTATTACTACCATAAAGGGAATCTATTTGATTAGATCTGACAAATGGATTATTCGATTTGGGTGTGAGTTGAGTTAAGTTTGGGTTGTGTTATATTTTGGGTTAAGTGATATTTCAAATTAGTTCGATTTAGATCCGATAAATGTCGGTTGGGGTCAGTCGATTTTTGATCTAATAAGCTTATCGCACAAACATAAGTAATTTTGTAGAAAATTTTGGATCGGCTATGGTTTGGTTTAGGTCAATTGGCTTTTTGGGTCTACTTTCGGATTTCGGGTCGAGTATGGGTTCCGGTCGTTCAGTTTAGGTTTTGAATATCGGATCAGTTTTGTCAGGTCTACTTGTTCAGTTTATATTTTGAATCTCGGATCACTTTTATCAATTCTACGTTGGACTCTTCTTCCCTTAATTTTAGGGGCTGAGTTTATTTGACTACTGTTGATCTAATCCCGTGCTGCATCTCATCTGTTAATTTTTTTCATTGACTTCTCATGTGCACAATCCTGCCATCTCTGTCATTGCCACGGATTTTAAATTTCATGATTACAGTTGCAGCGCTTATGCGGAGGACGGTTAGTTGGCTGCCCACGTTCACTATAACCCTCCCGCCCTCGCCATCCCCCCCCCCCCCCCCCCCCGCCCCCAGCCGGCCAAAAAAGACACCCCAGTCTTTCTCACTCTCTCTAAATTAGGCAAACAACGCTGCCCTCCTAACCCAAATTTCACATTCACTTGAGATGACCAAATTTTGGGCGCATGAGGATCTAGCACAGGTTTTCGGTGCTGGTGTCCCTTGTCAGGATGGGAACTAAGGTTCTCATTTTGAAGTTCTTTAGAATTTGCTAATATTATTTTTTTGGGTTTTTTGGGGGAGGGGGTTTGGGGAGGGAGGGGATACGTGATTGAAAAAGGAGGAATATGGATGTTGTGCACATGTTGTAGAGGTAGTTGATCAATTATTTACTATTAGATCTGATAAATGAGTCATTCGATTGGGTATGGATCAAGTTCAGTTTGATTCAGGTCATATTTCAGGTTTAGTGATATTTTCAGTCGGTTTGATTTGGATTGGGTGAACTTCCGTTCAGGTCGACTTCGAGTCAATTGATTTTTGGTCTAATATGTTTTTATGCAAAAATAAACAGCTTTGTAGAAAATTTCGGATTGAGTATGGTTCGGTTCAGGTCAATTCGAATTTCGAGTTCACTTTCGGAAGAGCATGTTTCAGATGTCAGGTCAGGTATAGGTCCGGATCATTCGGTTTGGGTTTTAGGTCTCGAGTCAATTTTACCAGGTTTATGTAGGATTTCTGTACCGATGTTACCAAAAAAAAAAAAATTATGACTGTTATTTCATTTCTTCATTCAATTTGTTTCGAAAATTATTATTCCAACAGTTTTTAATGTTTCGATTATTGTGCAAAAATTGCCATATGAGAGGAATTCAGGTTTCGTTTTGAAGTTGAGAACCTATTCCCATCATTACACGATAATTTGGCCAAAGCTCTGGATGTGAGTTAAACTTTGCTAGAGCATTTCGGGGTTAGCTTTAGTTTTTTTTTTTGGTTATTATTTTTTTTTTAAAAAACGCGTTTGGTACAACTGGTTTCTAATTAAGTTTTCGTTCATTATGTACAGTGAGCAGCCATGCCAATACAGCCAAACGGCCAATCATCAGCGCAAGGGTAGAGGACCTAGAGGTTCTAGGTTTTTTTGATCTATCCTACATAGTGTTTCATTTTCTTCATTGTGTAGATTCCCATCATTTCATAGATTCAACTTCATTAGAGCAAGTCCAGCGCGGTGGCTTGCGGAATTTTGGGCTGAGCTGGCGAGCGCGCAAGACTGGTGAAGAAGTCCAACGGATGGCCCGCAAGCCAAGGCCCGCCGAGCGGCTCACCAGCGTGAGCCAGCCCGTGGCCCATTTTCCGTTTTTTTTTTTTGTTTTTTCCTTTTTTTCATTTGTTTTGTTTTTTAAAATTCTTATTAGTTTATCTTTTTTGTCTTTTTGATTTTTTTGGGTTTTTCTTATTTTTGTTTTTAAAATTTTTTATTGAGTTTTCATTTTTTTTGTTTTTCCTTTTTTTCTATTGGTTTTGTTGTATAATTTTTATTTTTTTCTTCAACACAAAAAAAATTTTTTTTTGGGTTTTTAAAAATTTTTAATTTTTTTAAAAAATTTGTTCAAATATTGAGGAAATATGGAAGCCTAATTAATCAGACAACCAATTTCTTGTGTTATGTTAAAAAAGATTATGACACCCAATTAGTTGTGTTACCAATTTATTACGTACATATTATTTTTTTCCGAGCATAAAAAACCCAAACAACCAACCAAAATATAAAAACCTAAAACAATTAAGTACGGTTAGGTGTGGGGTCCATTGATATTATTTTATTTGATGAGCCAAAGTGGTGAGCCTTGCATTGGAGAGAGTGAGGATTGTGAGATAAAAAAGTTGGAGAGAACATTGATGTGGCAATGGTAGGGCCCCCGTGAGCCAAAAAATTGGCTCACGGCTGGGAATGCTCTTAGAGCAATCGCAATGGCGAGCCCAAAATTTGGCTTACCAGTGGGAGCCTACCACTGCCACATCATTTCTCTCTCCAACTTTTTAGCTCACAATCCTCACTCTCTCCAATGCAAGGCTCACCACTTTGGCTCACCAAATAAAATAATATCTATAGACCCCACATGAAATCATATTTTATTAGTTTTGTTTTTATCTTTTGTTTTGTCATTTAGGTTTATTATTTATATGCAAAATAATTTGCACATAATAATTTCAAAACTCAATTATTTAAAGACGCATTTTGTTAAAAAAAAAGGAGTCTGAAATTAAAAATATATTAGACATGCTTGAATGTAACAATTTAAGAAATACTTTTTATTTTGTTTTGTCATTTAGCTTTATTATTTATGTGAAAAATAATTTACACATAATATTTTAATAATACAATTATTTAAAGATGCATTATATTTTATTTTTTTAAAAATAGTATGGATATAAAAAAAAAAGTTACACGTGCTTGAATGCACCGAGTCAAAAATATTTTTTGTTTTGTTTTCTTATGTAGGTGTGTTATTTATGTGGAAAATAATTTGCACATAATAAGTTAATAACAGAGGATTATTAATTAAAAAAAATTAGACATGGTGGAATGTAAAAATTACAATAGGTCAATGATTAAAAAAAAGATACATTGATTGATGAATAAAATATTACAATAGGTGAACAATTAAAAAAAATTACAATATGACGATAATTTAATTATCCTCTTCGCCGCGGGCCCGAATTTCGCTTCCATATCTCCTCAATCAAGTCCGTTTGGACAGCTGCATGTGTGTCAGAGTTGCGAACTTGGCATGACCGTTGAAAGTACGTATCATAGCATGGATGGTGGGCGTGGTTAACAATCGGCTACGGGACAGTTCCGTCCACAACGTCGTAGTCAAATGCAAGCTCGTAGTTGTCCCATTCGTCCTCAACAATCATGTTATGGTGTATCACATATGCTCTCATAATAATACCAATTTTTCTTTGATCCATCAGGCGAGCGGGGCCTCGTACAATGGCAAATCGAGCTTGTAACACACCAAATGCTCGTTCAACGTCCTTCCTAACCGACTCCTGACGTTCTGCGAAGAGTTTATTCTTCGGCTCTTGGGGAAGAGGGATAGTTTTAACAAATATCACCCACTTCGTATAAATTCCATCTGAAAGATAATATCCTATATTGTACTGATGTCCATTGACGACATATTCACATTTCGGAGTCCGATCAGCATAAAACTCTTGAAAAACCGGTGAGCGGTCAAGGACATTTATATCATTGAGACTTCTAGGCAACCCGAAGAATGCATGCCATATCTAAAGGTCGTATGATGCAACAGTTTCAAGAATAATAGTTGGCACCTTATAAATTTGCCTTTGAAATGATGCCTTCCAAGCCGTCGGACAATTCTTCCATTCCCAGTCCATGCAATCTATGCTTCCCAGTATACCGGGAAAGTCATGGGCTTCAGCAACCTGTAGCAAGCAATCAATATCAGCTTGATTGGGTTTTCTCAAATACTCTTCCCCGAAAAGCTCAATGATGCCTAAGGCGAACTTCTTCATGCATTCCATTGCGGTGCTCGCACCAATCTTCAAGTGCTCATCAACGCAGTCGGCCGCTATACCATGGGCAAGCATTCGCATGGCTGCGGTATACTTGGTTAATGGTGTCAACCCGCGTTTTCCAGCCGCATCATATCTAACTTGGAAGTACTCTGAATGATGGTCAAGTGCTCCCACAATGCGGAGAAATAAGTGCTTCCGCATTCAAAATCTGCGATGAAAATGATGATCATTGTACAGTGAATCTTCGGCGAAGTAATCTTTGTATAAGCGGTTGTGCGCAGCTTTTCTATTCCTCTTAATAAATCTCTTCTTTACCTGAGGCCTAGATGCCGAATGCGTCAACTCCCTTGCTGGTTCAATAAGTTGGAAAAGGGCGACCATATCCTGTTGAAGTTGTTGCTGATGTTGGAGAAAAGCGCCCATTACCATGATATCAGTATCTGATGAAGATGAGGAGGATGACGAGGATGAATCTTCCTCACAAGGCAACTTCTCAACATTAAAATTATCCATTACAAATATCCTGTGTAAGATTATGTACAAAAGTGTTAAAGTATAGAAGAGTAATAATTTGATTAAACAACAAAGACATATCAATTTCATAAATTAATATCATAAGATGATTACACCAAATCATACCTCATACAATACATGTTAAAATAAAGTTACATACTACAATTTTCGAACTTCATTTGAGCAACATTGTTCTTATAATCTATGTAACGATGGGGGAGGGGAGACATATTACTGAGATGATGATGATTGTCGTGATCTCCTTCTCATGATATGTGCTCTTCTTTCCTCATAATACGCTGCTTGTTTAGGACTCAACATTAAGGTGTCCATCATCATTATTCTATCCTCTTGGACCCTCAGCTTTTCTTCCCTCATCATCATCTTCTGTGCCTTTTCTTCTCTTGCTAGTATGATATAATCTTTGAACATTTCATTCATATCACTACTGTTACTGTGCAAGTCATGCAACTTAGTTGTGACTAAATCAACGACAGTGGTATTTGCCTTTTGCTTTAGCCTTCTCTTTGCTACTTTTCTCCCCTCGAGTCTTTCACTCCCACCGGCCCCTTCCTCTCCTGCCTCTTCGGTGTTGGGATGGGACCTTTTGGAAGATCCTGACCCTAACTTTGGTGGGTCACATATAACCCTCCATTTTGGTTGGTCTCTAAGCAGCTCATATCAGTGCTCTAGGTCGAACTTCTTCCCCATACGTTCTTTGTACAACTTATGTGCTGCCTCCAGAATCATAACCTCGTTCTATCCACTTTGGTTGATACGCTCAACCTCTAACATAATACCCGCCCATTTACTGACGAGCGGGGAGCATCGACCCCATCGGCCATTCAGCGTCTTCTAAGAACGAGGTGAGGCTCCTTATGGATGGTGGTCATTGAAATTAGAGGCCACCCTAGCCCAGAAGCCAGACTTCTTCTGATCATTCTCGATAACGGCGTCCGTGCCTACGTTAATCCAAGCACGTATTAGCCGTTGATCCTCTTCAACTGTCCACTTCTTTGCACCGACACTTGCAACCCCGTGTACTTCCTCCACATCCCCTTCAGTACTTGGGCCAATATCAGTCTCAGAATTTCCTAACCCGAGCATTGCCCCGGTTGGCGTAGATGAAGGGGTAGAATTGCTCCCTGTAGAAAAGTAATTCGGGGTGGTATGTGGTGGAGGATAGTAGGGAGGGTAATATGGGTACTCACTGTGATGCATATTGTGCAGATTATTATGTGGTGGGGGGTAATAAGGTGGAGGACAGTTACGAGGGTTTTGACCATAGCAACCACTTGGATTCCTGAAGTGGGGTTGTGGTGGATAATATGGTTGGTACATGTGTTGGTTGTAGTTAGGTGGTGGATACGAGGGGTAAGACAAGTAGGGATTACTTGGGTTAATGGGAGAGTTACTATTCATCCCAACTTGGGGTGAATCGCCTCCCTCAAGTAAACTAGTAAATGATGGGGAGATGCTTGGATCCATAATCGAAATAAACTTACGACCTACAAATATATTAATCGTATTAATTAAAATATGAACGTCTTTTATACATCTAACATAAAAACATAATAAATTTTAACTAACATGTCACTAAAAGTACATACTTGTAATCTAACTTGTGAAAACATAAATAATTAAATTTAACATGTCACACCCACGTTTTGAAATTATGCATACTACTAACAAGTCATACTCATTCCCACTCCATAAATTTTATTTATTTTTTTCCAATTTACGTCAAAATTACAATTATTAATGCGAAGACTTAAAAACATATTCACATATTTTAATTCATTTTAATGTTACTAGCACAAATTTACTGACATGCCTAACCATAATTTAATTTAAAATTGTACCAACTTACTCAAAACATAGTCACATGATATTTATTTATTGACATTCATATTATCATATAAAATATTCACATATTCTATACATTAACATGTGAAAACATAATAGGTTTTAACTAAAATGTCAAATAAATTAAAATGTAGTCATATTAATTATCTTATATATTAACATAAAAACTAACTCATAAATAACATTTTGAATTACTAAATTTATTTACAAAGCATTTCAAATTAATAATTTCAACACTTATAACTAACAAAATAATATGCACATAAAAATTTACTAAACACTTATAACAAAGCATTTCAAACATTTTGAATTACTAAATTTATTTACATAGCATATTATGACATGATGACTAATTTCATGATTCACCATCACATTCAATCTAATTTTACTTCTTTAACTTTGCAAACATGTCAACACTTTACACAACTAAATTATTTTTAGCAACATACTGAAATATGTACCTCCACATATGTCATTGTGTACATATTACTAACCATCATTACTTGTAATTTAACTTGTACGTAATTACTAAACATCATATTCAGGTCACATTATCATGTCACTAACGGTACGGACTTGTAATCGAACTTGTGAAAACATAAATAATTAAGTTTCACTACCTTGTCAGTTATTTAAATTTAACCATATTCATTATTTAAGTTGTAACACCCCCGACCTCCGGCGGGTCGTGTTACACGCCACAGCTTTCCCCTGAGGAAAGACTGTTAAGGCAACTTGCTTAAACCTATTTGAAACATAATCTATTGAGACTTAATATTTAAAACTTAAGCCACTATAACATAATTGGGTCTTGAGTTTAACCCTAGGGCTAGAAATGTTAGGATTTTCTCAATTTCTAGGAAGAAACGGATAGAGTTTTTCCTGAAAACTGACCGTTTCCAGGCTAAAAGCCTTACATTAAAACCCTGCAATACATAAAGGTACTAAATAACACCAACAACTCTACGGCTACACGCCGGAGTTCACAACTCTACGGGCCACACGCCCGGAGTATACTGTTGAACGGTAAATTTACCCATTTTACGTGCTTCTTTCACCCACTTTTTGCTCGTATAATAACTTAATTTATAGAATTTTACCTTGTTTTATTTATATTTTGTAGGAAATAACTCCAAATCAAGCAAACGTCGCAAGAAGGGACGAAGACGGGACAAAACAGCGAAAACCGACGAAAACCGGCAAAATGGGGCAAAACTGGGGGAGACGGACCACCGTGCCAGCATTGTGGCACGGCCTGACCGTGCCACATGGCACGGTCGTGCAACCTCCCCAGATCGTCGGGTTCTCGGTTTTTATTTAAGGCTTCGTTCGGGCGTTCGTGAAAGGGAGTTCGTTCGTTCGGTCGTTCGAGGTTTTTGCTCTGGCGATTTTGTAAGTTAGTTTAGGTTAGATTTTAGTTAATAAGGGAGATTAGTTTAGGATTGAAGATTGTAACATTGGATTCAACCTTTGGATTTCAAGTTCTTCATCAATTCAAGACTAAGTTTTCTCTTCTTTTATCTCTCTAGTTTTTATGTTCTTGTTATTTATGTTTTGTTGATTTTGATTCTTGTATTTGTTTTGTTTGATTCATATGTTTAATTCCATTGTTAATTTATGTCATTTACTTGTTTGAATTCATTTTATTTCATTTCCTTTGCTTTGTTCTTCGTGTTCTTGCACTTATTTGGTAGTTTAGGTTTTGATTCGTTTTTGATGTTTAGTTGGTAGATTGTGTTGGATTGGGTTGTGATTAGCCTCTTGATGGCTAATTAATCTTATACTAGGCCTAACCCTACCCAATCTATGCTTAGAACCTAGAGTTTTCCTTCATACCCGCCAAGTGTTCGATGAAATGCCTGAGAGGGTTTTCATCCATATTTTTGGGTGATTGACTTATGCTGAGAGGTGAGGTCAATTTGCTAGTGTGGGAGAGGGAATAGCCGAGTTCGGGATACGAAAGTAGTATCCGAATCGAGTTAGGTCCGGGGTTGCTAGTTTTGTGGTCTAATTCGACTAACCCCACGAAAGTAGGTGGCTACTCGAATTAGACTAGCTCATGACCCTTGAGAGAGGGCTTGGGTGGTCTTTGATGGTGCAACCGACCATCTCTTGTTCATAGTGTGGTTCGGGTAGGTTAGGACTCGTCTTGGTTAGTTGGTTCATCCATTGGTAAAATCACAACTCCAAGTCGCTTGTTTCTGTGTTTGTAGCGTAGTTTAGTTCCCCTCCTTCACCGTTGATCTCGCCTAGATTGAGACGCTCTAGTGAACTCTGGTAGTTGGAAACACAATTCCCTGCGGACGACACCCCAAGTACTCAACGATACACCTTGCACTTGGGGTTTATAAATATTAAAACTTTTTTCTGTAACAAGTTTTTGGCG
Source organism: Carnegiea gigantea (assembly GCA_029747015.1). Lineage (NCBI taxonomy): Eukaryota > Viridiplantae > Streptophyta > Magnoliopsida > Caryophyllales > Cactaceae > Carnegiea > Carnegiea gigantea. The sequence goes on along the minus strand of JAKOGI010000572.1, from coordinate 271,237 downwards.
CCGTTGCCGGGGAATTGGCGTTTTTCAATATTGGGGTTTACTTCAGCATTCGAGGCTAGGCCTTTAGAAAACCCAAAAAAAATTTAAAAAAAAAGTAAAAAAAAAAAATCAAAATGACCATTTTCCACTTCCCTCAGTATGAGCATGAATTATTTTGGAAATATTACGATAGATTACATGATTTTCTTGCTCATTGTGGTTATCGCTTAGAGAAGTGGGAAATCTTGAACATGGTCTATGAGGGTGTGACTTGTGAGACCCGTGCTCTTTTGGAGCATTGGGATTTCTGTGCTCAAAATGTTGATGAAGCTTGGGAATTACTTGAGTGGCTGGCTAGGGATACTTATGAATTTGAGACTAGTCAATTTGCTTCATCCACCCCGTCCCCCCGCGTTCCTAATTTTACACCTCTTGCATGTGAGATCTGCCATTGTTCTGACCATGACAGTATTTCTTGTCCCTATCGTATTTCTACTGATGGTTTTGCTAGAATTTCTAGTATGATAGAGGCCATGAACAAGCAACAAGTTGAGTTTGCCGAGTTTGTTAATAAACTGCGGGGGTATGACCTATCACCCGAGACTGACCCTAGTTCTAGTGCTCCTAGACTTGATGTCAATCTGTATGATGATGGTGCGTCTTTTCCTCCTCTAGAGTCTGGACTAGAGGACGTGCTCGACCCTCCCTTGCCTGCTTTACCTCTTGTTGCTCCATCGCTACGTAGCACCTTTAAGGACAACAATATGATCTATCCTGATCCACCTTTCCCTTTAGCTCAGTCGACGGAGTTCGAGGTAGGTGAGACATTTTGTGTTGGTGCTAGTATCGATGGGGATGATTTATGTCTTGAGTTAAACGATACTTTTAGTGAGGTGCAGGATCTTGCCGAGATTCTCGAGGGGGAGTCCTGTGTGGATGTTGTGGCTGCAGTTTCATCTAGTCCTGATCTTACTGACCATGTATCCCTCAACCCCCTTGATATTTCTCATGCTTCTTCGTGTTCACTACCCTCCCCTTCCCCTCAGTATTGTGACCTCTCACCGATCGATTCTCTTGCGGTGCTCAAGGGGAATGTGGTTGATTGTTTTGCGTCTCTAGGTACTTTTAGAGGGTATGACCCCTTCCTTGATCCTTGTCGTCTGTACCTAGAGGGCATGCCTGGAGAAATCGCATTGATTATTGCATTCGCTTATTCTGCTGATTTCTCTCAGGTATTTGGTGAGTTTAAGAGGGCACTAACTTTGTTTGCTCCATCTTTACCAGTGTTCTCTTACTCACACCATTCTGAGCTGCATGCAGCAATGCATGATAAGCTCCTACGAGCTTTGACTGCATCCGAGCTGACGACTCGCATCTTGAGCGGCAAGGAGTGGCTGATGCTCCTTAAGTCGTCATGGCATAGTTCGGGTACATTCAGTACCCGACCTGGTATACTCGTTCTCACTCTCTCTCCCCCTTCTTCTTATTTTTCTTCTCTTTCTTTTTGTTTTTGTTTAGTTGTGAATATTAGGATTGTGTTTTTGGTTGGTGATCATCTTGTGGTGAAATGTGGATGTTGTTGAGCCGTTGTTGGCTATGATTACCATTTTTGTGTTTTTGTGAATTTTTATTGTGTTGTGATTGGTGGTGTTGTTGGATTGGTCTATATTTATTTTTGGTGGTGTTAGTTTGTATTTATGTGTGATCGTGTTGTTGTTTTGGGTGAGATTGTGTTTTTGGGAGAGTGTGTTAGCTTGTATATATTTTTGTCGTCTTTTGTTTTTCTTGTGTTTGATTTTGTTTTCTTTATTTTTGTGTGTTGGTGATGACTCACGGCTCCCAATGAGGACATTGTGAGATTTAGGTGTGGGGGTGGGGTCATCTCCCCTTTTTCTTCTTATTTTTGTGAAAATTTTTCATTTTTGTGTAAATTTTTCAATTTTTCTCCTTTTTGTTTAAATTTTTCTTTTCTTTTTGCATTTAAGGGAGTTTTGTACTATTTTGATCAGCCTTGATCCCTGATACCTTGACTATTAGCTCGTATATAAGTATAATATGCATGATGGATATTCATCCCCAATCTGTCGTTTTAGACCTCAGTTCTAACCCCAACAGTCCATCGTAATTCTGCAATCAAGTCCTGAATTCATGTATTGTCATCATCCTTCATTCTTAGTCTTCCACGATCGACTCTCCCACTGTCTACTACACAGTTCCCTTTATATGCGCTGGTACCCCCTTTTTCCTAAACAATAGCAAAAAAAACAAACAAATTCAAGCGTCACTGGGTGCATCCCTTTGAGGCGTGACATGAGTTTATAATGAAATAATGGAAAGAAAAGAACGTGGGGAAGAAAAGAGTTGGAGATGACAATTACCCCTTTGAGGCATGCGCTACAGGGTGTTACCCTTTGAGGCAATACTGCTACTGGGGAAGCCTGCTTTCCATGGTAGCCATTCTAAAAGGTAGCTTGTGTCAATTGCGTGGGATTGAGTTTGATTTTGGTTGGCTTAGTGTTAGGGTGATGATATAATTGCACACAGGCATCAGGATGGATTCATTATTTTCATGTGGCGTGGGGTGACAAGTTGATGTCTGGATGCCATTCTTTGAGATGAGGTGCCCTGAAATGCATATAATGCTTGTGTACAGACTGATATTTGAGCTACTAGGTGGTTTTGGTTGATTCGATTGTGTACAGTTTATCCCAATGTATATATTGTGTTTTGCCATTTTTATTTTTCGATTTTTGTTTCTCTTTTCTTTGTTTTTCCTTTTTGAGATTTTGTGGGTATATCTTCTGCAAACCCTCATGAGACCTTACTCGTCCACTTGGGGTAACCAAGGGGTTTAAAGGGCTTGTTGCATACGCTAAATGCAACCGTGATTCCTACGAAAGTGAGTTAGTTGTTTACTTTAGTTTTTCTTTTATTTTGCTCGAGGGCGAGCAAAAGATAGGTGTGGGGGTGTGTTGAACGGTAAATTTACCCATTTTACGTGCTTCTTTCACCCACTTTTTGCTCGTACAATAACTTAATTTATAGGATTTTACTTTGTTTTATTTATATTTTATAGGAAATAACTCCAAATCAAGCATACGTCGCAAGAAGGGATGAAGACGGGACAAAACAGTGAAAACCGACGAAAACCGGCAAAATGAGACAAAACCTGGGGAGACGGACCACCGTGCCAGCAATGTGGCACGGCGTGGCCGTGCCACGTGGCACGGTCGTGCAACCTCCCCAGATCGTCGGGTTCTCGATTTTTATTTAAGACTTCGTTCGGGCGTTCGTGAAAGGGAGTTCGTTCGTTCGGTCGTTCGGGGTTTTTGCTCTGGCGATTTTGTAAGTTAGTTTAGGTTAGATTTTAGTTAATAAGGGAGATTAGTTTAGGATTGAAGATTGTAACATTGGATTCAACCTTTGGATTTCAAGTTCTTCATCAATTCAAGACTAAGTTTTCTCTTCTTTTATCTCTCTAGTTTTTATGTTCTTGTTATTTATGTTTTGTTGATTTTGATTCTTGTATTTGTTTTGTTTGATTCATATGTTTAATTCCATTGTTAATTTATGTCATTTACTTGTTTGAATTCATTTTATTTCATTTCCTTTGCTTTGTTCTTCGTGTTCTTGCACTTATTTGGTAGTTTAGGTTTTGATTCGTTTTTGATGTTTAGTTGGTAGATTGTGTTGGCTTGGGTTGTGATTAACCTCTTGATGGCTAATTAATCTTATACTAGGCCTAACCATACCCAACCTATGCTTAGAACCTAGAGTTTTCCTTCATGCCCGCCAAGTGTTCGATGAAATGCCTGAGAGGGTTTTCATCCATATTTTTGGGTGATTGACTTATGCTGAGAGGTGAGGTCAATTTGCTAGTGTGGGAGAGGGAATAGCCGAGTTCGGGACACGAAAGTAGTATCCGAATCGAGCTAGGTCCGGGGTTGCTAGTTTTGTGGTCTAATTCGCTAACCCCACGAAAGTAGGTGGTTACTCGAATTAGACTAGCTCATGACCCTTGAGAGAGGGCTTGGGTGGTCTTTGATGGTGCAACCGACCATCTCCTGTTCATAGTGTGGTTCGGGTAGGTTAGGACTCGTCTGGGTTAGTTTGTTCATCCATTGGTAAAATCACAACCCCAAGTCGCTTGTTTCTGTGTTTGTAGCGTAGTTTAGTTCCCCTCCTTCACCGTTGATCTCGCCTAGATTGAGACGCTCTAGTGAACTCTGGTAGTTGGAAACACAATTCCCTGCGGACGACACCCCAAGTACTCAACGATACACCTTGCACTTGGGGTTTATAAATATTAAAACTTTTTCTGTAACATATACAGAGCTTTCTATTTACATAAACCTTACAAAAGATAAATAATTACATAACCTTACAAACATAAACAATATTACATAGTCACATCATAATCAAACCAAGCAAGTCCATCCTTGTTGCACTCCACGCGTCAATCACATACCTGTGGATCTGGGAAAAAGAGGAAAAGTAATGGGAATGAGCAACCACCGCTTAGTGAATAAACCCTCTTTCCCAAAACATACTTAAAATACATATTAACTTACGCAAGCCTTTCGTAATTAATTTTAGTTGAAGAGCTTTCACATAATACATCTTATTCGAACCGTAAACCGAGTGAAGGAATAGTCATACCAAAAGGCTTAACTTTAGAAGAAACTGTAATGCGTTGACTTGACATAATAAAGTTACGTAAACCCGGAAACATAGCATAAAAAGGGGTTTTACGCATAAGTTTCACTTACCGAAAATCATACATAGTAACTTATTCACGTAAATGAGGAGGCTAGACTCTTAGAGGTACTTTATTACTGCCATCCCGAGTCGGCCAAACTCGAGCGGTAACATACGCCTATCCGGACAGACATCATGCTATGCTGAGACATAATTTTCATACTTAGACTTCAGGTGGGAATCAAACCACCATCCCTGAATCTATCATAACGTAACATATGTGATACCAGGCGGGAACTAAGCCACCATCCCTGGGTCTTAGACTTAAGCTTAAAGTTTCTAGAGTAGCTCCTCCACGTACACATAGACATAAACATAACCATTCGTACACATACATACTTATACTTATTCATATATATATCTTAGGAACTTATAACATTCATACACATACATACTTAGTAGACAAACATGCTTATACGTATTCATATATAGGTTTTATGAACTTAAAACATGAAAACATAATTTTCTTACGACTTTAGCTTTAGGCAAACAACGAGAAAGGCCTCTTAGAAACATGGTGAGTGTACTAACTCACGATTCAAAACTTGGTAGTTACTAGCGTGCACTTGAAAGCTAGGATTCGTAAATAATCACCTTCAGTTGCCCTTTTTACGCTCATTATAATCTTTCAAATGCAAAAGGGATGAACATGATACAAGCCAAGTTTACTAACTCATAAATCGATTTCGTGAATAGTCTAAAAGCTTTTCATAATCGAAGTAAATTTCCTAACGTGCAAACTAATTTCGTAAAATACGTTTACGAATTCGAAAACGACTTCGTCTCTACTTAAAGGCTTCGTATAAACGTAATACGTTTATTAACTCGTAAAACGATCTCCTTTTAGACTTAAAAGCTTCTTATAAGGGCAATAAGTTGGTTAATACTTAAAACGACTTTACTTTAAACTTAAAGGTTTCTTATAAAGGTAACACGTTTACCAAATCGTAAAACGACTTATTTTCTAACTCAAATGCTTCGTATGAACGTAATAAGTTTATTAAATCGTAAAACGATTTCGTTTTCAACTCAAAAACTTCTTAATAACGTAAAACGATTGCTAACTCATAAAACGACTTCGCTTTTTAGCTAAAAGCTTCCTTTAAATGTAATATGTATGCTAAATCGTAAATCGCAACTCGTTTGAAACATAACGTGTTTAGTTAATGCTTAATTCAAACTAAGTTCGAAGCTTAAAGGCTTCTCATAAACGTTATAAGTCTATTAACACATAAATCGACTTCCTTTGCAACTTCAAAGCTTCTTAAAACGTAATAAGCTTGTTAAGTCGTAAAACGTTGTCGTTTCTAACTTAAAAGCTTCATATGAACGTAATACGGCTACTAACTCGCAAAATGACTTCGTTTTTAACTTAAGAACTTCTTACAGACGTAAAACGTTTGCTAGTTTGTAAAACGACTTCATTTTTGACTTAAAAGTTTCGTATAAACGTAATACGTTTATTAACTTGTAAAACGACTTCACTTTAAACTTAAAAGTTTCTTATAAACGTAACACGTTTACTAAATCGTAAAACGACTTAGTTTCTAACTTGAATGCTTCGTATAAACACAATAAGTTTACTAAATCGTAAAACGACTTCGTTTTTCACTTAAGGGCTCTTTATAAACATAATAAGGTTGCCTAATCATAAAATGACTTTGATTCTAACTTGAAAGCTTCGTATAAGCGTAATAGGATTGCTAAATCATAAAAACAACTTCGTTTCTAACTTAAATGCTATGATTAGCAATAAATGTAAGCTGGATTCATTTGAAAACTCCATTTTAAACTCAAGACGCGTGTGAGGATAAACTAAAGGCTTAAAATGTTCCCAAACGATCTTCGATGCTAATTGGTTTGATATGAAAATCGAAAGCAACTTTAGAGAGTTATATGCAGTTCTAAATCATGAAAGCCACGATTTTAAAACACCTGACAACCTTTCAAGAATACATTGGTTCTGCCCTAGCATAGCAATGCTTAAATTCATTTGTTTGTCCACACATACAATCGAATTCATACAACAACAATCCAATCTACCAATTCAGTAACTGATTCATATAACTATTATTCGAAATCCTTAAAATAGGAGGGATTAAAGGTTTACCCACCTCGAATTCAAGCTATATGCGTGCAAACTGACTGGATTGAAGCTAAATTTGAACACCCAAAGCTCAGAATCCCCTCTGTTCTTCGCGTGACACACGACCATCATCAAACCCAAAACCCTAACTTGTAATTTTTGAAGAATTTAAGCACAATTAGCATGAATTGAAGGGAATTATTCAATTTATAGAGGCAAGAGTGTTCGAATCTCACCGTGTATGCGCTGAATTCGTCGGTATTCGGCCGGTCCTTCCCCAAAATCAGCCCTGCCTATGCCCGAATTTTGGGTCAGCCATGCGTAGGAGGTTGGCCGACTCTTGGGTTGGTTGGGTTGGGGCTCGGTTTCGCCGGTCGTGGTGCGTGGAAGGAGGAGAAGCGAAGGAGGAGGTGAGGAACAGGGGAGAGAGGGGGTGTCGTGCGTGAAAGAGGAAGAAGAAGCAGGCACGGGGGATCAACTGGGCTCAAGGCCGGCGACCGGCTCTGGCGTACGTGGCGGGAAATGAAGGAGGAGAAGAAGAACAAGGGAAAGCAGAGCAGGGGAACAGGAAGAAGAAGAAGAAGAAGAAGAAAGAGAGGGGGTCGGGGTTTCACGCGTGAACCCCCCCTTTTTCCTTTTTTTTTAAAGGTAATGTTGTTAAAAGGTAGTATATCACCTAATACTATTAGTTGAATTCCCGGGTCCCTTATCCTAAACCGAAATCGTTAATATAATCATCTGTCGACTTACTCGCCCCTTGATTATGTTAAGGTTCGATTTAGTTAATTGCATAAATAATTCCAAGGTTTGACAATCTAATCGTATTCGCTTTGGTTGGAGCTTCAAGAAATCGAAGGCTATTCAACTTATACAACTTCAGACAATTTATTTTTGGGGTCTTAGATTGGATAGGTTAATAACTTGGGCAATAAAGTAGTGGTAGGTTGGCAAATACTAAAATAAAATTTTCTAACTCAATAGGCATAATATTTGATAAGCAAGTACGACAAAAATGCGGGTCTCACATAAGCACACAATTATTTAAAGATGCATAATTTTTTATTTTAAAAAATTAGAGTCTAAATTTAAAAAGATAATTACACGTGCATGAATGTAACAATTACAATAGTCCAATGAATGAAAAAAAAAAGATACATTGATGTACCCAAAAAAAAAAAAAAACAATACGTCAACAATTTTAAAAAAAATTGCAATATGATGAGCCTTTAATTGCATAAATAAATTTACCATTTGCATTTTATGAGATGGTATGATCCTATAATATATTAACTTATTTCATACATCTAACATGAAAATATAATAAATTTTACCTAACATATCAAATACATTTAAATTTAATCATATTAATCATTTCAGACACTATTTGTCTTTCACTTTATAAAGCATTTCAAATTATTAAATGCAATGTTCTACAAAACATATTAACATTCTTCATGGTTAAATATTAATTTTACTGAAATTTTACTTTTTCAATTTTACTAAGTTGTCAAAACTTCCAACAACTAGATTATTTTTTGTAACATGACCTCAAGGAATACCTACACATATGAAATTGCCTAAATAAATTTAGTATTTCGATTTTATGAAAAAACTCATAGTCATTTTAATTATGACAAATACATTAACATATAACCATGTCATATTTTATACATATAATCATGTCATATTTAACATTTTTAATAAACTAATCAACTCATATTCATTTAATAACATTCATATGAATGTATAAAATATTCACATATTTTGATTACTAACATATAAACTACCACAAAACAAAAATAATCCATATTTTAAATAAATTCCATACTCACAATTTTGCTTCACTTCTTTCTTGGTGGTGAATACCTTCAACTTGCTACAAAATAATAACAAAATATTCAAAATGTCATTACAAAATTTAACATTACAAAATTAATTACATAATTCAAAAAAAAAGAAATACTTACTTAATTGCTTCACTTTTTGGCTCACAAATAACACATTGCACAGAATTTGGGGAGAGAGAAATTGTAAGTTGTGTGTGGCAAAAATTCACAAAAGATGTGAAGTATGTATAGCAAATATAAATTACAAAAAAAAATGAAAATTATTTAATTCCCAAAAGAGCCGTTCACCAACGGCTCCAATCTTCAACGGCTCTTTCCAACTTTATTATTTATCTTTTTTTTTTGCACAATATAGCTTAGCAATCAAGCCAAAAAACAAAAAGCTGCCTGGCGGAGTGAAATGACATCGTTTCACCCGCTAGGCAACAAAAAAAAATTCAAGGTGGGCCGCCTTCCTTCCTGAGCCTCTCGACGAGCCCACTCCCTCGGGCCTGCTGCTGGAGCTACACGAGAGGCCCGCTCGCCTCCCCTCATTTCCGGCCCGCGAGATCCTCATTGGATCTGCTCTTAGTGTAGCCTTTGGCAAGAAAGATCCTCCTCTCAATATCACTCTCCTCCCTCTTTGCAGGGTTGGGACAAAGGAAGGCGGCTTGGATTTTTGAAGGGGGAGGTGTGGAGTTGGCCAAGGATAATGGTGCTTACTTATTTGTGAAGTAGGAGATTGAGAGGGCGTGATTTGGCAAATTTCTCATTTTGTTCTTGAATTTTTTTCCTTTTTTTGAAAGAATTTTTATTCACATTGAGTCCATCTAAGAGTGTTAAATTTTTTATATTGATTGGGCAATAAACAAAGAGTCATACATATAAACTTAAATGATGTTCCAACCCGCAATCAATTGACAATGGGTGGAGTCATTCACAAGGTTATATACTTGCCCAAACCCTTTAATTTTATTAATGTGAGCTAACACCCACTTTCATACTCTAGTGTGCCCCCTCACGTGTGAACTACTAATAAGGTCCAACACGCACATACAATTTTAATCAAATGGGGACGATGATAATTCAAGATCGAGCAATTCATTCTGATGCCATATTAAATTTTTTTTATACCAATTGGGTCATAAACAAAGAGTCATATATATAAACTCAAATGATCTTTCGACCCACAACCACTTGATAATAGGTGGAGTAACTCACAAGTTTACATACATGTTTAAACCCTTTAATTTTATTAATGTGGAGCAACATTCACTTTTAGACTATGATAAAAGCATACATCTTTAGTTTAAAAGTCACTATTGCTCTTCCTCTTTGCATGATATTTCTTGATCGTTATTTTTCAATTTTAGGTTATGAGTTTGATTTGTCCTTTGGGTCAAATTTCATTGTTTATTTTGATTTTCTATGAGTTCGCTTAATGAAATCAAGACAGCGGGAATGACTGATTCTGAATTGGATTTTGACATCGGCAAAGTAGCTCCACTTTTTATATGGATTATCTGTGGAGAACTAGGTTTAGCATCATTAAAGTCATCCAAAATGAAATATTTATACTGAGCAAGGTTTACATCAACCCTGATGATAAGAAGAGGTCACTATATATAGATGGTGCAAGAGGGATTTGTTGTAATAGAGGATAAGGACTATGATGTAGATTCATTGTAATTTTCACTTCTATATAGTACAGCACTTGGCTCCCATATTGGGTGCGTCAAACACTTCCCAAAACTTCAAATGGTATTAGAGCGATATTGATCCACCAAAACCCTAAATTTTCTTCCCTTTGTGCATGAACCCTAGCTTGGCTACCCAACCCTAGTTTTGCCACCATGGTTGATGAAAAAGACATCCCCCAATCACCGCACATGCCCGACACTGGGTCACCTCTGTTTGTCGATGGTTTGTCACCATCTCCGCCACTTGGCTTCACGTAGAGTCAGTCCATACCTCGGCCCTTTTCTTAGTCGCCCTCTAGCTCTCTGTCTCATCTCGGTTTCTCCCTCCCCAAGATCTTGTTCTCCTCTTCCTTTCACATGCGGTCTCTACTGTCACAACCATCCGCCCCGTCCAGTCTCTTCATGCCCGTGAGTTCGAGTTGGATGCCGTCGGTCAGCACGCCATTCAGTTTCAGTGCCCCATCTGTAGCCCCTATATTGAATGCAATGCATGCAGACCTGATGAGGAGTGTGCCTCCATCTATTCTTCCAGGGTTACCTACTATCAACCCTAGTCTTTGGACAATTAACATCAAAAATTTTAAGATTGCTGTTCTTGAAGAAGTTGATATTTTTTGTCTTGAAAGACATAGTTTTTGTTGTTTCTTGTTATGCACCAGTTGCACCTTTTCCATCCATGGCTAGTTTTACGCCTGCTGAGCCTATTGAGACCCTCTGATATCTAGACTCTGTAGCGGCGTCCCATATGACTCCTATGGAGGTATGCTATCCTTTAAAACACCTTACTAAGGTTCTGCTCAAGTTGAAGTTGGTAATGGTACATTATTGCTTATTACTAATATCAGCAAAATACATATTCAAACTTGTCATAGGCCTCTTACACTGAATTCTATTCTGCATGCTCCTCAGCTCAAACATAACCTGCTTTCTATTTGTCATTTGTGTCATGAGAACAATTCTCATGTTTAGTTTTTTGATTCCACTTTTTGTGTCAAGGAAAACACCACAAGTGACGTCCTTTTATAGGGGCCTAGCAACAAAATGGATAATGTTTATCTAGTTTCTCTTAGGCATCTTCCCAAGCATGTTCATGTATTCACTGTTTTGAATAATTTTGGAGAAGTATTGCATCGAAGACTGGGTCATTGTGGCATGGGAGTTTTAGATACCCTTAGAAAAAATAAAAATATTCATGCTTCTGTTTTTCAGGACAATTGTGTTACATGTCATCTTGCTAAATCTCAAAAGTCACCTTTTTCTTTAGTTGATCATTATTCCAAAACTCCATTACACATTATTCATTTTGATGTTGGGGAAGCTCCACGTGATTTTATTAAATATTTTCGATATTATGTGCTATTTGTGGATGACTACTCTCACTTCAGTTGGTTATATCCTATAAAACATAAGTCAGAAGTCGTTTCAACTTTTCTTTAGTTTCAGAAACTGGTAGAAAATCATTTTGACCAGAAAATTAAAACTTTTGAGTGTGATGGAGGCCTTGAGTTTGATAACAATTCTCTTAAGGATCACTGTTTAGCATCTGGTATTCTTTTTCGCAAATCTTATCCTGATAATCAGGCACAGAACGGTGTAGCAGAACGTAAGTATAAGCACATTTTAGACATGATTCGAACCTTCCTAATTTAATCTCTGCTTCCTTCTACTTATTAGGTGGAAGCGGCCTTTGTTGTTGTTTTTATGATTAATCGTCCACCTACACCTCTTGTGGATAACAAATCTCCTTTTGAAAAATTGTTTAATTGTATTCCTAATTACACATTTTTACACACTTTTAGTTGTGAGTGTTTTCCTAAGATTACTGTTTCTTCCTCCAATAAACTCCAACTTGGGTTCGTTAAATGTGTTGTCATAGGATATGCAAATCAATACAAAGGTTACCATTGTTATGATCCCAAAACTGGCAAGATTTATATAAGTCGACATATGGTCTTTCATGAAAATATTTTTCCACATTCTAAATTATCCTCAACTCATGCCACTATCCCGCAACACCATAGTCACATGCTTTATGACATTCTTTCATTTACTTGTGTTGCTCAGTCTTCGGCCCCGTCTCCTGAGTCAATGTCTCTCACGTCTGCACGTGTCATTGCTTAGTCTTAGTCCCAACCCCCTGGTCTTGTGTTTGAGTCTTGTCCTCACTCCCGGTCCACTGCGGTCTCCCCCTAGCTCATCTCGCGTGTCTCCCCTGAGTTTGAACCTTCTTCCTTTGAGGAAGCTATCTTTAATCCTAAGTGGAAAGCGGCAATGATTGATGAGTTTGTAGCTTTAATTTCCAATAACACGTTAGAACTTATGCCACCATCTGATGCTCATATTTTAGTGGTGAGTAAGTGGATTTTTTTGGATAAAATACATTATGATGGGCCTCTGGAATGCTACAAAGCAAGACTGGTTGCTGGAAGGAATCATCAGGAAGCAGGTATTGACTTCCATAAAACTTTTGCTCCTGTTGTTCGTCCCGCAACCATCCATCTTATTTTATCCATTGCTATTACCAAACGTTGGCCTATACGTCAACTTGATGTTAAGAGTGCTTTTCTTCATAGTCTTCTCACTAAAAAAGTATACATGCGTCAACCTCCTGGCTTTGTTGATTCCCGTTTTCCCTCTTATATGTACCGTCTCAAAAAGGCTATCTATAGCTTGAAACAAGTTCTTAGGGGTTGATTTCATCGCTTTAGTAGTTTTTTACTCACACATGGATTCACTTGCAGCCAGTCTAATCCATTCATATTTGCTTTTTGTCATGATACTCACATTATCATTCTTCGTCTTTATATTGACGACATTGTTCTCACTGGTAGCCCTATTTCTCTCCTCTCCCCTTTTATCTCCACTCTTTCCCAGCAATTTGCTATGAAAGATTTAGGAGATCTTCATTATTTTTTGGGAGTGCAGGTCACTCGTTCTTCCCTGGGTTTGTTTTTGTCTCAGCACAAATACATCTCTTACTTTCTTCTCAAATTTCATTTTCATACTTGTAAACCTGTTCGCACTCCTATTGTTGCCCAGACCACTCTCACTCTCTTGGATGGTGAGTTACTCGCAGACCCCATTGAGTACAGAAGTATGGTAGGTGTATTGCAATACTTAACCATGACTCGTCCTGACATTGCATATGCAGTTCATGTAGTTACCCAATTTATTCATGCCACCCCGTAGTGCTCATCTTTCTGCTGTTAAGCATATTTTTAGGTACTTAAATGGTACCTTAAATGATAGAATCTACCTTCGACCTGCTGCTACTCTATCTCTGATTTAGCATACTCTGATGCTGATTGGGCGGGCTGTAGGGATACATGTCGATCCACCACAACTTACGCAGTATTCTTTGGACCCAATCTTATAGCCTAGCGCTCGAAGAAGCAACCTTCGGTTTCAAAATCATCTACTGAAGCTGAGTATAGAGCTATTACATATAGACCTGGTAAAAATTGACCCAACCCGAAAACCCGACATGGACCTGCCCGAAAGTTTTGGATTCTGAATGCGATTTTCTCGACCCGAACCTGAAATAAACTGAACCTGAAAAGTCGGTCAATTTTTGGATCAAACTTGCCCTAAACCCAATCCCGAACCTACCCGCTGGACCCGAATATTACATACTTACTTTTTATTTTCTTTAATTTTTTTCTCTTAACGTAATAGTTTTTCATTATAACAAATTGTTTAGAAAGACGTTATACAATTATCACATCCCTTTGCAAATTAGACAAATGTTCCCGTTTTTTCCCCATAAAACAATGTCATATACGACATATAAATTGTACAATTTTAGAAAATGGCCATGAATGACCTCTAATATTAAAAAATAATTTCAAATTAGATAGCTATTGAAAATGTACGAGTCATACCATTATATTCTTAATAAAATAAATATATCTCATCACATTTTAAATAAGATTATTCCATAATAATCTAAAATTTTGATTTTAGAATTAATAGATAATTATAATATCTTGTTCATATATAATATTCTTTCATTTGGATTCCTTCTAATTGGTCTCGAATCTGATGCAATGTTGGGCAATGGACCAACTTATGCTCGTGTTAGGATCGACGTACTAATAAAGCATGCCTGATTAGGTAATACTAGGTTAATTAACGAAATATCAAATTATTAAATGGGCTATTAATGGATTGAGCCGCTCCGACTCGTTCAGATACTTTAGATTGGTCGACCCATGAATGAGCCGATCAATTATTAATATTTTAATATACTGGCCAACCCATCCAAACATGGCTCATTGTCCACCCATACATGAATTTCATAGATCATGTTGAAAGTTTGGATATTTTTGATATTCTTTGAAAAAATTACAATTACAATGCTTGTTCATTAAATACAGAAAATTTTAAGTAATAAATATGTCGAATTTTTGATTTTGACACAAAACGAAATAATTCACCAACAAGGCGCTTCAAACTCGTTGGCTTGATCCGAAACTCGTAAAACCGAAATACGCCCGCTCTTATTTTACCCGAACTCGAAATACACCCGACCTGCATTTTATCCGAACCTGAATATGCCAGACCCGTATTTTGACCTACCCGCCTGAATTGACAGGTGTAGTTGCATACATTGTTGCTGAAATTGCTTGGATTTGTAAATTGCTTACTGAAATAGGGATTGTACTTTCTGCCCGTACTCGTGTGATGTGTGACAACATTGCTGTGGATTATCATTTGTTTGTGAACGGGTTGCTCATGGTGATGTTGTAGTGCATTATGTTCCTACTAAGTTTCAGCTCGCTGATATTTTTACCAAAGGGTTGTCTTCTAGTCAATTTTCTTTCTTAAAGTGCAATCTGTCTATTTGTCTCCTCCTGTGTAGATTGAGGGGTTGTAATAGAGGACAAAGACTATGATGTAAATTCATTGTAATTTTCACTTCTATATAATACAACGCCTAATTCCCATTTTAGGTGAGCCAAACACTTCCCAAAAACTCACAGGGTGCAATAGGGAATTATCGTTAAATTGTACATGGACTTGGTATCCTATCCTCCAACCAGGTTCTCATTTTTTTTTTTTTCCTTTCTAATTTTCCTTCTACGGCTGTGGGCATTTTGTATTTGGGTAATGTTTTCTGTCGAAACTCTCTCTCTCTCTTTTTTTTTTTTTTTTGGGGGAAGAAATTTTAGAGAGGATTCTCAACAACATGATGAATTGGGGGAGAGGGATTTCGGTTTGTGGAGGATCAACAAAAACGGCTGGGGGTGTTCGATTTCATTAATTTGGAGAGGTTGCTGCAAGGAATGCTTCTTTGGTTTTTTATGACATTATTCTATCAGCTCATAAGTCCAATCTTAAATGCAATTTTGCTTACTTTTACAACTTTCTTGATCATGGTGTCAAAGTTCACCATAGCAGATTGAACACATTATACCAGTAGTTTGTTGTTACTATTATTGCTATGCCATTGGTTTTTAGGGAAATCGCTATTGTCAGATAGAATGAGGCAGGCACACACAACTGAAGGGAGGGCTGGGGCAAGTTCATGGCAATTGGAGGACACGGCAATGGTGTTTGAATAATTGATGTTAGGATGAGAGAGTGAGTGATAAATTTAGAAAAGGTTTATAAACCCTGCTTAAACAATAAATAAAAACGAATGAGATTAAATACAATATTGGCTTGAAAATAACTGGCCACAGAATACTTGAGTCACTGAGATTAAATCAGCGACATAACTTGCCGCAGAATACTTGAGTCACTGATTAGCTTGTCGCTAAGGACCTATGGACCAAATTGGACAACCTAGCGACGGAAATGGTGGTGGATGCCAGAGTGGAGGCAGGAAAGAAAGGTGTGTAAGTCAAGCAAACATGCTCTTATTGGTGAAGCTGCAGCAATGGAGTGAGGATATCAAGTCAAGCGCACGTTTTGCTCCTCAATCCCTTGAACTACATCTCCTTGGAGACTTTCTAGGAGACAAAAGCAGGAGAAAAATGATGTGATAATCCTATCAAAAATTTGAGGTTCATCTGGGTGATGAATCTAGGTACTTTTGAAAGAAATATGGTCGTTTATTTGTGGGTATGGAGGCTTTCATCTTTACTTTCTTGGTAATGTAGGAAATTGTAATTAAGATGACGAGCTCCAAGGTGTTGTTTTATTGGCGTTTTCTTTTAGATATGATTTTTGATTTGTAATAAGCTTCCAAGGTGATCAATGTCCGTGATTCATTAGAACTTCAATTTTAGGCTGTTAGTTGCTTCCTCAGGTGCCTTAGCCCCTGCATTCTGTCCGTCCATGTTTTTACAAGTCTCCCGTGAAAAAAGTTGGATCAATTTTTGGGGTTTGATCTCCGCCAAAGAAAAAGTACAAGTTGATGGTCTAAAGGCACGGGGAGGAGGATTTTCAAGATGGACGAGGTTATCTATAACGAGGTAGTTTCTCCATTTTGTTCTCCCTTTTCGTTCTCTTGCAAGTTGTAGCTATAGTAATATGCAAATTGAGGTTGATAATATGGAAACGGGATGTGGCGGAACGATTTGAAAGACGAAACCTTGCAAACTGCATCAGGATGATTATTTCAAATATTTAAAATTTGAACTCTTTGAATTGGAATAAGAAATATAGCAAGTCTTGTATGAATCTATTTCATGTAAGACATATCATGAGGTGGATATATTTATGGTGACTATTAATAATTAATTGGGGTGACTAATATTTCATTTAGGGATGACTGTTTATTATAGTTACATCTAAATGAACTATTAGTCACCCTAATTTTAAGTCACTCCAAAATATTATTAGTCACTACAAAACCTCAAAAAAAAAATCCTTTAAAGAGTCCAATAAATTGACATACAATAAACCTTATATGAGACAGTTACACCCAAGAATTTTTGTTTCAAAATATTATATTTTCGATTAGAGAAAATGTAGAGGCCTAGCCAATCCGAGTAAAGCTAGCTCATGAGTCAACGACCCTTCATGAACAAGCGAGCTTAATGGTTTGCTAAATTGCGAGCCTGAGCAGAGCTCATTCAGTTAACCAAGCAAGCTCCAACATCCATTGTTGGGTTTCATGGCCCAAAATCTCGAGTATCGGCACGGGGAGCCCATGCTGCACAGACACGGGCGTGCCAAGACGAAGAGCCGAAGACGAGAGGGACAGAAAAGTGGCACGGGGGCACCGTGCCATATGGCACGGTCGTGCCATGTGGCACTGGGTGACCGTGCCACGTGGCACGGTCGTGCCTCGGGTCTTCTCGCCGCCGCTTTCGGATGGCGGCTAGGGTTGCGCTTTGGTGGCGGTTTTTGGAAGGTGGTAGCTAGGGTTTTCAAGGGGAAACCCTGCCTCACAGACCCTATATAAAGGGGGTCTAGGGCCTTGTTTCAAAACACTTCAGTACTCCAATATAGAATACACATTGAGAGAGTGAGATTGTTTGTGAGAGAATACAATTGAGAGTATTGTAATTCTGCTCTTAATCACTGAAGTGATTGTGGTGTACTACTCTGCTCATAGTGAAATTCGTCGGTGTGCTGTCGCCGTCCGTGGTTTTTCCCACATTGGGTTTCCACGTAAAAATTCCCTGTGTCCTTTATTCTTGTTTTTCATTGTTGCGTTGTGTTCTTGGTTGAATTCTGTTGCATTGTCACATCCTATTATCCCCTTTATTTCCTAACAAGTGGTATCAGAGCGAGGTTGTAGGATGTCTTTAATCATGAAGGTGGACATACAGAAATTCGACGGGGAGATTAGCTTTAATCTCTGGAAGGTGCAGATGAGGGCGGTCCTCATCCAGCACGGGCTGTGGAAGGTCCTGCAGGGACCTCACGTCAAACCTACAGGCACAACGGATGAAAAGTGGGCTGAGGATCAGCAGAAAAGGCGTGGGAAGTTGACAGATGAGGAATGGGAGGAACTGGAGCTGAAGGCAGTTTCAGCCATACAACTATGTCTGGCACCTCACATGCTCCGCGAGGTTCTTGATAAGGTAACTGTTGTTGACCTTTGGGCTAGGCTAGAAGAACTATATATGACAAAGAGTCTAGCCAATAAGATCAGGCTAAAAGAAAGGGTGTACACCTGTCGTATGGCTGAAGGTACGCCTGTCCAGAAACATCTGAATGATTTCAATTCAATTCTAGTTGATTTGGAAAGTCTGGATGTAAAAATTGATGATGAGGATAAAGCCACCTTGCTTGTTGTCTCACTACCCCCTTCATATAAACACTTTAAAGAAATCATGCTGTATAGTAACACGGATACTATATCGTTTGAAGATGTCAAGGCTAACCTTCTTTCAAAAGAAAAGTTTGACCATGACATTCATGCTGACCAGGGTGAAGGGCTGGCTGTTAGGGGTAGGACAACTGAGAAGAAGGGAAACGGTAATAGGAAGAGCCATTCTAAATCAAGAAATCCTCATGCTAATAAAACCTGCCACTTTTGCAAAAAATTGGGTCACATAAAGGCTAATTGTTGGAAGCTAAAGAACAAGAATGAGGAAACGGGAAAAACTGCTACTGCTGACTGTGTGGTAGAGTCTGAGTCAGATGGGGATGTTCTGCTTGCTACTTCTTTAGCTACCACCTCTGGGAAAGGGGTGGATAACAATTGGATCTTGGATTCTGTTTGCACATTCCACATGTATCCTCATAGGGACTGGTTCGTTACTTATGAGTCTGTGGATTCTGGGGTGGTACTTATGGGCAATGATAGTGAATGCAAGGTTGCAGGGATAGGTACAGTCCAGATCAGAACCCATGATGGCACTATTAGAACATTGTCTAAAGTGCGTCATATTCCTGATATGACTCGTTGCTTGATTTCCTTGGAAACTCTTGAGTCTAATGGTTGCAGAATCGTCATGGAGAATGGAGCTCTAAAGGTGGCTAAAGGAGCCATGGTGATGATGAAGGGACTGAGGCAGGGCAGTCTCTACATCCTGCAGGGAGCCACAGTTACAGGAGCAGCTGCTGTAGGTACAGCAGATGAGACGATGTTATGGCACATGAGGCTGGGCCATATGAGTGAGAAAGGGATGACCATTCTGGGTAAGAAAGGTTGTCTTGGTAACGCTAGTACGGGTAAGTTGGATTTTTGTGATCACTGCGTATTTGGGAAACAGAAAAGGGTAAGTTTCTCAAAGGCTAGTCACCGTACTCAGGGGGTCCTGGACTACATACATTCTGATTTGTGGGGTCCCTCTAAGGTACCTTCGATGGGAGGTAAGCGTTACATGTTAACATTTGTTGATGATTTCTCACGAAAGTTTGGGTGTATTTCTTGAGACAGAAAAACGAGACATTCTCAATGTTCAAGAAATTCAAGGCTCTGGTTGAGAACCAGACTGGCAAAAGGATCAAGAAACTCAGGACTGATAATGGCCTGGAGTTTGTTGAATCTGAGTTTGAAGAGTTCTGCACAGCAAACGGCATAGCCAGGCATAAAACCTTGGTCGGGAAACCACAACAGAATGGGGTCGCAGAACGAATTAACAGGACGCTGTTAGAGAAAGCACGGTGTTTGCTTTCAACTGCTGGGCTTTGGGATCGCAAAGCGTTTTGGGCTGAGGCCATTTCTACGGCCTGCTACCTGGTGAATCGATCACCACACTCCTCCATCGAGTTTCAGATTCCAGAAGAAGTATGGTCAGGTAATCCTGTTGACTACTCTAATCTCAGGGTATTTGGGTGTCCTGTGTATGCTCATGTAAATGAGGGAAAACTAGCACCTAGAGCAGTTAAATGTATGTTTTTGGGGTATGCTAGTGAATCTAAGGGATATCGTATGTGGTGTCCTGATTCTAAGAAAGTAATACAAAGTAGGGATGTTACTTTCAATGAGTCTGATGTATTATCTTCTAGAAAGAATGCTGCTGTTCCTTCTACTGATGCAGGAACTCAGCAAGACACCAACATGGAGGTGGAGCTGGAGACTGCTGCAGCTCAAGGTGGAGCTATGAGGGAAGTCCAGGTCACTGAGCCTGGGGCTATCAGCACTAATCAACCTCAGGAGGAGGTTGAGCACTCTATAGCACGTGATCGTCCTCGCAGGGAGATCAGGAGACCGGCCCGGTACAACGATGATGAAGGGCTGATAGCATTTGCACTTTCTGTTGCAGAGGAAGTGTCTGAAGGAACTGAGCCTTCAAATTATACTGAAGCCATCACCTGCCCAAGTTCACCCAACTGGATTCAGGCTATGCAAGAAGAAATGGAAAGTCTGCAGAAAAACGGGACTTGGGAGTTATGTAACCTGCCTAAAGGCCGACGGGCCTTAACTGCCAAATGGATATACAAGAAGAAGGAGGGCATTCCTGGGGTAGAGGATGCAAGGTGGAAAGCAAGGTTGGTTGTTCGTGGTTGCAACCAACGGGAAGGTATAGACTACAATGAGGTTTTCTCTCCTGTAGTCAGACACACCTCTATCCGATTATTGTTATCTATTGTGACATTGTTTAACTTGGAGTTGGAGCAGCTTGATGTAAAAACAGCCTTCCTGCATGGTGAGCTGGAAGAGGAGATATATATGAAGCAACCTGAAGGGTTTGCTGTTCCTGATAAGGAACACATGGTATGTAAGTTGAAAAAGTCCTTGTATGGACTCAAGCAGGCTCCTAGGCAGTGGTATAAACGTTTTGACACGTTTATGATTGATAATGATTACATACGTAGTAGATATGATAATTGTGTATACTTTAGACAATATGGTGATGGGTCCTTTATATATCTACTACTGTATGTTGATGACATGCTAATTGCATCTAAAGATAAAACCCTGATTAGCATGCTAAAATCTCAGCTCAGTAAGGAATTCGAAATGAAAGACTTAGGTGCAGCTAAAAGGATACTGGGCATGGAGATTCACAGGGATCGAAAGGAGGGAAAATTATACTTGTCTCAAGAAAAATATCTTGAGAAGGTATTAAGCAAGTTCAAAATGAGGGACTGCAAGGCAGTGTCTACCCCTCTTGCTGCACATTTTCAACTGTCTGCGGAATGCTGTCCGCAAACGGAAGAGGACATCGGTAGAATGTCCAATGTACCATACTCTAGTGCTGTAGGGAGTTTGATGTATGCCATGGTCTGTACCAGACCAGACTTATCACATGCTGTGAGTGTGGTAAGCAGATATATGCATAATCCTGGAAAGGACCACTGGGAGGGTGTAAAATGGATCCTACGGTATGTAAAGGGAACTGTGGGGAAAGGGCTGGTATTTGATAGAAACAAGGCTGCTACATCTGATGTAGTAGGGTATGTTGATTCTGATTATGCTGGTGATTTGGATAGGAGGAGGTCCATATCTGGGTACATCTTTACTATGTGTGGGGGCGCTATCTCTTGGAAAGCGTCTTTACAATCTATTGCAGCTCTGTCCACAACAGAAGCTGAGTATATTGCTGCCACTGAAGGGGTGAAGGAAGCTACCTGGCTAAAGGGACTGGTAATGGAGCTTGGAATACCACAATCTGCTGCTGTGGTATATTCTGATAGTCAGAGTGCCATACATCTGACAAAGAATGATGCCTACCACTCGAAGACCAAGCATATCAGCGTCAAATATCATTATGTACGAGACACAGTTGCTGCAGGAGAAATAATGATGAAGAAAGTTCACACCTCCGAGAATCCTGCTGACATGCTTACAAAGCCACTACCTACAGCTAAGTTCGAGCATTGCTTGGACTTAGTGGGAGTTCACAGCTGCTGAGGGCCCTGCGGGGCATAGCCCCATAGGGGGCATCACCCTTAGGGGTGAGACGATGGCGACGGAAAGTTGAAGATTGGAGATTTTGATCCAAGGTGGAGATTGTTGGGTTTTATGGCCCAAAATCTCGAGTATCGGCACGGGGAGCCCATGCTGCACAGACACGGGCGTGCCAAGACGAAGAGCCGAAGACGAGAGGGACAGAAAAGTGGCACGGGGGCACCGTGCCATATGGCACGGTCGTGCCATGTGGCACTGGGTGACCGTGCCACATGGCACGGTCGTGCCTCGGGTCTTCTCGCCGCCGCTTTCGGATGGCGGCTAGGGTTGCGCTTTGGTGGCGGTTTTTGGAAGGTGGTAGCTAGGGTTTTCAGGGGGAAACCCTGCCTCACAGACCCTATATAAAGGGGGTCTAGGGCCTTGTTTCAAAACACTTCAGTACTCCAATATAGAATACACATTGAGAGAGTGAGATTGTTTGTGAGAGAATACAATTGAGAGTATTGTAATTCTGCTCTTAATCACTGAAGTGATTGTGGTGTACTACTCTGCTCATAGTGAAATTCGTCTGTGTGCTGTCGCCGTCCGTGGTTTTTCCCACATTGGGTTTCCACGTAAAAATTCCCTGTGTCCTTTATTCTTGTTTTTCATTGTTGCGTTGTGTTCTTGGTTGAATTCTGTTGCATTGTCACATCCTATTATCCCCTTTATTTCCTAACATCCATTGTTTAGAATTGTGAGCTTGCTTGCCTAAACAGGTCCGGTATAAACAAGTCGAGGAAACAACTTTAACGAGCAAAATCAAGGAATTCGTATTGCCAATGTCTAATTAGGAGGTTGCAAGTCAGTTATTTGAACTAGTAGGTTTTTGCAAGTTGTCGGTAAAAATTTGGGTTCGAATTCTATCAGTATTGACTGTTGCGTCTCCCTTTAATACCAAAAAAATATCTAGTTATGGGACATGGACTAATTGATGAACCTTGGCCTAGGAGTTTTAACACTTTTTTTTTCATAATGGTAGAAAGAGATAAACGGGTCGTAGCCGGGGAAAAATCAATCTGAAAGGGATGTTGAATTGGAAGCACCTCCTTTACAAAGAAAATGTCTCCTGCCATTTTTAACATGGTATCTCCAAGATGGAGAGAACCTCTCATATCGCTTGAGTTAGAGCTCATTGGTGAGGGATGTTACTCATGCTCAGCTATTAATATTATTTTTATAAATTTGTGAATTGCAATCAGATTGTCATTGTTAGTTTTTAAAATTCATGATCTCTTATAGATAATTATTTAGTTGTATGAGGTCTAATAAGTGGGACAAATAACGAGCCATATTGCTTTGTACCATATGAGAGATTGCCTTCAAATTTTAATGTACCACCCTGAAGTACTTAATTTGTGATTTTTGAACAAGGAAAAAGGACACTAGGTGACTTGACCTTAGACCCTCTGTTGGAGCCTTAGGCGAGCTAAGCTCCAGTTTATGTTTCTTGACCTCTGTGAGCCATGAGCTAAACCCAGGCTTAGACCCATGAGTCGAGCTTCGATCCTCATGAACTTCGGCTCAAATGCATTCTAAGATGAGGAGAATATTTTATCTTTGGATTAAGAAAGCAAGAGAAAAATGATGGTAAGCTTGATACAATGCTATTCACTAGGGATGCGTACGTTCTTTCTGTACCAAAGGGGTAAGTGACATGATGGTCACTACCTCCATCAGCCACCTGTTTCCTTTGACTTCGATCTTGGTGGGGAGCAATTTCCTTATTTCACGCGCGAGAAAATTGTGTGGATTGTGGCCTTGAATTTGACATGAGCTTTAGTATTATCCCTCTCTCCTTGCCCCATTGTAGGTTCATCGATTACATTGAGATAAGAGTCTAGTAAATTGATCCGTTTACTCTTACAAAAAAATAAATAAATAGGTTCTTTCCACTGTCAAGAGAAAAATTGTGTAGGAAAAAAAAAATCCTTCTTAATTTATGCCTTTATTCGAACCTTCTTTCAATAAAATATTCTTTAGTTCGAGCGCATTGTTAATATTTGATTGGTTACGTAGTAGTCTTACAAGAGTTCACAGAGATATTATCATTAGTGAGAATAGTCCTAAGCTGAAGAATCGACAAACATTTTAACAGCGGTTAAAAGAAAAATCCTAAACTATGTATCAGTGAAAAAAAAACCAAAAATATCATCATATATTTGCATCACATTTCTAATACAAAAATAAGCCCATTTCTAATACAAATTAAATAATAATTTTGGATCTATTAAGTTGGCCATTATATATGATTTTTTTATTTTCTAAAATTCACCTATATTCTCATAATTCCCCTAAAAATAATTTCTTTGGAAAACGTGGTATCATTCAGATTTTTTTGACAAGATGAGGTGGTGGGTTACCACATTATTTGATCATTCGACCAACAAATACAGAAAGTAGTTTACCTGATCTCGACTTTAAAGTGCATAGTCAGTGTCTCCAAAACTACACGGTAGCTTCATATATAAATGTGAATTCAAAATTTTAATCTTTGACATTAAGAATTAGCTGCAGCAATTGAAGATCCATACATTCAGGACTTCCAGTATACGGCACGGATTGGTGTTTGACTTATTAACCCATGGGCCCCTCACAAAAAAAAAAAGAATAAACACAGCTTTGCACCATGTACCCTTGGCCCTTTTGTTGTAAGAATTGGTTGAATTTACTTTTTTTTTAAATTTCTTCAAAAACGGAAGGATCTTTATCATACGTCTCTTACAATATACAACTGACAAAAATAAGTATAAGTTGCAAGTTAAAATACAATTTCCTTCTCAAAAGAACTAACTTTACTAGCATTGATCAGTCACCTTCTATAAATGCCTAAAAAAGCATCTCGTATTTTATAAAATGCCTGTTGACAAAATTATGCCACTAACCTGTGTGTTTAAGAGATAGAAGAGTAATGCTTAATTCAAGTATGTAAGAAAAATAAAGAAGGAAAAACAAAAGAGATGAAGAAGCCCAAATAGACCCAAATTGTTAGTGTTCCGCGTCCAGTTGAGATTCACTACAGAGTACAAAATTATTCAGTTTCGGAATCAATATGCTTTGTTGAATATGTTTTCTAATGGCATATTATGCACCAAAATCCGTTACGCAACGAAAAACACATAAGTCGAATACTAAGACTTGCTCTAAAAATGACACATGTTCACTATTTTGCTTATATCTTGTAAAGCTTGTTATAGAGTCATAAATTTAACCACTACTTCGATTTATAAATAATATTTATAGCATAAAAAAGTAGGGATCGATCCACAAGGAAAGATTATGTCAAAAAAAACTAGTTTAATTCTAAATGATTTTACTAATCTAATTTATTGTTTCTTCTCTTTGTAATTCTAAAATAAATCCAATTTAATAGATAAAAATCTGAAAAAAATACTTAATATTACTCCTAATTACTCTAAATTTAATTCTGAAAATAAAACAGTAAGTAGCTATCCTAAATAATCTAAAAAAATAAAAAGAGAATAATAACTCAATCTTCAACTAGAAATCAAAACAGAAAATAATAAACAGAAAATAAATATCAAAAATCATAAACAATGACCTAAACTAAGGTTCTTCAGGTTTATAAGCTTATAACTCTAGAATTATATTGAATTAATTTCAGAAAAATCAAAATAGAAAATCGCTGCAGATAACTAAAACACAAAATTCAATCTGAAATTAGAAATAAAACAAACTGCACTAATATAAATACGAAATTTATCAACAAAATTACCCTAATTTAAGGACATAATTTTCTGGACTCAATAACACATAATAAATGTGAAATAAATATTAAAAACGAAATTTCCAGATTTATTTAAATAAAAACCTGCACATATCAAATTCACGAAATAATTCTGAAAAATTATCAAATAATCCCCAAAAATTATGAAATTAAATAGAGGAAGATTAGGACACTATATAAACCCTAGGATTGATTAAAAATTGAAAAAAAGCAAAATAAACTATTTTTAGTCTAATTTTTAACAAACCGGTAATTAAACGATAAAACAGAGTAGAAATCAAATCTAAAATTATAACCACTCTAAAAATCAAAATCTAACTAATCTAAAATTACCAAGACACTCCTAAAAGACTATTATTTGGGGGGGGTAAAAAAAATTTATATCAAAGCTAATAATTGAAAAATAAAAATTGACAACCTAAACAAATTAACTAAAAGCAACAAATAATTATCAAAAGATATCAAATTTATGAGAAAATGCTCAGCATAATCTATATCCACCATGCAAATTAATATTTATCATTAACACACAAGTCGATTTCATCCATGAGTTAAACTGTAAAAGACACCCACCAGCGGATCTTCCCCGTTTTTCCTTATATTATAGTTTAATTAGATCCAACCCTAATATAAATCCTACTAATTTGATAACCCTTACACCAGCGCAAGAATTTAATCAAACTAGAGCATTATGTACTAGAAAAACATTATCTAATGCTTTGTAACCAATTTACTAGCAAATCGATTTAACAAAGATCTATAACGATTACCTAATTAAAAGAGATGGGTTTGAGCCATCCATGATTAATTAAGGTGTTACTAATATTTAAAAGATGATAAATTTTACGTATTAAACCCCTTTAAACTATCATATGAATTCGTATTAGACCAACTAGCATGCATTCTAATTAATATAATACGAATATTCATGAACGATAAATACTAATCGCTATAGAATCATGAATATAAATCAACTAGACAATAAAGCATGAAACTTGTTTCAAAATGATCAATTTAGCATGGTTTCAAATAGATTATACTAAGCATAAAAAAAACTACTCACTCATATTAAAATTAACATCACAAAATTCACCCAAATAAATCATGTTTAATAATTAACTAAACAAAATAAAATAATCTAAAATAAAATAAAGTAAACAAAAAGAAAAAAAGAATACTACACTTGTTTGAGGGGATTGTGCGTGGCTGTGGGGTGTGAAGGAGCCGAGGGTCGAAAGTATGAGGGGCTGATGATGATGATCGTGGTGATGAGGTTGAGGTTGAGCCGTGGGGGTGTTTTTATGGGTTGTGGCGTGATGGGAGGGGGTGACGTGATTATGGTGATGTGAGGGTTGAGGCATGAGAGATGATAGGAGAAGATAGGGCTGTCGTGGGTTGTTCTATATTATCGAATGATGATGGGGATTATGATTTATAGTGAGGGTGATTAGGGTTAGTGAATAGGGTTTCCTTCTTCTTTTCTTCCTTAGACTTCTTCTCCCTCAAGACTTATAGCTCTTCTCCAACTCTTGAAACCCTAGCCTAATTAAATAATTATGAAAATAATATTTTTTATAAATTATTAATTTTGGACCGTCTTTATAGCCAAGCGTATAAAACCCGAGTTTCGACGTCCTCTCTTGTCCTCTTTATTTTATTAATGCTAAACCTGAAAAATATATAAAATAAGATAAATTAGACAAAATAATATATATAATACAATCAAAATAATTATTAAAATAATGCATGATTTTTGGCTTAATAAATTCCCCCACACTTAGACTTTGGACTTCCTCGTACAAAGAAATCTTAGACTCGACTTAAAAAGCTAATCCTCTTTCTTTCTTATAAAGTCATGCATAACTATGATATTCATACTAGGCATTGGCTTGCTTTAAAAACAGTTTTATTGAAAATTAAATAGCTTTTCCTTCAATAAGTGAATAACTACTAGACATCCAATTACCATTAAAGAGTTTATTCATCAACCTCACAACATTTTCTTAATGAAATAACAAGATCAATAATCATCCATCTCTTTTAGATATGTATACACCGATCAAGAGGTCTAAAAAATTTATGATAGAAAAATTAAGGTACGGTATGACTATAGAGACAATTGAACTAGATAGAATAACTCATTGAATTGATTCTAAACTTGCCTTGTATTTATTTTTCTTCTTCTTCTTCTTTTTTTTTTGTTTTCTCAAACTCCACTTTCGCACATATTCGAGGCCCATATAGGGTTTTAGAAACTAAACACTCCCTATCTTATACTCACCCGAATAGAGGTGTTGGAGCAAACATTTTATTTATATCATTACTTTTATTGATTTTATTGACTCACTAGTATGGGAAGCAAGCTTTCTAGTGGCAGTATTGCCTAAAAGGGTGGCACCCAGTAGCGTATGCCTCAAAGGAGTACTTGTCATTCCTGACTTGGACTCTCTCTTCTTTTTTCTTACTTTTTTCTTTTTTTGGTTTTTTTTTGAGTTATTCTACTAATTCAATAGTCTAGGAATTATGGCATCTGAACGGCTATATAACATGATTAAATAAGATGAATAATCATAACAGTTCCTCATTAAAGAGATATATGAGGATCAACTCAAACTTTTCTGAAGGACAGTTAGCTGGCTTAGAAGTCTTCACTCATAAAAGAATAAACTAAAAAATAGCTCATAAAACAAAAATTTTTTAAGCAAGCGAGCCTAGCATAAACTCATATCATGCATTATTTATAAGAAAAAAAATTCGATTTTCTTCTTTTTTTTTTCAAGAGTAAATACTGCAGGAATTAAATGCACGATGCACCCCCCCACATTTAATTCATGCATAGTCCCTAATGCATGCAAAAAGATAGAAATAATGAAAATAAAAACAAAAGTAAATAGGTATTTCCCTAAAAACGTTGGGTTGCCTCCCAACCATCGCTTTTGTTTATAGTCATTGGCTCGACTTCATGAAACTCCTGGATCCTCTAGTTAGATCTCTTCCAATAAATTAACATTAATCTGGTAGGGCACTTTTTTAAACTCAGCATGATCAAAACTCTTAGTAAGCATAGTCGAAAATTCATCTTCATTGGATAAGTCATAAATGTCTTGGGGCAACTCAGCGATAACATCAAGTGCATACACGTAATTCACATCGGCAGGGAATCTCATGGCATCAAAAATATTAAATTTAATCACTTCACCATCAAATTCCATAGTTAATGTTCCTTCATGCACATCAATTTTAATCCTATCTGTTTTCAAAAATGGCCTGCCAAGTAAGATGGGAATATCATGACATGCATCACTTATGTTCATCACATAAAAATCAGCAAGAAACACGAGTTCATTCATTTGGACTAAGACATCCTCTAACACTCCATCTGGGTGAATACTGCTCGCATCAGCTAACTGAAGTACTACACCAGTTTTCTTTAACTCTCTTAAGTTCAGTTTGTCATAAACAGACCTAGTTATAACATTAATGGAAGCACCCAAATCAAGCATAGCCTTATCAAAGTAAAGATGTCCTATTTTACAAGGAACAGAGAACACACCTGGGTCTTTGCACTTAGGGGGAAGTTTCCTTTGAAAAACTGCAGACACATTTTCCCCCACACTTACCTTTTCATTCCCTACTAACTTTCTTTTAGTGGTACATAATTCTTTCAAGAACTTAGCATAACGAGGCACCTGTTTAATAGCATCAAAGAGAGGTATGTTGATTTCTACCTTCTTTAATGTCTCTAAGATCTCATAGTTAGTCTCATTTACCTTAGAAGTAGGGCTTCGAAATCTACTAGGAAAGGGTGGAATTGGCTTATAAGGTTCTCTTTTCTTCTCTCCTATGTCCCTAGTAGTTTGATTAGAATCTATATCTAACTCTGGTTCAGCCCTTTTGACCTCCAACTGAGGCTCAACCTCTCTACTCTTCCTAGGCTCTTGTAACTCTTTCCCACTACTAAGTGTTATGGCACTAACATTCTCCTTAGGGTTAGGGTAAGGTGGAGATGGTAACCTATTTTGCATTTGAGCCTGCAAGTTGCTAACTTTGATATCAATTGCAGTCTGTTTCTCTTGAACTTGCTTAAGAGTGTCTTCAAAATCTGGAACATATCATCCATCTTCTTAAGGACTTGTTCTAGTAGGAAGTTGGTCCTATCTTGATTAGAAGGTTGACCACATGTTTGGTCAAAATCAGGTGGATCGATTTTAGGGCCATACCTAAGGTTAGGGTGGTCTCTTCATCCTTCATTATAGGTGTTAGAATATGGATCATACCTCCTTTGACCTTGGTTAGAATAGACAGCATTAACATTTTCCTCTTGAAGTGTAGGAAATGCATTAGTAGAATACCCCTCTAGACAACAAATGCCATATATGACTGCTTTTTAAACTCCCCTAGTAATAATCTTATTTAACATAGCAGTAATGTGAAATAACTGACTCTCTACAGATGAATTAGAACCAATCTCATTAACTTTTTTAATTTATGACTTCCTAGCACCAAACTGCTGAGTATTTTGGGCCATTAGATTGAATAAGTTTCTAGCCTCTGCTAGAATTTTATTAACTAGAGCCCTTCCACTAGCAGCATCAACCATATTATAATCCATAGGAAGCAAACCCTCATAAAAATATTGAATCAACAACTGTTCAAATATTTGATGTTGGAGACAACTAGCACACAATTTATTAAATCTTTCCCAGTACTCACAAAAAGTTTCCCCATTTATTTGTTTGATTCCACATATATCCTTCCTAATAGATCCAATTTGGGATGCCGAAAAAAATTTCTCTAAGAATGATTTATGCAATACAGTCCATGTAGAGAAAGATCCAGCAGGCATGTAATACAACCAATCTTTAGTATTACTAAGCAAGAAAAAAGAAAGGCTCACAATCTAATTTGGTCTTCAGGAATTCCCTCAGGCACCATAGCAGAGCAAGTAATAAGGAATTTGCTAATATGATGGTATGGGTCCTCTCCAGCTAATCCATGAAACTTAGGTAATAGGTTGATAAATCCAGAGTTCAGTTTCAGGGGTTTATCTAATACAGTATAGGTAATGGACATTGGTTGGGTTTTTAAGTTAGGGGCAAAAAGTTCTCGAAGAGTAGACATTCTTACCTCTTTAACCCTAAAACTTACTGGGTTAGGCTGACTCTCTTTGTTTTTAGCTTTCAATGTTTGCTCCTTGTCCTCTTCAATTTTCTTACCACTCCTAAATCTCATACATTACGGAAATTCTACAAATAAATGAAAATACTAGAGTTAAAACAAAGCAATAAAAATAGTAAAATTAAATAGAAGTAAACTAGCAATTTAATTTTCTTTCCCCGACAATGACGCCAAAATTTGTAAAGCTTATTGTGGAGCTGACCACTACTTCGATTTATAAATAATGTTTATAGCATAGGAAAGTAGGGATCGATTCACGAGGAAAGATTATGTCACAAAACCTAGTTTAATTCTAAATGATTTTACTAATCTAATTTATTATTTCTTCTTTTTGTAATTCTAAAATAAATCAAATTTAATAAATAAAATCCTAAAAGAAATACTTATTATTACTCCTAATTACTGTAAATTTAATTCTAAAAATAAAACAATAAGTAGCTATCCTAAATAATCTAGAAAAATAAAAAGAAAATAATAACTCAATCTTCAACTAGAAATCAAAACAGAAAATAATAAATAGAAAATAAATATTAAAAACCACAAACAGTGACCTAAACTAATATTCTTCAGGTTTATAAACTTATAACTTTAGAATTATATCGAATTAATTTCAGAAAAATCAAAACATAAAATCACTGCAGATAACTAAAACAGAAAATTCAATCTGAACTTAGAAATAAAACAAACCGCACTAATATAAATACGAAATTAATCAACAATATTACCGTAATTTAAGGACATAATTTTCTGCACTCAATAACACCTAATAAATGTGAAATAAATATTAAAAACAAAATTTCCAGATTTATTGAAATAAAAATCTGCACATATCAAATTCACAAAATAATTCTGAAAAATTATCAAATAATCCCCAAAAATTGTGAAATTAAATAGAGGCAGATTAGGACACTATATAAACCCTAGGATTGATTAACAATTGAAAAAAAGCGAAAGAAACTATTTTTAGCCTAATTTTTAACAAACTAGGTAATTAAACGATAAAACAGAATATAAATCAACTCTAAAATTATAACCACTCTAAAAATCAAAATCTAACTAATCTAAAATTACGAAGACACTCCCACAAGACTATTATTTTGGGGGGGTGTAAACGAAATTTATATCAAAGCTAATAATTGAAAAATAAAAATTGACAACCTAAACAAATTAACTAAAAGCAACAAATAATTATCAAAAGATATCAAATTTATGAGAAAATGCTTAGCATAATCTATATCCACCATGTAAATTAATATTTATCATTAACACACAAGTCGATTTCATCCATGAGTTAAACTGTAGAAGACACCCACCAACAGACTTTCTCTGTTTTTCCTTATATTATAGTTTAATTAGGTCCAGTCCTAATATAAACCCTACTAATTTGATAACTCTTACACCAGCACAAGAATTTAATTAAATTAGAGCATTACGTACTAGAAAAATATCATCTAACGCTTTGTAACCAATTTACCGTCAAATCGATTTAACAAATATCTATAACGATTACCTAATTAAAAGAGATGGGTTTGAGTCATCCATGATTAATTGGGTGATACTAATACTTAAAAGACGATAACTTTTACGTATTAAAACCTTTTAAACTATCATATGAATTCGTATTAGACTAACTAGCACGCATTCTAATTAATATAATACGAATATTCATGAACGGTAAATACTAATCGCTATAGAATCATGAATATAAATCAACTAGACAATAAAGTATGAAACTTGTTTCAAAATAATCAATTTAGGATGGTTTCAAATAGATTATACTAAGTACAAAAAAAACTACTCACTCATATTAAAATTAACATCACAAAATTCACCCAAATAAATCATGTTTAATAATTAACTAAACAAAATAAAATAATGTAAAATAAAATCAAGTAAACAAAAAGAAAAAAAAGAACACTACACTTGCTTGAGGGGATTGTGTGTGGCTGTAGGGTGTGAAGGAGCCGAGGGTCGAAAGTGTGATGGGCTGATGATGATGATTGTGGTGATGAGGTTGAGGTTGAGCCGTGGGGGTGTTTTTATGGGTTGTGGCGTGATGGGAGGGGGTGGCGTGATTAGGGTGATGTGATGGTTGAGGCGTGAGAGATGATAAGAGAAGATGGGGCTGCCGTGGGTTGTTCTATGTTATAGGATGATGATGGGGATTATGATTTATAGTGAGGGTGATTAGGTTTAGTGAATAGGGTTTCCTTCTTCTTTTCTTCCTTAGACTTCTTCTCCCTCAAGACTTCTAACTCTTCTCCAACT
Source organism: Carnegiea gigantea (assembly GCA_029747015.1). NCBI lineage: Eukaryota > Viridiplantae > Streptophyta > Magnoliopsida > Caryophyllales > Cactaceae > Carnegiea > Carnegiea gigantea. The sequence continues at coordinate 237,954 of JAKOGI010000572.1, read as the reverse complement.
TTTGAAACCCTAGCCCAATTAAATAATTATGAAAATAATATTTTCCATAAATTATTAACTTTGGACCATCTTTATAGTCAATCGTGTAAAATCCGAGTTTCGACGTCTTCTCTTCTCCTCTTTATTTTATTAATGCTAAACCTGAAAAATATATAAAATAAGGTAAATTAGACAAAATAATATATATAATATAATCAAAATAATTATTAAAACAATGCATGGTTTTTGGCTTAACATATCTTCTTCCACACTTATTCAAACGTTATGAAAATAGTTTTATTAGAAAAAGACTCAATAATCTTTCAAGGTAAAAAGGATCACTCAAAATGAAGGTCAAATGCGAAAATCATGGGCAAAACAAAGTTATGTTGTCTGCAGCCCAAAATTCGGTTGGTTGAACCTAACTGGATTTTTAGTATTTTTCTCATTTCCAAGTCCTTTTCTATCTTCGGCTGTCCAACTAATTAGAATTCTACCTGGATTAATTTACTTGTTTGGATTAATATTAATGGGACTAGCATTAGGTCTCCTTTCTCTAAATCGATTCAGACTATCCTCTCAACCATTATAAATAGGGGGTGCCCCCTAGGGTTAGGGGCAAACACATCAGAAAAATTGAAGAACGCATCAAAAATTCGAGAGAAACACTTTCAAAAACTTTTGAGAGAAAATTGAGAGTAGACATTAACAACGAAATTGATTGACTTGAAGAAAGGTGTCACTTTGTTGGGGTCCCAGATAGATCATCCTGATGGCGTAGCTTAAACCCTTCCTTCCTTCTTTTTACATCCTTTCCCTTTACTTCTTTAGATAGTTCCTCTCCTGCTGTAATCTGTTACTGAAGCGGATCCATATTAGAAGAAAAAGAAAACCATTTGGCCAAATAAACGCTTAATCATCCAAGTGAAGACCAAATAAGATGAACACCTCTTGAACAGCCCAAATGGAGGAAACCCCAAAATCAAAAGGAAACTCTTTTGATTCTTGAAAGAACACCAAGATAAGCAACCCACCAATTAATCCCCTAAAGCCTAAGCACCAAGGATTAATATAAAGGGATGACTCTAAATCACCACTGTAATTAAGAGATAAAGATTAAGAGGTTTTGAGAGAGAAATGGCTTCTAGCCTTTTCATTCATCCATATTCATCAAAGCTGAATGTAATACAAGATATAGGGAATTGAATAGCAAGATAGCCCCTCCCCCAGACTTAGTATTAGCCAATAGCATTACAAAAATTTTATCCAATGATATTCAAGCTAATTGTACAATTAAAGGGGGACCACTAGGGGATAATGGTGTGCTGAAATTTGGCTGCACATTACTTCTCATTGGTGATGTCATTCACCTATCCAAATGGAGGAGATTAAGGTGGGGATTTTAATGGAAGCTTTCTAAAAGAGTCTATCAGCTACCCCCCAAGTTTGAACCCTTAATTCTCCCATTTGACGATCCAAATAATTCCTTGGGTAAAAACGTATATCTCAAGTCCTGGACTGACCATGGATCGGTTGAAACCCCATAACTTGCTCGATTCTTGGAATTTGATTATGATCTTAAGCTTGTTAGAAAATAGACATTTGGAACTATCCATTCATGCAAAATTCACCCAAAATGGATCCCATTTACCTAGTCAGAACTGAGTTAGAAGTCAGGCCATATGTTCTACCCAGAACAAGAAAGTAAAATAAAATAGAGTGACTTGAAGATAAAATAGCTAGGCTCCTTCTTTAAGCTATTAAGTGCCATGCCACCTTGCCTAAGCTTAATTTGGGGCCCCTTAAGTCTCCCAAACCAACAAGGATTTTGGAGAGTCAAGTACTTGGGTACCACCCTCATAGGTGATTACGAGCCCAACTTGAATCCAAGCCTTAATGTTGATGAGGAGGTTAGGCCTCATCGTTTGCTTTGCATCACTTACTTTATTTTGAAATTTTCCTGGACTAGCATTGTACCACTAATTTGCATTTTTTGATGTGATTAATGCTAATATGCTGCATAATTGTGTGATAGTATAATTAAGATCTAATTTTTCATATTGAATAATAGAGGTCCTAAGTGAGGAGGCGTAGTAATGTGATACACCCCATCATATCCCTGTACCATTGCCCTCGAATATAGTTCCTCTGTTCGAGTCTAGGGAGTCAAGATGGTCCTCACATAGGGGATTACTCAGGGGCCTTTCAAATACCTTTTCAAAACAAATCAGCTGTCCTATTTGATGTCTCTTTCTGTTGTCCCTATCGGTTTATGGTTGGTCTCGAAAACTATATTTGATGTGTAAGTTTTCCCTATAACTTATTGGCGACTCTATTAGTTAAAATTTTACATTTTTCTTATTTTGTTCTATTTGTTTTCTATATTTTTTTCCCTTAATTGGGTAAATTGGCTCAGGATCCCGATAGTGGAATTGTTTAGATTGGATTCAAGCTCAGTTCAACCCAGGAACCCGACTGAAATGTTCTATTCTTGCCATGCATCCCATGGATCACATAAGAAGCATTTGGGTCGTGATAGGACTGTTCTAGGACTTACGTGAACCACCTGCAACTTAGAATTCTAGCTTAAGATGGAACTCAGATGTGTGCTTGGATGTATTTTTGTATAATTCAACCTCCCTAGGCCTAAGGACTCTGCATTGATGCCTTAGGTCCTAGGAGATCCCAAGTTAGAAAAAGTCAAACTTAGTGAGTAAGGTCAGAAACCAAAAAAGATTTGAGGCCAATTGAGCTCTAGGGGTTGTTGAACTCGAATTCGAATAGGTTCTAGCCTGAGTCTAAGGTAAAAAAAGGTCATAATGCTAGATTCAATCGAGCTTGAAAGGGCCTCACTGGGTATTCAAAAAAAGTCTACATGCTAATACGTGTCTGAGTAAGGTATAGAATTTAGGACAAATATAGGAGAACCCGGTCGGCATTTTTACAGGTTGGGCTTGAGTTAGAATTTAAAGGACAAAAGTCAGTTTTGAACCATTATGGAACCTGGTCGATACCCTAGGAAGTCTGTTTGCATTTAACAAAGTTTAGACTTGGGGGAAAAGGACAAAGGTTACGATATTAGTCTCGGAGGCGCAATGTGGTATCTTGCACAAAGCTCTAGTCTGGTCAATTTGCTTTAGAGGGCACTGTAGGGCTGCATTCATAGCATAAACTCAGTACACTGGGCTTTCAGCACATGGTCCCAGTACACTAGGCTTTCAGCACATGGTCCCAGTTCATGGGTCGACATGGTCTATTGGGGGTCTTAGGCCCCATTTTTTTGTGGATATATTATAGGTGCTGAATGAAAAGTAGTGGGAAGTAGTGGTTTGCTATATGTGAGAGTGGAAATGAGTAGAAATGATTAGGATGGAGTGGGACTATTGATATCAGTTATGTTAACGATTTGTGCAACATAACATTAATGATTATAATTATTATTATTTATAAAAATAATAAAAATAATAAGTAAACATAATAATAATTAATAATAATAATTGTTATTAGTGTTAAAATAATCATCAAAATTATTAATACTAGTAATAATAATTATTAATCTTAATACTAATATTAACTATTAATTAATCATTAACATTAATAGTAATATAATTATTGTCATAATAATAATAATTATTATTATTATTATTAATGAATATTAGTAATAATCACAATAATAACTATTATTAATATTAATACTAATTAGCATTGCTAACCTTAATAGTAACAAAAAAATTAACCTTAACATTGATAATAATAAAAACTACTAATTACAAATATTAAAAAATTAATAATAACAAAAATAATAATTAAAAATATTAACAATATTATTAATATCACTAATAATAATTAAATTTAATAATTATACATATTAATAATTATTATTCAATAATTAATTAATTAATAATAAAAATAATAACAATAATAATTATTATTAAAAATAATTACTATTAATCTTAATATTAATTAAAAAAAACTGTTTTGTGGGCCTTAAGGAATCAACCTCTCCATGGGTAGAAATACTGATAGGAGTAAGGTTGCCTACAGCTGGATCTCCCCAGACCTCGCAAAAGCGGGACCCACACTGGGAGTTGTTGTTGTTGTTGTTGTTGTTGTAATATTAACAATAATTAACAATAGTAATTAGAGTAATAATTCTTCTTAATATAAATAATAATCATAATAATTTTTAATGATAATAATAATTATTATCACTATTAATATTAATAGCAATAGTAACAATTATTATTAATTATGTGTATTAATAATATTTGCTATTATTATAATTATAATTATTATAGTGATTATTATTGTTGTTAATGAGTAGCACTAATAAATGCAACAATAACAATTATCAATAATAAAAATTAACAATTACTAATAGTAATTATAATTATTATAATTAATAATAAAAATAATAATTAATAATATTAAGAAGAATAATAAAAATTCTTGCCAATATTATTAAAAATAATAATTAATATTAAATATGATTAATATTAATAATCATTATTTCCATTTGAACTAACTAATAATAATTAACAATAATTATTACTATTAATAATAAAAATCTTATTAATTAATAATAATTAATATTAATAATGATTAATAATTAATAAGAGTTAATTCAATAATAATTTTTGTTGGCCAATAATCAAAATAGTAATTAAACATTAATAATAATTATAAATATTAACAATAATATTTACAATGAAAATTGTAATTAATGTTAATAATTATTGACATGATTTTTAATATTAATAATAATTATTGTTTAAATTAAAATTAATATTGGTTGTTATAAAAATTAATAATTATAATAACTATTATTATAATCAAAATAATTATAATAAATATTTCTATTAATTAATATTAGTAGTAGTTGCAGTGATTATTAACATTAATATTAATAATGATAAAAATTATTAATGAATAACATTAATGATAATCAATAATTATTAATGTTAATAGTTAGTATTTAATAATTAGTTAACTAATTAAGAATAATTATTTTAATAATATTAATTATTAATCATTAACAAAAATAATAATAAATCATGAGAAATGGTTAATGTAAATAATACTGAGCAACAATAATTAAAATAATAGTTCTTCTTAATATTAATGATAATAATCATAATAATAATTAATAAAAAATAATTATTAGTATTAATATTATTATTAATGTTAATATTAATATTAATATTAACATTAATTATTAATAATAATTACAATACTAATTTCTATTTGTATTAATAATTTTTATTATTATTGCTATAAATATTGATAATTATTAATATTAATATTAATGATAATAAAAATTGCCAATTAATAATATTACTAATAATAAAGCTTAATAAAAATTATAATAAATAACATTAGGAATGGTAATTATTGTTAATAATAAAAAGAATCATTAATAATGATATTAGTTAATAATTAAGTAAATAGATATCTATTAGTAATTAATAATAATTATTATTAAAAATAATTACTATTAATAATGATATTAATTAAGAATAATTATTAATGTTGATTATTAATAATTAAAAATAGTTAATAAGTAACAATAAAAATAACGATTAATCAAAATAATTATTATTAATTAAAAATAATAATTGCAATGATAATACTTATTAATATTAATAATAAAAATCATAACAAAAAAGGGTGAGTGTGGGTCGGAGCGAAAAAAAGCAGGAAGCTATGGTATTTATTTTAAGAAGTGGAAAAGAGTGAGAAAAAATGGGAATGAGTGTAGTGGGAAGATTTACCTACAAAAAGAACAGGGCCTTAGTATATCAATTGCAGGATACTTGGGCGCATAGAATCATACATGATTTGGACCCATTATGCATAGTTCATGAGTTAATCTAGGTTCAAAGTCTGTCATGGAGTCTATTAGACCTTTAAAGTCGTAATCTTCTAAGTTGCACCCAAGCATGCATCATATTTATAATGCATAAGTCCAATAAGATCTATATATTTGATTCGCACATAAGTCCATAGTCCTTATACCATACATCAATTTCCTATGTCTAGGATCCATGCATGAGTCCACCTAGATCCATCCACATGCTTAAACTAGCTCAATCTAGGCAACCAAACCACAACCATGCTTAGGCCCAGTATGGGCCCATGAGTCATATGAACCATACTTAAACCTAACTTACATCCACAGATTCGCTGTTTAAGCCCAACTTAGAGTCAAATCTAAGACGAAGCCCGATTTTAACTTAAATCCAACATCTTAACCCCATTTATTCCCATCATAACCTAAAGTCATTAATCACTTTCTTAAGCTCATAGTCAATGCTGTTAACCTTTCATTTCCCTTATTCGCATCAATAACATTAAACTCCTCTAAACCATCACCTTATTAATCAGGATAGGCAAGATTAATAAAGTATACGAGCAGAGCCCATCAATCCAGAAACTTCTATCTCAGGAGTAGTATGAAGAAACTATAATTGTTTGGTCAAACTAAAGCTTGAGATCTAAGTCAAAGCCCAATCTCTCGCGAATTCCCATGATTGGGAATAAAAGGTTGCTCAACTTATAAAGATGATAGAGAGGATGCAAACTAAAATGGACGAGTGTGACAAAAAGATGGAGATGATGGCTACCGTGCTTTAAAACCTTCCTAAAGAATCCCAAGTAGAGAATAGTGAGCAACCCAAGCTAAGGAGAGGAATGATGATGGAAAGGGAGAGATAAAGAATAAGAAAAAAGAGGAATTGGAAAGGAGCATTCTTTAAACTGATCCACGAATTAATCGTATGAAACAACTGTTTAAGGAATTCGCAATGTTTAATAATTACTTTACTGATTATGTAGGATTCACTTTGATCCCAAAAGAGAAATTGCCTCCAAAGTTTGCTATACTAAACATCAAGTTCCCCGGACTGAAAATCCTCACCATCATGTGAGGAACTTTGTTAGTTCAATAGCTCTAAAAGAAATTGATAAAGATACCTTCTACATCATCTTTCCTTGGACGTTTGATAAGGATGTGATGAGGTGGTATAATGTTGTTGACCCATGAAAGGTCATGAGCTAAGGTGATCTTTTTAAGGAATTTCTAGGTTAGTGTTCATACAATACTAACCTACCAATCACACTTAGAGATCTAGAGCTGATCAAGCAAGAAGAAAAGAAAATGTTTTCTAAAGATGGAGGGTGAATGCTGCCAACATGGAGGATCAAGCTTCAAAAGTCAACTAAGTGAGACTATTCATAAGGAATCTCCAACTCACATATAGGCAGCATTTGCAGCTCATGCTATTTGAAAATTTCACAATGTTAAGGAATGTTGACGTGCTTGTGGAATAACAGCTAGCTAGAGAAACACTTACCAAAGCCACCAACACTTGGAGGGACAACTATCAGAAAGGGGATAAGAAAAACAATGGCTGCAAAAAGGTTCATACTCTAGACCGCTATGCTGAACACACCCCCTATTAGAACCACTTACACTCAAGCACTAAAATGCTTGCTTTCTAAGAGTAGCATCAACCTCCTGCCAATCAAACCAGAGATAAAAAATACATGGAAGCCCAAGAACTGAGATTCGAACAAGTATTGCAAATATCATTTAGCAAGGGACCATGGGGGCTTCAAGAGTAAGTTGGAAAGCATGTTTAAGTCAAGGAAACTTCCTCTACCTAAAGCTGCTTAAACACCCAACATTGATAGCAACTTGTCTGGATTTGCATGATAGCATTTTAACCATTTTAGATCATCAAAAAGAAGAGTGGGAGCCATCTATCTGCATCGTAAGTATAGATGGATCCAAATCTAAAGTCCATGCACCCATAAGGCAACTATAAAGGAAAGCCTCTATGCAAGAAGCCTTGAGTTCTATCCCATTTAGCTGAGGTGATATGTCCTGAACCCATAATCATGTGTTGAGTCATGGAGTCAATCATTTTCTTTTCTATTGTAAATCCAAGTATGTTGTAGCATTGATTTATTAATAAAATCATCTATTTCCTTAATTCTTTTGTATATTCTTTTATTCTTTTTTATAGAACGCTTCTATCCTATGACTAATCTAGGGATTAAAAAAAGAATGAAGAAAAAAGAGGAGCTAGCTTGAAAATCTCACAAGGAGAACTAGGCAAAAAGCGAGGGAAAGAACTTTAAAAAAAAAAAGGAAGACTAAGGATTTCAATCCACCATATGAAGAAAAAAAATATCATAAATTTATTTGGAGCAAGTTGTTAAGCTTTAAAGAACATACCTAGAATATGAGGCCTCCTTTTATAACATGCATTAATACGCTTGCTAAACACAAAAAGTTACCACTTGGAAACCCTTTGAGCCTTTAAGTGAGCCTATTTCTTCTATAAACACACCTGACCTACCCAAGGAGTAGGAGTGTGTAATAGGTGACATCAATATAAAAATTAGCAATGTAAATCGAATTGTCCCCATTCTCGACCCCCACCCCCAAAAAAAGAAAAGGAAAGAAGAACCTTATTAAAAATAAAGAAAGAAGACAAGAAGAAGAAAAAAGGGCAAAAAAGAAAAAAAAGAGAGAGAAAGAGACAAAAGAAAAAGAATAAAGAAAGAAAAAATTGCTGATATGCACTAAACTCATCACCCCATCCCACTTAGAAATTTCATAAGGTTGTTCGATCCTTCAGGCCGATTCCCTTGCTTTGGTACCCTAAACGTGAAGCTTGCATTAAAAAAGTCCTTCTGAAGCATCCATCCTTTAAGCTGCATATTCTTAATGGTGAACTATGGCCGGCTTAATTCCTCATTCGATATGTAGATAACCTCAAAAGAGGTTTGGCCATAAAGATTCGTTTTTTGTTAGATCCTTTGTCTCAAAAAACCAGCTGGTTTGAAAACCTAAAAAGGTGAACCAGGCAAAAGGAGAGTGAAAATAAGACGTTGGCTTTTAGGGACAAAGAAACATTCCACTGACTACTCCCAATGAATCAAACTTAAGACAAACCATTCATGAACTTTACCACTACTTCTCAATCACCGTAGCCTTTAATCTTACCTCCATTCAAAAGTTAGGACTCTTGGTCACAACCATGACTACAAATCAAGAGTAGATACTCATTTCATACTCTCAGCTTTCCCAAGTGGACACTCACCCATTATACAAGACAGGGGCCCTCTTATGTTTTCCTAGATAACTAGGACTTCCATTGTGATAAATATTTCCCGGCAATGAGATAACCATATTCTTTATACTAAACTAGAGACAATTTTGGGAAGCACTAACGAAAGCATTTTTATTTGCCACATCTCTCACAACTAGGGTTTGTGAACTAGTAAGTATTTCTCGATATAGAAGAATCACTTTCATTTTACAGAACTGAGGGCTACTCTAATTAAAACTAGCAAAAACATCTTCAACTATCACTATCCTTATATATCTAGGGCTTTTGTTGCAATAAACAGAAATTGGAAGCTTCTTTAGAATAGGAGCACTTTAATAAAAAATTAAAACCATTGAAAGAGAGATTCCCTATCTCGGGCAACTTATGTCCCATGACCTAACCTAACTAACAATCACTTAACTTTTTATCCCTTATCATACGATATTTCATAGCCTAACACCATTGTGTCTAATTCATTAGTCTCATGCACCTTAATCGAGCCTTAGCCAATAGACCTCAAACTTAATATTAGAGCTTAACTTATATGCATTCAAGGTTAGGTCATCACATGTCTGCATAGTTAGCACAATTGAGTCTGTATAGTCATCATAAATGCATAGTCTCACATAGGTTAGTAAGTACATTGGCATAAATATGTATGTCTTTAGCATACTTACTAGCCCATCCTCTACCTTGATCACTTCGAAACCCTAGATCGGAGAAGTACGCATTTAGGCATGACAGCAACCCTGCATAAATGACACAAAACCCTGATTAGCCATGAATCTATATCAAAGGTGCTTAAGATCGCATCAACAATTGTCATGGAAGACATCTGTACTTTGACCCTTGCCTTTATCAGGTTTGATTGAGGCTCCATTCTTAAAGAAGGCTCTACATAATCATCATCACCTTTGGGCAATTCATCCACATCGTTCTAGAAAGGACATAAACCCAACTTCAAGGTTATTAGGTAACTAGCCATAGAGTACACTTCATTCTCTGTCCTTAGCCTAATGTCTAAGACATTTTGACATTTCAGCAAGCTTCTACCAGAAGGACACGATACTGACAACTGAGCAGTAACATACTGATGCTGCTGCCATAGAGGGATAAGTCATTAAGTTCACATGGATCTAGCTATCGGCCTTCAAGCTTCCATGCCACCAAATTCACAGGGATCTGGCTATATGTCTTTTGGTGCATATGCCACTAACTTTATTGGAAACTGGCTATGGGTCTTTCGTTTATCACTCCATCAAATCTAACACTGCTAGATCGGTAAAAGGTCAAAATCAAGAATGACTAGATCAACTAAAGGTCAAAATCAAGAACCATTACATTGGATAAAAGTCCGCTAAACCAGCAAAAGGTCAACATTTAGATCAGCTAGACCGGAAAAAGGTTTGCTAAACCAGCGAATGGTTAACATCAAAATCCGCAAGCTCTCGGCACAATAGGACATTCGAATAATATTGTTGGCTTCTAGCATAATGGAAAATTTTGACATTATTAGCTTTCACCAGAATGGGACATCATCAGCCGACGTCACAGTGAAAGTTAGCGAACACCAAATCTTAGGACCATTAACTGCCACGTTTGGATTTAACATCATCACCACCATCAGAATGAAAGTTGGTGAACGCCAAATCTCAGGGACCCTCAGCGGTGAGATTTGGATTTCGTATCATTAACCATCGTCATGATGAAGGTTGATGAGCATCGAATCTCAAGACCCTCAGTAGCTAGGTTCAGGTATCACATCATCATTATTGAATAGGCAACTATAAGTGGAAACCATTACTTTGACCTTTGCCTTACTCATGATCAACCAAAGTGGGGACTAACTATAGATGTCTAGAAATGTCATCTTGAATTTTATAGAATGCCCAATAAGGAAACTATTCCTCAACCTAGTAATGGTGACGAAAATTCCGTTGCTAGGTCAATTTAAAAATTATTTTTGGAACCTGGCGATGGAATTTTCGTCGCCAAACACTGTTTTTAAAAAATTTTCAAACCGGCGATAGAACATACGTCATTTAAAGAACCAGATTTGGTTTTAATTTTCAAAGGCTGTTGCCATTTGAAGAGAGAGAGAGAGCCCAAGAACCCAACATCCCCAGCGAGCACAGCCGGCCCCGGCCACCGCTGACCTCCGATTCCCACCACCGCTGTCTTCAGCCACCGTAGTTGTTGGTTTTCCATCCAAACCACCGCCTTTAGGTAGGTAGTTTCTCTCACTACTTGTAGTTATAATTTCTACAAACTTTTACATTACATTGTTAAAATTTCATAATTAATTCATGTTTTGATTAAATTGTGAAATTTGTGTGAAGTTATTCCTCCAATTTGCTTCAACATCTTCCTCAATGTAATTTAAGGTTTGGGTTTGGTAATTCTAGTTAAAATGTGATATATTGGTGGCATAAAATGCTAACATTTGAATGTAATATTAGTTTTGTAAAATTTGTAAGAATAGAAATATATTTGCTAAAATTTACAAGTAAATGTATAAAATTATTGCATTTTATATGTTGAACGTGAAATTAGATGGAGTTAAAATGAATAATTTATGTAAATAGGCATGATTTAAAGGAAATAATTGGTAATATTGGATGATGTATTTCAATGAGATTGTTGGCATAAAGTTGATGCTATAATGCAGGTTGTATACTAATGTGAAATTAGTGGAACATGAATATTTAAAAAGTTTCATGTGTGTACATTAGCATATATGTTTGCATATTTAATTATATAGCTTATATAATGCATGCTTCTAATGATATGTATAGTAAAATGGATGTACTTAATGTATTTTTGTGGATTAATTAATGTTGTGTTTGAATATTGAAATATAATATATAATTGAGAAATTTATAAAATTATAATTATATAATTGAAATTAATACTAATCTGATAACTTTCATGAATATTGTTGCATGAGCTGAAAATAAATGACACTCCACATCGTTGGTGGATGTATAATAGATTATCGTCTAATCGTAATGGCTATAAGCAAGAATTTCTAAATGGAGTACATCAACTTGATGCATTTACACGTAGGCAAGCAAGTTCCAAAGTAGGGGAAAGTATAGATGTCCATGTGTAAAGTGCAAAACTAGAGTGTGCTTAAAACCCGATGAGGTAAAGATGCACCTGATGTGTAAGGGTTTTGTGAAAGGATATTGGTATTGGATATGCTATGGAGAAGTAGAACCTAAATAATATGATTTTGAATATTCTACTAGTGAAATGGCCAAAGCTGGCGGTTCAAGTCATACTAATCATGATTACAATGAATGCTATGTAGATCGTATAGACTACATGGTTGGTGATGCTGTATTGGAAAATCAAAATGTAAGGGATGAGGAGCCAACACTTGTGAAGAACCAATCTATAATATGGTTCAAGCTGCTCAACAGCCCTTATATGATGGTTGTTCTACACACAGTGCGCTCTCTGCCACTGTTCAGCTATTGAGTATCAAGTCTGATTATAACATACCATAAAATTGTTTCATTGAAATTGTTCAGTTAATGAAGGAGATGTGCCCACCTAACAACTGTGTGCCAAACACCTATGGCCAAAGGAAGGAGGTTATTAAAGATCTCAGCAATGATGTGATACACATTGATTGTTGCCGTAAAGGCTGCATGCTCTTCTTTAAAGAGGACTCGAACCTCGATGCATAGAAAAGGCAAAGGTTGCAACAAACAAATCAAAGTCCATTGCTATATACAAGGATCCATTATTTGCCATTGAAACCTCGACTTCAAAGGTTGTATGCATCAAGATGAACTATAGAGCACATGAGATGGCATTATGAATTAACGAGAGAATGGCATTTTATGTCATCCATAAGATGGGGCTGCATGGAAACAGTTCAATAACAAATACCCTAATTTTGTTGCAGAGCCTTGAAATCTTAGGCTTAAGTTATGTGTAGATGGATTTAATCCTTACATTTTGTCTTCAAGATCTTATTTCATTTGGCCAGTGGTGGTTACACCTTATGACTTTTCCCCTGGAATGTGTATGACTAGACCATTTATGTTCCTCACTTGTGTGATCCGTGACCTTAAAAATCCCCAGAACAAAATAGATATATATTTACAACCTCTTATTGATCAGCTAAAGGAGTCATAGGATGTTAGAATTGAAACATATGATATATCTACGGGTAAGACATTTCAAATGAAGGCTGCACTTATGTGGACCATCAATAATTTCCCGACATATGTAATGCTATCTGGGTGGAGCACTATTGGTTAATTGGCTTGCCTAGTATGTATAAAACAACAGAAGGCTTTGAAAGTTAAGAATGGATGTAAATTCTTGTAGTTTGATTATCATTGGTGTTTTTTACCAATGAATCATGCATTTAGAAGAAATAGAACTTTATTTAAAAAAGGCACAACTGTTACGGGGGTTCCTCCTCGCCGCATATGTGGAGAGCATCTTTATGCTGAGGTGGAATACTACCCAATGTTAATGACAGATGATGACTTTCAAATACTGGGATTTAAGGAAAATGAGCATAAGTGGATGAAGAAAAGCATATTCTAGGAGTTGCCTTACTGGCAACTCCAGTTATTCCACCATAATTTGGATGTGAAGCACATAGAAAAAAAATTCTTTGAAAACATCATTAACAGTATTATGGATGTTCCTGGAAAAACAAAGGACAATGTCAAATCAAGAATGGATGTTGTAGATAAATGTCGCAGGGAAGAATTACATTTATAACTAGGCCCAAGTGCAAAACGGTTAGACCAAAAGTGAAGTTCATTCTTGCCATAGATAAAAGAAGAGAGCTGTGTGAATGGGTAAAGGGGCTTAACATGCCTGATGGATACTGTTCTAATTTAAGAAATATTGTAGACCCCAATGAAGCAAAGTTTAACAATATAAAAAGTCATGATTGCCATGTGTTCATGGAGACTCTGTTATCTATTGCATTTGGGGCTCTCCCAGATGAAGTGTTAAAACCTCACATTGAAATAAGTCAGTTTTTTAATAATTTGTGCTCTACAACACTGTGAGAGGATGTGTTCGAGGAAATGCATCAGAGCATTGCCATTACTCTCTGTAATTTAGAGACGGTATTTCCTCCAAGCCTTTTTAATGTGATAGAGCACTTATTGGTGCACTTGGCAGAAGGAGCTCTACTTGGTGGTCCTATACAGTACCAATCGATCTATCCATTTGAAAGGAAGAATAGATTATATTTGATGTCGATTTAAACAACTAAACTATGCAATCACTTACAAGTCATTCTTAATATTATTTTGTTGGGTACTTCCGTCGTGTAAAGAAAAAGATAGAACAATGAGCGTATCCTGAATGTTCAATTATAGAAACTTAGAAGTTGAAAGGACATTTTTTGCGTCCTATTACTTTGGCTTTAATTGCCCTCCATACGTAATAGATGTCGAAGAAATGAGGACGGCGATGAACATAATAACCATTTCCCAACTCCATATGTGTTTAAACCGCAAGGATCGACTCTTGGGAAGGAAAAATAAAGGTACCTCACAGATGCTGAATGTATTGTTGCTCATTTTCACGTGCTATTAAATTGTGAAGAGGTTAAGCTTTATATTGGGTGAGTGTTACCTTTGAACAAGATAAGTTATAATTGAGTTATGCTTAAAAAAATTTGTTTATTTACAATGTGTATAAAATCTTATAGAATTTTTATAGAACAAGTCCAAACTGCACATCCCAATGTTAACGATGCTAATGACGATACCATGCTTGAAACTCATTTTACAGATTGATTTAGTCAAAATGTAAGTAATTGAACTTATTCACTTAAAATTACTACAACATAATTAGGTGCATTGTATTAACTAAAATCATATCATCTATCACTTAGGTGCATTACATTCAACTATTCAACAATCACAAACATTTATGCTTGACACAATTGGCTACGAAGCCTAATAGACATGTGTCAACATGGACGATATATAGAGTTAATGGATTTAAATTCCACACAGAAATGCGCATTGTTGGGAATAAAACGTACAATTGGTGTTGATGTATGTAGGACTGGAGAAGGTGATATGCAAAATGATTATTATGGGGTGCTTAAAGATATCATCGAAATTGAATATGTAAGTGAACTACTTAAAAGATGTGTGCTATTCAATTGTGAGTGGTTTGATCCCACATTGAATCGTGGAACAGAATCTCATAAACTAAGCAAACTTGTTGAGGTTCATCACATAAGAAGGTACAGAAAGTACAATCCATTCATCTTTTCAAACATTGCTTCAAAGTATACTTCATACCACGTCCAGATCGCTCAAGATATTGGGCCAATTAGCTTATTGTCATTCCAACCAAATTAAGAGTCAGAGTGGATATGCAATACACTCGTTGAGCTTGAGAGTGATGTTATCTCTACATCATTAGTGGATGAAAGTGCACTTCTAGAAGAAGTTAATGATGATATCGATTTTTTATTTATTCAAGTAAATGATGACATAGATGAGGTAGAAGAGGATGAAGGTGATGAAGAGGGTGAGTAGGATGATGGGAATGAAACAGATAAAAAACAGGGAGATATACATCTATATGATGATGATGACGACGATGATGATGAGAATGATGACGAGGATGGGGGTGAGGATGATAATGAAGATGACACAGAAAATTTAGATGCTTATGAATTGTTATATTTTAGTGCTTACCATCATTGTAATGCAACTTTGAAACTTGATGCTCTAACTATTATGGTGTGTGACTAAATTGTTGATATGTACAATCATTATTTGTACTTGTATTTATTGTCAATTATTTTCTGTACAGATTCCACCCCTCGTTAAGGTAAGTCCTCCACTCGAGGTCGAGGAAGAGGGTGTACGAGCTCCAACGGACATCCCAGTGCAGTGGACATTGATTCGCCTTCCTCCTAAACACCTCACATGCCAGGTACTTTAAGGATAACTCCTACTCAATCGGGGACAGTTTCTATAGGGTCTTTCCCTCCCCGTACCCCAAACGTCCCTACCTAGATATTTATTTTCCAATAATTTGCATATAATATTCCAACCAACACCCATGTTGCCAACACTGTCAACCCTACTCCCCAAATTGTTGACCCTAACTCTAACCACTCCTAACAAAACATTGGAACTGGAGATCTTGAAGCACAGTTTAGTGATGGAAGCACTCGACCAAAAACACATATTGTGCCATATGGCATTGGGTAGGTGGGAAAATCGTTATGTGTTTTATACTTAAAGTATATTGCGTAATGTTGCATTAATTTGATGTTTTCTATTAAAATAGGCTTCTCCCAAATGAAGATGCTATTGGCAGGATTTCTCAAATCTTCCAAAGCAAATATGATGCACCTTGGTCTTCTTGGGTTAAAGTTCCTAAACAAGTTAGATATTTATGGTTTGAATAGTTCAAGGTAACTACAATTACTGCATATTAACATTTTGTATACTTGATTCATTATTATGTTAATATTTGATGTATTTTTTGTTTTCTTATTCGTAGAAGTGGTTAACTTGGGATCTCATCCATGAGGTTCAAATTAAGAAAAGTTTTGAAAATAGAAGCAATGCACATTTGAGGGACTTCCCTGGCAAGGCACAGAAGCACAACAAGCAGCCTATATGGTTTGGTGGTGAGCAATGGAGAGGATTCCAACAGCATTGGGAGAACGAATCATATAAGAAATTATGTACAAAAGCCCAAAAAAATAAACTTGGTGACCCAGTTAGTCTTGGACTAGCTCTTCACACCTATGGGTCAATCTCTATGCATGAGCATAGAAGGAGTCTGGTAACTAATTGTACATCTTACAACTTCTTCTAGTTATTTGGTTGATTGTGGTGACTAATGTGGTTTTCTGAATTTGTTTGACATGTAGAGGGAACAACTTGGGAGGGAACCAACAATTGCTGAGTTATTCGCCTGCACTCACAAACTTCAGGGCAAAGAAGATGGACCTTGGGTTGATAAGAAATCATAACAAAAATATGTAAGTTATTCTCGATGGAATCCTTTGAACAAAAATTTCAGAATATCATCAACTCTCAAGAGACTTCATATCACAATTCTCAAGATCCATCTCAATCTCTTCCAAATCCAAACGAGTTGTGGGTCAAGGCCTACGCGCACAAAAGGGATCTTATTTACGGCATTGAAGATGAGGCCCTCAACATAAGAGTCCTGCTACTTCAGTCTCTCTCAATGAGCCGATATAGTAAATCTAAGCACTATTTGCACTTGAGTTATTAACAGAAAAACTTGTGCACAACTTTAGGATGAGTTAAGTCATTGTCACTAATGTATGCTTCATATACATGATTTTTTACAGGTACAGGTTAGGTGCCATCCCAATAGAAGTTGAATGATTTAAGGGGCATTGTGACCAACTTGGGGGGTGAGCTTACTACACAAGCTGAAATGTATCGGATGCTTATGGGGAAATGTAAGCAAGTAGAAGGGTCCAACCAAATGATGAGCCAACAAACGATGAGTATGAATTAGCAAATGACTGCTTTTTTCTAAATGCAACAAGCTTCCAGTTCGGGATCCTAACCTCCCTTCGCTAACCCTGTACAACATGATGAAAAGAATGAGGATGATGATGAGGATGAAAAGTATGATGACACTCACCTCGATGATTGACTCATGACTTGCTCGCTTCTTCCCTCTCTATTCCTTGCTTATACATATATGTGCATTTCCATCTCTATTTTACTCTCTTGACCACAGTGTTGTTAGGTACACGTATATTTTCAAGCATTGTATAAGTTTGTGATGAATTGTGATGAGATACTTGAAAGAATTTGGTTTTATATGTTTTTTGGCTTGGTTGTCGATTGAGATTTATTGAAAACGCTTCGGGTATTGAGGGGGTTGTTCTCGATGTATTTTCTTGCAGGAAATGAAATGTATTTGTAATTTGGGGTAATTGTAAAAAAAAAATTTATTTTAAAAAATGGCACAAATAGCAACAGATAGGCGACAGAAAGTCCACTATGCACAATTTTTAGAATAAAAAGAATGGGCATTCCATCGCCATCAGCGAGAGAAATTCTATCGCTAATTCCAGCAGAATGAAGATTCCATCGCCCACTTATGAGCCATTGATTCCTGCCATCTTCGCGTATCCGTCGCCGGGTGGCAAAGGAATTTCCAAATTCCATTGCTGAAACCTTAGAGACAATAAAAAATGAAGCTTTTAGGGCAAACTGAAAATGGAGGTTTAATGTGAAAGTTATGACTAAAATAAAGTTGTGTTGTCTACAGCCCCAAAACCAAGCTAGTTCATTTAATAAGGAACTCGGTTGGATTCCTTAGTATTTCCCCATCTTTGAGTCCTTTTCTATCTAAGGTGAGTCCAATTAATTAGAATTCTTCATGGATTAACTCATTCATTTATATTAACCTTAATAGGACTCAGATTAAATCCCCTTTCTTGAAATTGATTCAAACTATCCCCTCAACCCCTATAAATAAGGGTGCCTCCAGGGGTTAGGGGCATCAAATTGGCATCGAAACACATCAAAAAAAAATTGGGGACATGGAATCAAAAATTTGAGAGAAACACTTTTAAAATCTAATCTCGAAGGAAAGCGTCACTCTGTTGGGTTCCCAAGTAAATCAGGTGGATCATCCTGGTGGCGTCACCTAAACCTTCCTTTCTTCTTTTCACCTTCTTTCTCTTTGCCCTATTTAATTTCAAGATTAGTAAAGTTGTAATCTTTTGGTGCTTCCCTATCCATTGTAATTTCTTACTTTATTTTGAATATTTTTGGGGCTAGCATTGTGCCGTTGATTTGCATTATTTGATGTAATTGATGCTAATATGCTGCATGACTGAGTAATGGTATCATTAAGACTAATTTTTCGTATTGAATAGTAGAGGTTGTAAGTGGTGATGGGCGGTGGTTTGATGCACCCCCTCATATCACCGTACAACAGCTCCGAATCTAGATACTCGATTTGAGCTTATGAACTCAAGATGGTCCAGACACTAGGGATTACTTTGGCGCCTTTCACAAATCTTTTGAAGTGAATTAGCTGCTCTTTTTGGTGTCTCTTTTGATTGTCCCCCTCGATTTATGGCTCACTTTGAAGAGTACATTTGATTTGTAAGAGAACTCACTAGCAACACTATTAGTTGAGGTTTCATACTTTTCTTATCCTTTTCTATTTATTTTTTAAATTTTTTTCTTTAATTGGGCAGAGGATTCATGCTCTATTCTAGCCCAGGAACTCCATAGAGTTCCTAGGTCTGACATGCAGGCCTAATTCGAGGGGCAGGTGGTAGCTACTGCTAGTATCTAGCCCAGGGAGCTGGACCAGGCTTTAGCTCAGGAAGTCGGCCGGGTTTCTTAGTCATATCTAAGGTCCATCCCACTGTGTTGGGCATGTAGTTCTTGCCTATATTTTTCCCATTTGCATAAAAAAATAATAAATCTAACTGAATTCGGAAAAAATATAACACCCAGTGAATAAGTCTGACTATTCATGAGGGACCGCACCCGGGATAATCCTCCTAGGGTCATGGGTCCTTACACCTTTCCACTAAAACCGCTCTTTTTTTTCATGTAACTTAGGCAAGTGATCCATATATTTGTTTTGATTTCAATCAAGATCTATCAATCTATTGTAGTTCTCTCGAATGAAAAATTCTCCTTACATAAAATGCTACACTTGAAGTATAAATTCACAGTGAATCTTTGCTTTGCAATGACTAAGTAATTTGTCCCTTAAAAATCAAGTATAAAACTAGAAAGAACAATTGAAATCAAACCCATAACTTGCACAATTAGATAGAGAATCAATTCCCACAATTGGAGAGACAATCTATATAGAATAGACCCACAATATCCTTGTGTGAAGCCCTCTTGCACAGGGCCTGCGAGGTCGAAATGTAAGTAGCCTTATCTTTGCAGGTATCACTACCTACAGAGAGGCCGATTCTAATAGAACAAAAAAAAAGGTTTGAGAAAACATTTAAAGTCAAAAATCCTTGAATGTTATGGAAAAAAATTCCTAAGCAGAAAGATAATACAAAAATTAAAACAAGTGGTGTACCACTAATAACAATAAGTCATAACCAACACAAACACACATAAGAACTGGAAATGCACCATAATAGATACCTAGATCCAAGCACCATTGATTTAAGCACCAGCAAGTAGCAAGTTACCTAAAGTCTATCATCTTAATATTTTATATATATATATATATATATATATATATATATATATATATATATATATTATATATTATATATATATATATAATATATATATATTATATATTATCTATATATATATATATATATATATATTATATATATATATAAACGAAACCTCTCAAAGTTAGCATGTGCCATATGTCTAATGTTGAGAGGTTTGAACTTTTTCTGACCTAATTTGAACCTAAATCTAAACCACATAAATTATTAATTTTAATTAAAATAAAAGAATAAAATATCTTTGCTATTGTGAATATAGAATATTAGCGATATTAGATATATCACGATGATAGTTATGGATCCTATTTACTAAATGCACAATTATTAAGAAATAATAAAAATTTCTAAATCCTACTACTACTGCTACTACTACTATTACTGTTGCTGCTGTTACTACTACTGTTGCTACTTTCCTAATCATAATATGACCTACATTCTCAGGTCTATAAAGCTAAAAAAAATACTTTTCAAGTAAATTCTAAAAAATTAATAAAAGTGTCAAAATATAATTATAAAACTAATGGATTTTCCGAAATTATGAATATCTTATTATTATTTTTGGCTATAGTTTCTCTCTTCGAGTCTCTCACTAGGCTTGATGCATGGAGAATCCCATTTGACCAAATAAAGGTATGAAATGCATGTAGATGAACCCACAAGGATGTTGATGAAAATCAATTTCCCCCAAGAAGACCAAGAGAGAGAAAAACCATAAAATAGCAATGATAATTCAACAAGATCACAATCTCAAGTCAAGATCATCCATCAAGTAAGAAAGATTTTTTGTGGATTTTGTTTGAGTAAGCTAGTAACAGCAATAATCAAACGAGATATATCTGGGATAACGATTAAACCACCACCTAGATTAAATAAACCCATCCTTTAATTCTTTAAAGCCTTAGTACCAAGGATTAGATTAAATGGATGAACTTAAATCTCTACTCTTCTTAGAGAAATAAAGATTTTCAGATTTTAAGAAAAGCACCAAACTTCAAGCTCTCATATCATTCAACAAGTCTGAATTTTAATAGTGATAATTAGGTCTATAAATACCCAATTAGAGGGGGAATTAGCTGTACATCACTAGGGCAAGTGGGCCAACAGGAGGCTCATAAAATATCCTAGAAAAATAAATCAAGATATTTAAGATAATTACAATCACTATGAGTTGTATTTTTGAGGATCCTGTAGAGGGCCTTGAGTAGGCTCTACTCCACCAATGGAGGTGCCTCCATTTGTCGATTCTTCCTTTGTGTGTGAAGAATCATACCATGCTAATTAATCTTCCAAATTACAGTTGTAACCTCCTTAATTAAGCCTATAATAAGAATTGTGCATTTTCTAATCCTGGACCGACCCTTACTTGGTACAGCCCATAACTTCCTCAGTATTTGGAGTTTGAGTGTGATTCAAGACACTTTGAAAATAGACATTCGATGTTTTCCATTCATGTATAATTTGTAGGAATTAGAGCTCATGTTCCTAGCTAAAGTTGAGTTAGAAATTAAGCAAAATATTCTTCCTAGAAACTATAAATGAGCTAATGTGGTGGTTTTGGGAGGATTAAGTGGTTAGTACCTTATTTAGAGCTACCAATGGTCCAACCACCTTTTCTAAGCTTACTTAGACCTTATCAAGGGTCCCAAATCAGTATTGTCCTGGGGGACCCAGTCCTTGACCTAGGGTCAACGTTAGACCAACTTGGTTTGAACCCTTACTAGTGAGAGTAGGCCTAAGCTCAGAACTTGCTCCGCATCAACCTCCCCTTCTTTAAAAGGATTTGTCCTCAAATCCTTGAAGTCACTTGCATCATTCCCAAATATCATTACCCAAGCAAGATAGGGATACGCTTTTGATCTTAACAGACGGCGCTAAGAATCCCACTTTTTTTGAACACATAAGTATTTTTAAAGAAATTAGGGGCCATTAGAACTTGGGATTCTTTTCCATCAACCCCAATGCTTATAAGCTTGTTTGAAACACAAATGTACTCATTAATATCTAACTCACAATGGGATACCTCTTGATGCTTAAGTTTGGATTGTTGTGTCTCATTTGCAAGTGGTATGATTGAGGAGCTAAGTAAGCTTTTCTCTTCCAAGCATAGAACCTCAACTTGTTGGTCTTGGACTTAGATCTTTATGGCCTCATCAATTTGATCATGAAGTTGAACCTCCATGGTTTCTTCAATGTGATCTCCTAGAGCTCTCATCCATGACCATGTTTTGCTCATCCTTTGTTTCATCAAACCTAAAATAGTCTCACTTTCATCTCTAACCAAAACAGGCTTTTCTTCTTGAACCAATATCTTATCTTGGAGAACAATTGGTTTTTCTTCCAAGAGGTCTCCAATGAATTGATATGGGTTGAATCTTACATCTATTAATGACTTGAGCTTTCTCCAAGTCTTGATTTTAGGCTTACCTAGAAGAGCTCTCTCCCACCTAAGATATTTAAGCCAATGGTAGGCATAACCTTGGAGTTTTTAAGTAGCTGTCAAGAAACTCTCTTTATTAGAACATTCTTTAGCCTCAAAATAATCTTCAAGTGTTTGAACCCATCTCAAATAGATGGTATGATCCAAACTAATACCATTAAAGTGGGGAGGCTCTTTTATGACTTTCTTCTTTTAAGAAATTTGTTTGCAAAGCTTTCTTACTTGAGCTTAATGCTCAATAATGGCGCTATTTATCTCATTGGCTTGTTGAGAAGTATCTCCCTTATTGGCTATGATTGATAGTTGGTAAGGTGAAAAGAAGTAATGGAGTTGAGCAAGAATGTGGACTACAGAGCATGAGGGATACCATAGAGGGGTCGCTATGGCCTCTGGGAATGAAAACAAAAAATTGACACAGAGTCCCAAAGTCTATGCAGTCCATCAGGGTCGGTTTGTGGAGGTGACTATCCTGGGTATCTTCGAGATTTTTTATGACGAATTTTTTGGGGTAGTTTTGGGTTTTATTTGGTTTAAGAGTTGTGTTTAGGCTATTTGAGTGTTCTTTGGGGGCTAGATATGGGACTTAGAGAGAGAGAGAGAGAGAGAGAGAGAGAGAGAGAGAGAGAGAGAGAGAGAGAGAGAGAAAACTAAAAAAGTAGAAGAGAAAGGTGGGAAATTTAAGCAAATCAAAACACAAGATTGATGGATTTGCTTCTTACCAAGATGAAGAAACTTTTTTGCTTTGATACCAAATGATGCATGGAGAATTCTATTTGACCAAATAAAGGTATGAAATGCATATAGATGAGCCCATAGGGATATTGACAAAAATTAATTTCGCCCACGAAGATCAAGAGAGAGAAAAACCATAAAATAACAATGATCATCCATCAAGCAAGAAATATTTTTTGCGGATTTTATTTGAATAAGCTAGTAACAACAATAATCAAAGGAGATATGTCTAGGATAAACGTTAAACTACCACCTAGCATAAATCAACCCACCCTCTAATCCTCTAAAGCCTTATCACCAAGGATTAGATTAAAGAGGTAGACTCAAATCACCACCCACCTTAGAGAGATAAAGATTTTAAGATTATGAGAAAAGCACCAAACTTCAAGCTCTTATATCATTCAACAAGTTTAAATTTCCATTGTGATAATTAGGTCTATAAATACCCAATTAGAGGGGGAATTAGCTACACATTAGTGGGGTAAATGGGCTAATAGGAGGCTTACAAAATATCCTAAAAAAATATATCAAGATGCTTAAGATAATTATAATTACTATGAGCTATATTTTCCACGATTCATCCTCCATCTTCTAGAGGGCCTTGAGTAGGCTCTACTCTACCGATGGAGGTTCCACCACTTGTTGATTCTTTCTTTGTGTGTGAAGAATCATTCCATACTAATTAATCTCCAAAATTATAGTTGTACATCCTCAATTAAGCCCATAATCAGAACCGTGTATTTTTTAATCTTGAATTGACCCTTGCTTGGTGTTTGGCTCATAACTTCCTTAATACTTGGTGTTCGACTGCAATTCAAGATTATTGGAAAATAGACATCCGAGACTTTCCATGCATGTATAATTTGTAGGAATTTAAGCTCATTTTGCTGGTTAAATTGGGGCTAGAATTCTAGAAATGAAGCAATGCATTCTTCCCAGTAACTGTAAATGAGCTAATGAGCTGATTTTGGGATGATTAAGTGGTTAACTCCTCATTTAGGGCTAATAATGAGCCAAGCACCTTTTTCTAAGCTATTGAACTAGGGAGACCTAGTCCTTGGCATAGGTTAACAGTAGACCAACTTGGTTCAAGACCTTTACTAGTGAGAGTAGGCCTAAACCCAGAACTTGCTCCGCATCAAGGCTACCCTCGACAATTTGTGGTATTTTTATCCTTTTTAATCATTGACCAAGGGAGGGTCCCTTAAATTCAATGCTACAGGGGAATTTTCTAGGTAGTGAACTAGACCATGGGCGGTTTTAGAAGACATGTGGTAACACTATTTGGTCGGACATTATTATCTTATCAAAAAATAATTTATTACATGAATAATAAATGGCTCATGAATTACATAAAATTATTGTATTCAGTTAATTTTTAAGAAAAGTAGTGAGAAATTCGCAATTAGTTTAAGACATTATATATTGATTTTTCTTTTTTTTTAATTCACAAATAATTATGAGATGGGGATTTTCTGCTTAACTTTAAAAAAGCTATTGTAATTTTTTACATAGGCTCAAATAATTTTCCCACAAATTACATAAATTATGGATATACTTTTAGTGTATAGTTATTATAACTAGAAAAACTCAAAATTTTTCCGTGCATCACATGGGTATAGGAAAAGAAAGCAAAGCCTCTTAATCTTTTGGCACATATCACTCTTACATAATTGGCCATTTTTTAAAATTTCATCCTCATTATTAGAAGAGATTAAAAGATAATTATTAGAATACAAGGATCCAAGCCAACATTAACCCTTTTTTTGGGTGATTAGATAATTTTTCCTTTAACAAATATTCTATGCTTATTGTGATATGTGAAAGTATGTCACAATTTATCTTATGTCCTATTACCAAACTATTATTTCTAACAACATAAAAATAATTATATGTTAAGTTAATTAACGTGTGTGTACATATTCAACTAAGTTAACCATAATGTATTTTAATATATAAGAATCTCAATTTACTGATTGCTTATAATTTGTACGACCTAATACTAGCACTTTAAGTTTAAAAACTATTAATTTTGAAAAAAATAAAAATTTTCCATACATCATATGAAATGTCATATGCTTTATTATTTTGTATGTACATTTATTACAGACGAGATCTCAAAAACTTCTCATACATTGCATGTGAGAAACCGCACTAGTTACTAATAAAAAGATCAAGGGTAAAGTAGTATTATTGGAAGAGGCAAAAATAAAATGGTCAGGGTAGCTAGAAATTCAACCAGCTAAGCTTTGTACATTAGCCAAATAATCATAGTTGATGATGTCATTTTTCATTTAGCTATTGTGATAAAGTTAAACTACAATATTAAAATGCCAAACAAAACAAATAATGTTCATTTGAAAGAATTTTTCTCTTTATTCCATCTTTTGAATTTTCTATATCTGTGCCTCTCATCTATATTGCAAATCAAAAAAATGAAACTATTTTAAAAGAAAAAGAAGAAACTTAATAAAATTTATGGCATTAAAATTCAAAAAAAAATGTTCATGAAACTTATTAATTTTCACAGGAAAGAAAAATGCAAATGATGTAAATTTCATCTATGAGTAAAGAGAAAGACAAACCAGGGATAGATAAATAAGGGAATAAGGAGAGAGGGAACTAAGTTGGGGACGAAGGGAAGAGAGGGGACAAGTCATGTTGCAGTCATCTTGCCATTTTAACAGTTGTTGACGATCGACAATGCTATGAGGTTACTAACCACCACCAAGCCATATGTAAATACTAGAAGGGGTGTACATGGGGGGTGTACCAAATTAGCTTGGATTTTTTGACTTTTCAAGAAGATTAGTATTTGAGCATCTTTATATTTTGACTCATTTTAAATAAAGGCATTATTGTTATTTTACAGTTCTGATGTCTATGGTTAGAAAATTAGCTCAAAAATGTTTAATAAAACATATGGTATCCTATAACGCATTTTCATACTCTAGGATCTTAGGGCATGTCTGTTTCATCCTTTTTGAGTTAGCAATTAATAATGATCTACCAGTCAGCGGTTACTAGTGTTTTAACAATGATTAGGAATATTGGTTTGCAGTTGCTAGCTTTTACCAGTGGTAACGATTAGCATTTAGTAATAGCAAATAGTGGTTAGCCAGTGTTTGCTAACAGATTTTCAGACTCTAGGATCTTAGGGCATGCCTGTTTCATCCTTTTTGAGTTAGCAATTGATAATGATATACCAGTCAGCGGTTACTAATGTTTTAACAATGATTAGGAATATTGGTTTGCAGTTGCTAGCTTTTACCAGTGGTAACGATTAGCATTTAGTAATAGCAAATAGTGGTTAGCCAGTGTTTGCTAACAGATTTTCAGACTCTAGGATCTTAGGGCATGCCTGTTTCATCCTTTTTGAGTTAGCAATTGATAATGATATACCAGTCAGCGGTTACTAATGTTTTAACAATGATTAGGAATATTGGTTTGCAGTTGCTAGCTTTTACCAGTGGTAACGATTAGCATTTAGTAATAGCAAATAGTGGTTAGCCAGCGTTTGCTAACAGTTATCGGTGTTTACCAGCGGTTATGATTAGCGGTTTGCAATTACCAACGTTTGGGAGTAGTTAAGAGCGATTAGCAATTACCAAATACTTTCTAAATACTAAAATGAATAGACCCTTAAAACAGTTTCCACCAAATAGAAGGTGTCCACAAGTTTTTGTTTAATTATTTAGATTATTTAACAAGTGTTCTTTCTTTTTATAAACTAAGTATTAAGAACATATCTCTAGTTTGTGTGTGTTTAATTCACTTTATTGTTAATTTTCTTTTTATATAGACTTATTCATAAAAGTTTATCAATTTTTTGAAAGAGAAAATATTCTCAACTATGTACAAGCTAAACTTGCCGCTATATCGATAAAGAATAGGAATAATGATTAGCAATACACAAGCTGAATTTGTGTCACAATAGCATTCCATTAACATGCTGTAAGGACCATTAGGCACAGTTCCCCACAAATGTTAAACTTGCCGATAGGTGTGCTTGCTACGATTTCCTATCTTTTAATTATTAAG
The DNA here is from genome assembly GCA_029747015.1 of Carnegiea gigantea. NCBI lineage: Eukaryota > Viridiplantae > Streptophyta > Magnoliopsida > Caryophyllales > Cactaceae > Carnegiea > Carnegiea gigantea. Next base: position 210,404 of record JAKOGI010000572.1, on the reverse strand, counting down.
AAATTAAAAGATGCAAGCGAGTTTTATTGAAAATACTAACAAAAAACTAATACTAAATTTTGGGGGTTTGGACATCTACAATCCCACCTTTCAAATGTTTGGACAAGAATAATCCAATTAGTCCTTAGTAAGGCAATCTCTAAAGGTATTCATTTTTACTATATCAATTTCAAGTCAACGAAACTTTGACCAGCCAATTTGATTATATGTTAGGTTATTTATCATATATGAATGTTGTTGCTGGAAAAGTGAATGAAAATACACAAACCACCATTGATAAATAAGTTAGCACTTCTTAAATTGATGATTAAAGAATCCATAACTCGATTTTGCTACAAATTAAATAAATAACTTAGATTTAATAAGCATTGACTTGGTAACTTACTTATCACATCTAAATGATAGAGTTGGAAAAGGTGAAAGAAAATATACCATCAACTCATGATAAATAAGTTAACACATCATCAAATTAGCCAGTCCAAACTTTGTTGACTTAAAATTGGTATATTGAAAATAAACACCTTCAAATGTTGACTTGTTGAGCTATTTAAAGGTGCATTATTCTCATCCAATTGCGCCAAAGGTAAAATTGTTGGCGTTCAAAAATCCTTAAAATATTTTAAAAAGATTATTTTCCTAACTAGGCTATAAACAGAATGGACAATCGTAGGGATATATTGGTTAGAAAAATATTTCAGAAGGTCTTCGAATAATTCTTATTATAGGACCATGTTGACTTCATTTCCAATAACCAAAAGATCCAAATTTAGAGGTGAAGTTACAACACTAGGATGAAATGCATCTTCACACAGCCTATCATTAATAACGGTGATGATTGATCAAATTGTGAAATTATAAAGTTACATCAAGATACAAGTAAGCAATATAGTTATTAGTGCAAAGGATTATAGTGTTATAGTAGAACGAAGTACTAAAATAGATATTACAGTGGGCGTATAAACGTGTCCTCACAGTGTAGACTGGCCAGATGCCGCATGTTGAGTGATTGGCAACCCAATGGCCATACCTACTTTACCAGTGGTAGGATCACTTATTCCCAAGATCCAAGCTAGTTCTTATATAAAATATTACTCAAAACATGCTTTAAAAATTGTCCCTAAGTTTCCTATCTTCAAAAAGTCAAAATGCCCAAAAAAAGACCTTAAATAATTTGAAAATATGGTTTTTATGGAAATTGCTAGCATAAGGACTTAAATATAGGATCTCACAGAAGCGATAGTAAAGCTATGGCCATTTAGGTGCTCATATTGTCCCGTGATAACATCTTCATGTAGCAAACATTTAGCTCTGATGAAGTGCATGCTATGATTAGGTCATTGGGTTCGGTCAACACAGGAAAATTAGCCAAGAGATAGGTTTTTCCCTATTGTCTATTCCTAGCAGCACCAAACGAGACCCAATGACACTGGTTTGGTTATAGCGGCAAGCCGCTATCACTAGCTTTACTGAGGAGGCCAATTTCATCTAAGCTTTTTTACATGAGCATTTCTTCTTCCTCCAATTGGCTTAGGGAACCATATTTCATTGTTTGTGCAAATCCTAGGGGTTCCGTTCATTCATCTCCACCATAGAAAGGGAGCACCCCTCCTGATCCATGGTGAAATCCATTGACCAAATAAATGTATTAACCCTTGATGATGAGCTCCAAATGTTGGTGAAGATCAATCTCCCCCTTGAAAACCGAAGAGAGAGAAAAACCCCAAATATTCTAGTGTTGATTTAGACTTGAGAATAATTGAATAAAGAGATAAATCAAAGAGGATGTACCTAGGATAAAGGCTAAACCACCACCTAGATTAATTACCCACCCTTTAATCCTCTAAAGCCAAGGCACCAAGGATTAAATTAAACAGATGAACTCAATTTCACCACCCTCCTTAGAGAGATGAAGAAATTTGAAATTTTGAGAAAATTCTAAGCAATAAGCTCTCATATCATTAATCCAAGTCTGAGAAATATTATAAGGGGCAAGCAAATAAATAGGACAATAGCTCCTTCTCCAAGACATGCACTAACCAATAGGATCACAAGGATATTAGCTAATGAAATCCTAACTATTGGTACAATTTAGAAGGGATTATCTAGAATGTAGGTGAGTTGGAATTTGGCTGCATAAGTGCTAGATTGGATTAGTCATCCACTACCTCAGTTGGATGAGTCATTGGGAGATTTTCTTGTAGGTGGCACCTAGGAGAGTCTATCAACTATCTAAGAAATATTAACCCTTAATTCATTCAATTGCTAGCCTAATTAATTCCTTAATCAAAAACATGCAATTCTAATCCCTACACTAAACCTTACTCAGTTTTCACCCCATATCTTTCTTAGTATTGCAGATTTGTAGGGCTTGATGGAAACCATACATTCGAGTCTATCCGTACATATATAGTTTTTCCAAATGGAAGCCCGTTTTCCCTTCCAAAATGGAGATAGAAGTGAGTTGGAGTGCTCTGCTTAGAAATCTGAAAATGAGATAATGAGGAGGTTTGGAGGATAAGTAGCTAAGCTCCTTATTTAGGGCTAATAATTACCTAACCACCTTTTCTAAGCTTACTTGGAGCTCATCAAGGGTCCCAAGTCAACATGGACCTAGGAGGACCTAGTCCTTAACCTAGAATCAACATTAAGCCTACTTGGTTCAAGACCCTTACTTGTGAGAGTAGGTCCAAGCTTGGAGTTTGCTCTACATCAACCTCCTTCCCCCTGTAAAGAGGATTTGCCCTCAAATCTACATTGTGTCCTTCATCATCTTCAAGGTACGGAGTGAGCTCCCCATTATTAAAGGTGACGGATATTTGCATACCTCCCGGAAGCTCTATGTTGTATGTATTTTCTCCCACCTTTTATGCCACCTTGTATAGACCATCTCCTTAGCCATAAGATTCTTCTCGTCCTTAAAGGGAACCTTTCTTTCCTCAAGTGTAACCACACAAGGTCACTTGGCTTGAACTCAAGATGCGTGCAGTCCTATTTGGCTTTAAGCTTGTATTGCTCATTCACTTTCTCAATTTGTACCCTCACTTGCTCATGTAGCCTCTTCATCATCTTTTGCGTTGGCCTTAAAACTCACCTTTGATTCTCGAGGAATGGGAATAAGATCAATGAGAATAAGGGGGTTAAGGCCATAGCACACCTCGAAGGGGGAGTGAGAGGTAGCACAGGAAGGAGCTCGATTGTAAGCAAATTCGGCATGAGTAAGATTGGTACCCAGGCCATGAAACTCTTGCTCACTATACCTCTTAGTAAGGCTATGAGAGTTCTATTTGTCACTTTCATTTATCTATCAGTTTGAATGTGGTAAGTAGTGCTAAAGAGTAACTTAGTCCCCACTAGTCTTCATATGGATCTCTAAAAGTGAGATAGAAATTTAGCATCTCTATCCGAGATGATGGCTCTTGGAATACCATGAAGCCTCATAATTTCTTGGAAGAACAGATCTACAATGTAGGTAGCATCATCATTTTTGTGTCAAACAATAAAGTGAGCTATCTTGGAGAATCGATCTACTACCACCATGATACTATCTCTTCCCCATTGTGTTCATGGGAGGGCCACAACGAAGTCTTCACTAATGTCATCCCAGGGCCTTGTAGGGACCAGAAGAAGAGTGTAGAGCCTTTGACGGAAATGACTTTTAGCCATGTGATCATCTTATGAACATCCCCACCCATATTGGCCTAATAAAAATGCTCCTTGAGTATCTCAAGGGCCTTATTAATGCCAAAGTAACCAGCTAAGACTCCTTTATGAGCCTTCTTAATAATCAAGTCCTTTAGAGGACATTTAGGGATATAAAGCCTATTTTCTTTGAAGAGGAAACTATCTTACAGAGTGAAAGAGCCAAAGTTAGAGGAATCCTCTACCACATCCTAGAAGTCTTTTTCCTATTTATATGGAGCTTTATTGGAATGGAATCCAAAGACATTCAGCTCAAGGACCTAGAGTAGAACATACCTCCTTGAGATTGCATTAGCCATGACACTCTCTTTCTTACTCTTATGCTTGCAAGAAAAGGTGAAAGATTAAAGAAATTCAACCTACTTGGCATATCTTGTATTCAACTTGTGTTAACCATTAATGTAGGACCATGCCTGGTGATTCAAATGGAGCGCAAAGGGTTTAAGCTTGAGGTAATGACTCCAATGTTCCAATGCTCCAACAATGGTGTAGAATTCCTTGTCATAAATGGAGTAGTTGAGTTTTAAACCAAATTACTTCTCACTAAAGAAAGCTAGAGAGCACTTGGCTTGAGTGAGAACCATACCAATTCCAACACCAGTAGTGTCACACTCAACTTCAAAAAGGAGATCAAAGTTGGGAAGAGCCAGGATAGGAGCTGAACATAGACTATCCTTAATTATTTCAAAGGCCTTTGCGTGGTCTTTGTCAACTCAAAGCTTCCGTTCTTTATGCATTTGATTAAGGGAGCCATAATAGAGCTAAAGTCTTTGACGAATCGGCGGTAGAAATAGGTCAACCCATGGAAGCTTCGAACCTCTGTGATGGAGGTAGGAGTAGGCAAACTCTTGATAGCCTCAACCTTAGATTCATCAACTTAAATTCCCTTAACGGACACAACATAACTGAAAATGACAACTTGGGGAGTGAAAAGTTCACATAACTCAAACTTGGCATATAACTTTTGTTGCCTTAATACTTAGAACACTAGAGAAAGATGTTCTACATGAGAGGCCTTATCATGACTATACACCGAGATATCATTAAAATACACCATAATAAACTTCCTAATGAATGGTCTTAAGATGTCATTCATGAGTCTTATGAAAGTACTAGGAGCATTAGATAAACCAAAAAGCATCACAAGCCAGTCATACAACCCATACTTGTCTTAAAAGTGATCTTTCATTCATGTTCTTCTTTCATCCTAATTTGGTGATAGCCACTTTCAAGGTTAATTTTGGAAAATACCTTTGAACCTGTAACTCATCAAGCATATCATCCAATCGAGGAATAAGAAATTGATATATAGTGATGTTGTTTATAGCCTTAGAATCCACACACATATACTGAGTGCCATCCTTCTTTAGGAACTAAAAGGGCAGGAACCAAACATGGACTCAAGCTTTCCCTAATGTACCCACAGTCAAGCAACTCTTTGACTTGTTATTAAAGCTCTTTTGATTCATTAGGATTACACCTATGTACTGCTTGTTTGGAAAAAAGGGAGCACCCAATAGGAGATCAATTTAGTGCTCAGTTCCTCTCAAAGGAGGGAGCCCTGGGGATAACTCGTTGGGAACACATCCACAAACTCTCTCAAGAGTGATTGAGCTAAGACATGTATGGGTTTCACTCCCTCACTTGTGTTTAATTTTACCATAAGTAAGACAAATAAAGTCTTACTCTTACTAGTGACTCTCTCTACCTGTGTTTTACTCATAAATAGTCTTTCCTCACTTGCCTTCCCTTGTTTAGATTTAAGGAGTTTAGATGGAGGTAGTGGGATCAAAGTAAGATTACAACCCTTGTGTTTGAATGTATAAGTATTGGCATGCCTATCATGAATCACATGATTATCAAATACCTAAGGCCTACTAAGTAACAATTGACATACATCCATTGGAAGGATATCACAAAGTACCTCACTACAATATAGACCACCAGAAAATGCAACAAGATCTTGCTTTGAAATGGTTACCTTGCTTCCTTGTTTGGGCCATTAGAGAGAATAAGGGGTGGGATGCACCCTGGTAGGTAATTGTAGCTTTTTAATAAGTGTTGTATATTGGTATAACTCCCTCCATCAATAATAAGCTCATACAACTTACCTATAATAGTGCATCTGATATGAAAGATTTGCTACCTTTGGCTTTGTTTACAAGAAGCCTCTTGAACATGCAGTGCCGTTTGAATTACCAGGAGTTCATCCACATCTAGACTGATCAATGTTTGATCCTCATCTTCAACTCCTCACTAGTTGCTTCCTCAATAGCTTGGATTTCTTCCACTTCTATAGTAGTGAGAGTTCTCTACCTAGGAAAATCCGCTTGGAAGTGTTCATAACCAAGGCATTTGAAATACGTTTTACCCTCTAATCTCTTTCGCGGTTCACTAGTAATATCTTTGCCCTTGACAAGAGCTTTGACGGTTATAGGGGTAGTCTTAACTTTGTTGTTGGAGGAGTCACTGTTGGGAGTACTTTAAGGGTAAATAAAGGAAGTGGTTTGGAAGGGTCTTTGACCCTTAATTGGAGTTGTTCAAACTCCCTAACGTACTCTTCTACCTTGAGATTCTCTTGTTTAAGAGAGGTGATCTTGAGGTAGAGTTCTTGTTTGTAAGAATGGGGTAGAAATCTCTTGTCGATATGCTTTTTGAGCTCGGACCAAGTTTTGATTTTGGATTTGGCTTCTCTAGCCTTATATGCCATAATGAAGCACACCCTAAGAATGGCCAATTTAAAGGTCTTTTCATAATTTTACTTTTTGAATTCAAAGATCCTCCCAAGAGCTTGCACCCAATCAAGATAAGTCTCCGGATTAAGATTGTCATCAAATTTCGAGGTCTCAACTTTGACATCTCGAAGGTCATCTATTGGATGAATTCTTCTTCTAAGCCCTCATTTCTCTTCATCAAAGCTTCATGAGAGGAAGAGTATGTGATGTTAATGGGATTAACATCATAGCCCCACTGGTAAGGGTTTCATTATATGGATCTCCTCACTTGTTCAATCTCTTGAGTGAGCATCGTTCCTTGCTCTTAAAGCTCAACAAGGCACCTACCTATCTTATGGCCTTGCTCAAGAGGAATGCTTTCAGAGGAATAAGCATCTGCATCATTAGCCATGGTTAGTAGTGGTTTGAAGGTGAGCAGAGGATAAAGGATAGAAACAGGGGAGACATGGGCGTGCTAGAGGTGGCACGGGCAAGAAAATGAGAAAGAAAATTGCATGGTCGTGCTTAGGGGGACGGGGTGGCTGTGCTAAATCTCCGGAAAAAAAAATTTTATGTGTAGGGGGTGGCACGGTCGTGCCAAGCAGCATGGGTATGCTATGCTGAAATTCTAGATCAAAAATCGAAAGTTTAGGATTTCGACGGAGGCATGCCAGGTGGCGCAGGGTGGCAGTGCCAAATTTTTGCTTTGGTCTTTTGATGGTTTTTGGCTTTTATTGTAAAGTTTAGGGATGTGTTTGTGTTAGGAATTGTGTTTGGGCTATTATAGGGTTCTTTGTAGACTAGATAGGAGATTTAGAGAGGGAGAACTAAAGGAAAAAATAGTATAGAAAAGAGGGGACTTTGAGCAAATCAAACACAAAAATTGATGGATTTGATGCTCACCAAGATGAAGGAACTTTTTACTCTATTATCAAATGATCCATGGTGAAATCCATCGACCAAATAAACCGATAAACCCATGATGATAAGCCTGAAATGTTGGTGAAGATCAATCTCCCCCAAGAAAGTCCAAGAGAGAGAAAACCCCCAATCTTCTAGTGATCTGAGAATAATTGAACAAAGAGATAAATTAAAGAGGATATATCTAGGATAAAGGATAAACCACCACCTAGATTAATCACCCCACCTTTAATCCTCTAAAGTGAAGGCACCAACGATTAAATTAAAGTGATGAAATGAATTTCACCACCCTCCTTAGAGAGAGAGAAATTTAAGATTTTGAGAAAATTCGAAGTATCAAACTCTCATATCATTTATCTGGGTCTAAGAAATATTACAAGGGTCAAGCAAATAAATAGGAGAGTAGCTCATACCAAGACATGAACTAACCAATAGGATTACAAGGATACTAACCAATGAAATCCTAACTAGCTGTGCGATTTAAAAGGGATTATCTAGAATGTAAGTGAGTTGAAATTTAGTTGCACGAGTGCCACATTGGATAAGTCATCCACTACCTCAATTGGATAATTCATTGGTAGAGTTTCCTATAGGTGGGTCCTAAGGGAGTCCACCAGGTGTCTAAGAAATATTAGCCCTTAATTCATCCAATTGTTAGCCCAACTAATTCCTTAATTAAAAAAAAGTGCAATTCCAGTCCCTGCACTGACCCTTGCTCAGTTTTCACCCCATATCTTCTTAGATACAGAGAATTTGGAGATGTTCTATGGCTTGATGGAAACCAGACATCCGACGATATCCATACATATATAATTTGTCCAAATGGGACCCCGTTCACCCTTTCCAAACCGTATTAGAAGTGAGATGAAGTGTTCTATCCAAAAAAACTGAAAATGAGCTAATGATGTCGTTTTAAAGGATAAGAAGCTAAGCTCCTTATTTAGGGCTACTAATGACCCAACCACTTTTCCTCAGCTTACTTGGAGCTCCTTAAGGGTCCCAAGTTGATATTGACCTAAGGAGACCTAGTCCTTAACCTAGAGTCAACATTGAACCTATTTAGTCAAGACCCTTGCACTTGAGAATAAGTTCAAGCTTGGATTTTGCTCCACATTACCTCCCCACAGAGGACACATATTCTTTCTCTTATTCATCGCTAGAGAGTTGATTTTGCTCTAACATCCTTCTTTCTCCCTTTTGCTAGAGCAATGACTTTTCCTATAGCATTCTTCTCCCTATCTCTTCTTTTGTTTCACCTTTAGGTACCCTTTTGTTCACAACCCAAGTTTTTTGGACTAGCCGTCAACTATTCTTACCGAAAGGAATGATCTTGGAAGTTATTGTTGCTAAACCCGACTGACAGTAAGCCCCGAGGATCCAAAGAGCAAGATAGTAACATGCTTTCATTTCTTGTTTATTTCATTCAATGTTTACATAATGTGATTTATGATGCTTGACTTTGTTCATTTTTACGTAATGTAAAATTATGTGTCAATCCCAAGTGGTCACCTAAATTTACTTGTTTTTTTACCACTTTCCTAGCATTCAAATGTGATTAGTTTATGAGATCACCTTAAAAAGTCTTTAATTTGATGGACCATCAAAGATCAATAGTTGCATGAAAAATCGCAATTGTGCATGAAATTTAGAGATTTGCTTTCTTTAAATCCTTAGTAAAGGCCATAGGAGATGTTAGTGGATGGACTTTTGTCTGAACTATTGTTCATACCTTTACCTCCCCGAGCCAACTCTTGATGAGTGCGTTGGAGTCAAGTCAATCCCCATTTGGGATCGTGGTGTTTTCCAAAAATATTTTTCTCAAAATTTTTATATTTCCTTAAAACTATATTGACGCTTCTACTTTCCTTACATAACTCAAGCTTTTCTAAAAAAAAGAGAAATCACTTTCACTAGAGGCGGCATCGAGGCGCCTATGCTACATCACCTTCAATGAGTGGGGCTTTAGATTGATTAACAAAAATTACATCCTTTTAAATTACAAAACTAAAACTCAAATAAATTGTACAAAAGAAAGAAGGAAGAGAAAAGTGGTAGGTAGACGTAAGGATTCACTTCCCCAGGGTGCAGTATGTCACGGTTTGCTAGGTCCTTTATTTTTCTGGAAGCATATTTAATTCTTATGTATTTTATTTTTATTTTTTTCCAAAATAGCAAATAGAATTAGGCTGCAGGTTTTGGGAAACTAGGCCATGGCCCTATCCACATAACCTAACTAGCTTCTCTAGCTAGAGTTCGGTCTAGTTTCTTGGCCTGGGCTTTGCCGTATCCTTGGTCTAGTCCAGAATTTGGGTTCATGTTTGATCCAGGAACCCAACTGCGTTCTTGGACCAGTTTCGAACCTATGTTTTGGTCTATTGAGGTTCTACTGTCAATATCCGAACCTAGCCACCCAATTCCAACAGAGCAGAATCAGTGAATAGAAGGAATAACAAAGAAAAACTTTAAACTTTAACTGATAGAGTCACTAGTGAGTTCTAGAAAAATTTATAAATCGCATTACTTTTCGAAGAAAATCATACCGATAGGGACAACTGAAGTAATAAATTAATTTTTCTTCAAAAAATGGTTTTCAAAAGGCCCCCGAATAATCCCTAGTATTGGGACCATCTTGACTTCTTCGTCTCAAACTGAAGATCTAGATTCAGAGGCAATAATACAATGATGTGATGGGTGTATCTCATCATTGCTCATTATCACTTACGACCTCTACTAATCAACATGGGAAATTGAAACTTAATTGCACTAAAATACATCATTTAGTAGGCTAGAATCATTTGTTCATTCAAAATCAAAGCACTATGTTTATCCAAATGCAAATAAGAAATCAAATTATTACAATGAATGGGCATGCAACTAATTAAAGGTTGCATCTTTACCAAATCTCAATCAAACAAACTAAAAGAAATAAAGACAAAGGTAAGAAGGCTGTAAAACGCAACCTCATGGTAACGCACCTGAATCTTCTAGAAGCCTAGCAGAGTGACGCTTTCTTAAATCGATGCATGATTTCTAATTCTAAACACTAATTCCCTCTCCTGGAAAAGGAATCCTAAAGCTCTCCTTAATATTTTCTTTCACCTTATTTGGGAAACTTAATGGTTTGCAGGCACTGTGCAACTCTAAGAATTTGTCATCTTCCCCTCAGCCAAAGGGTCAGACCCCTTTTTATAGCAGTTGAGGAGCTTACGTGAATTAGCATAGGAAAAGGAGACCTAGTCCTATCCCCGTTAGACTTAATCTAGATAGCCTGACCTGATAGACTAGAATTATAATTAATTAATAAAAAACAATCTAATTAGAAGCAAAAAGATAATTCTAGTGGGGTACTGTTTGATTAGCCTAACAGGTCTTGGTAAAGTAGAAAATATTTTTGCTGAGAGACTAAACGACTTCCCCCTATGAGGAACCCGATCGGGTTCTCCCTAGGACCGGCCCATTCAGCCAGTTTTGCATGCGGATTGCTTTATGGACTCTATTTGTTTCTTTTTTTCTTCCAAACTATAACTCTGCTAGGCCCTTGAGAATTCAAATTGAGATATTAATTTTGTTATTGGGCTTATTAAAATAAGATGTCATTTTTAGGCGCCTACATTTAGCCCCCACTTTGGCCGAGCCGAAGTACGGTGAAGGTCAAAGTAATAGTTGCTACTAGTAATAGTCTGGCTGGATGTGATGAAGTTAAATCCATGTTTAGTCACTCAGAGTCATGGGACTTGGTGCCTGCCAACTTTCGTCATCACAGTGATCGATGTATAAATCCAAATATGGTCCCTGAGGGTCATGAGATTTGGCATCTACCAACTTTCGTCATGACAGTGGCTGACGATAGTAAATCTAAGTCTAGCCCCTGAGGGTCACGAGACTTGGCGCACCGCCAACTTTCATCATATGGTGGCCGATTTAAGAAGTGTCCCATTATGCCAAGAACTAGTGACGTTGAGGTGTCCTATTGTACCGGAGCTAGCGGAGTGCCCCACTGTGCTAGGTGCCAGTGATGTCAAAGAGTCCTATTGTGCCAGATTATATTGGGAGCTAGCGGATTCTCCTATTATGCCAGGAGCTAGTGATGCTGAAGTGTCACATTCTATCGGAAGCCAACGGGAGTGTCCTATTATGCCATGAGCCATCGGAGTGTCCCATTGTGCCGGGGCCAGCAGTGTCCCATTATGCCTGGGGCCAACAGTTGTCCTCCCATTATGCCAGGAGCTAGTGATGCTGAAGTGTCACATTGTACTGGGAGCCAACGGGAGTGTCCCATTGTGCCGGGGCCAGTAGTGTCCCATTGTGCCGGGGCCAGCAGTGTCCCATTGTGCCAGGGCCAACAGTTGTCCCATTGTGCTGGGAGTCAATGGTGCCGAGGTATCCTATTATACTGGAAGCCAATGGTGTCTTATTGTACCAGGAGCCAGTGAAGTGTCCCATTGTGCCGAGAGCCAGCAATCTCAAAGTGTCCCACTGCGCTAGGTGCAAGCATATTGTTGGAATGTCCCATTGTGCCAGGAGCCGACAATCTTGAAATGTCCCATTGTGCCAAGAGCAAGCTGTAAACCTTAGTGGTGCAGATGCTTGAAGATTTGTGGTCAGATTCTTGAGAACTTGGTTGTGTCTGAGCCTAAAAACTAATAGTGAAATCCTTGTGAACCTATTAGGGTATAAGCCTGTGGCTAGATCCTTGTGAACTTGTTGGCATTTGAGCTTAAAGTTTGATCCTTAAGGACCTTGTGGCATGGGATATTGAGATGTCATATCTTCAAGTTTGACCTTTTTGCGACTCTGCCATTGAAGTCATCTCCTTATGATGGGAGACTACTGAATGCTAAAATATCATGGATGTTGAGGAATTCTTCTATGTTAAGATAAAAAGGATTAGGTTTCCTCTATGGCTAGATACTCTTGGGTTTTGTTATTTGATAACCTGAAGTTAGGTTGATGTCCTTTCTATAAGGATGCTTACATAAATCCTTTTTTGAGATGGATCCTTCACTTTGACTGGGCCTGATTGAGGCAAAGGTTAGAGTATAGATGTCTTCTATGATAGTTATTGACATTATCTTAGAAACCAGGGTTGTGTGCCCTTCCTGTAGGGTCACTGTAAGGCCAATTGCAATCTTCATCAATCCAAGATTCTCAAGTGATCAAGGTAGAGGGAGGTCGAGTAAAGAGGGTAAAGGCTTATGTATTGACACATGTGCAATTGTTAGCCTAGGTTAGACTATAAATGTATGCGGAATATGCAATGACACGTGATGACCAACCTTGTATGTAAGTAGGTAAAGGTCTCATGCTAAGTTTGGTGCGCATTGGATAAGGCCCGATTGAAGTGTAGGTGACTAATGGGTTAGGCCCGGTGATACTCTATAGCTTATGATGAGGGTTGGAAAGTTAAGTGACTACATGGTTAGGCCGGGTCATGGGGTATGAATTACTTAGGATAGGAAATGTTTCTTGTAATGGCTAAGTGCCTTTTAATTTTTCATCAAAGTGCCCCTATTCTAAAAAAGCCCCTCAATTTTTGTCTGTCATAACAGAAGCCCTAGGTATGTAAGGATATCGATAGCTGAAGATGCTTATGCTAGCTTTAATTGGAGTAGCCCCCAGTCTGGTAGAGTAGATGTGATCCTTTCCATATTGGGAAAATGTCTTTGCTAGTGATACCTAGAGTAGCCACTAGTTCAGTGCAAAGAATACAGTTATCTACTTGTCAGGAAATGCTTACCATGAAGGGAGCCCTCATTGTCTAGGAAAATATAGGAGAGTCTTCCGTCTTGCATAATGGGTGAGTGCCCATTTAGAAAAATTAAGAATACGAAGTAAGTTTCTACTCTTGACTTCGTAGTCATGGTTCAGACCAAGAGTCCCGAATTTTGGAATAGACGTGAGATTAGAAGCTTTGATGGTTGAGGGGAGGTGGTAAAATAGGTGAACAATTTCTCTAAGTGTTATTCAATGAGTGCAAGCAATGGAATGCTTCTTCATCCTCTAAAAACCAAGGTTTTATTTTCACTCTCATTTTCCCTGGTCTGCCTTTTCAGGTTTTCAGGTTAATTGCTCTTTACTCTCTCTCTCTCTCTCTCTCTCTCTCTCTCTCTCTCTTGGAGACTGAATGATTCAATTCAGATGCTTCTTTGTGGAAGAAATCTTTGTGGCTGGGCCTTAACGGGATTACCTATGTGTCCAATATGGAATCAAGTCAGTCACAGTTCGAGAGTGAGAACATGCGACTTAAAAGAGGAATGCCTCTAAGAGAACTTTTTAAGGTAGACCTTTTGGTTAGGGTGCCAAAGGAAGGGAAATCGGCATGAAGGCTCAAACAACCCTTATGAAATCCCCAATTGTGCATGGGCAATGAAGTTAGTGTAAATCGGTAATTTCTTTCTTTTCTTATCCTTCTTGTTTTCAAACTCTTCTTTTTTCCCCTTTTTTCTCTTTGTTTTTTTGGGTCAAGACCATTTGGTCCAAACTTTTCTTCTTTTTTTCTTTTTTTTAATTGCTGATTTTGATATTTATGCCACCTATGTCACACTCCTACTCCCTGGTTAGGTTCGATGTGGTTATCAAAGAAACAAGCTTATTTGAAGGCCTAAAAGGGTCCCAAGTAGATATGTATTTTTTTAACAAAGGTATTAATGCAGGTCGTGAAAGGAGGCCTTATTCGCTTGGAAATAAGCTTTGAATTTATACCGCAAGTGAATGGTTTATCGTCGAGTACTAGGTGTGTCATCCAGACTTTAGGGTACCTAACTTAGTAATTAGGTTGAATCTAGAGAGGTGAAGAGTAAGTCTGAGAGTGAAAGAAACAAAGGCTATATAAAATAGTAGTCTAAAACTCAACAGGGGGAAGAACTTGGGTTAAGGGATTAGTCGCTAGTGGCTACTTATTCATACTAGGCATGGATTCCTAAACTTGACTTAATCGACAAATGATTCATAAATGGGGTGATTGGCTTGCTCAAGACCGCCCAAACCTCCTTTCGAAGAGTAAGGATAACCTTAATCACCAAACCCACCTATTTTCATGGGGGCTTAAAGGTTAAGGTTGAATACGGCCAACTTGAACCTAACAAGTCCTTGAGTTATTTTCATATCCAATGCTTGTTCTCTCTTCTTCTATTCACAAAGAGTGAATACCCACCTCTCGGTGTGATTATTCACCCCCAAGTATTGGATGAGATGAGCATTTCATCAAACACTTGGTGGGTAGAAAGTGAGACCCCTAAATAACGTGGAAATTAAGGCAAGATTAGTTCACACCAAGTTTATTATGCCATCCTAACTCCTAATCCCTAAAACCAAGTTGAGGAAACTACTCACTAATCATCATCTTAACAATCCATTACAACCAAGCATGATCAAATAAGCTAAACAAACTTAGATTAATGGAATGGAGAATGAAAGTCTTCAAGATCTTCAATCAATAAAAACTCAAGAACCCTAATCATTCTTAACCCTAAAATTAAGCCTAGAAAGTGTTTAAAGTGCTTTTCCAAGAGAAAATCAAGTGTTCCCATAATTAGGGAAAATGGGGTATTTATAGGCTAAGTAAACTGCAATGCGGCAGGGGTCGCCTTGGAGACACCCTGGCCGTCACCTAGCCGAGGGGTCTAGGTACAAGGCAATAGCCTGTCGGTCGTCACGGCGACAGCCGTCACCATCTCCTGCAAGTTTGCAGGTGGGCGACGGCCAAGCCGTTGACTGTGGGATGACCGTCACTCATCCTTCTCCCTTGGAAACTTCATCTTTGCCTTGCTCACTTGCTCCCATTAGGCCTTTGGGTGATCAAATGTCATGGCCCAAGCTTTCTCGACACCGAGGTATTGTCCGCTTTGGGATGGCTCTCCAGTTAAGGAGGTGAACCCCTTATGGGGTGGCGCCCCAGTTAAAGGGGTGAACCCCTCACGGTTTTGTCCTCAAAAGGGCCCTCGATGTGTTGAGGTTTTCCCACGCTTATAAGGCGTGGTTTGTTCTCTTCAACTATCGATGTGGGACTCCCCACCTCCACCCCCCGTTAGGAGGCCCAGCGCCCTCGCTAGTACATCGATTTGGGAACCTGCTCTGATACCAACTGTCACGGCCCAGGCTTTCCCGACACCGAGGTATTATCCGCTTTGGGGTGGCTCTCCAGTTAAGGAGGTGAACCCCTTACGGGGTGGTGCCCCAATTAAGGGGGTGAACCCCTCACGGTTTTGTCCTCAAAAGGGCCCTCGATGTGTTGAGATTTCCCCACGCTTATAAGGCGTGATTCGTTCTCCTCAATTGCGTGGCTTTCCCGACACCGAGGTATTATCCGCTTTGGGGTGACTCTCCAGTTAAGGAGGTGAACCTCTTACGGGGTGCCACCCCAGTTAAGGAGGTGAACCCCTCACGGTTTGGTCCTCAAAAGAGCCCTCGATGTGTTGAGGTTTTCCCACACTTATAAGGCGTAGTTCGTTCCCCTCAACTGCGGGCAGTTAAGGAGAACGAACCACGCCTTATAAGTGTGGGGAAACCTCAACACATCAAGGGCCCTTTTGAGGACAAAACCGTGAGGGGTTCACCCCCTTAACTGGGGCGCCACCCCATAAGGGGTTCACCTCCTTAACTAGAGAGCCACCCCAAAGCGGACAATACCTCGGTGTCGGGAAAGCCTGGGCTGTGACATCATCCTTGCTCTCGCTTTACCTTTTTCTATGTTTTAGCTACCCTTCTTCTTAGAATGTCTTGAAATTACCTTCAAAAAGTTAGAAAAGGGATTAAAATGAGGCAATGACATTATAAGAGGCATTATATGGTCAAATCTCCCTAAATCAACAGAGAGTTAGGGAAAATGAGCCAAAAAGGGATATGAGATTAGTCAAAATTTGGGTTTATTAGGCCTCTTATCATGGGCATATCCTTAAAGCTGCATGACTTATTAGAAAGAAATTTATGCTTTTTTCGCTTTTTCAGATGATGGATTGAAATCTTTAGTCTCTTTTTTATTTCTCTCCCTCCTTTTGCCGAGCTCGCCTTGTCAAGTTTTCAAGTGAGGGCCTCTTTTTTTTTCTTTTTTCTCAACCTTGGATTCATCATAGGGTATAGTGTTCTGGAAAAGGCAGTGTATGGTAAAAGATATTTTATTGGAGATCAAGGTTACATCGAACTTAGACTTCAGATTTAAAAAGAAAAAGAAATTTCAAGACTCAAGACATGACAACAAATTAAATCTTAACCTATTTCCTTTAATTGGGTTGGTTTCAAGTCATGTTTTGTTGAGACTCTTCTTCGACAATCATGCCAGCATTCCTTAATGTCATGAAATTTTTGAACGGTGTGAACCATAGAAGTTTCCTGTATGTGGGCTATAGATTTTTAATAAACAACTTTACTTGATCAACCTCTGAGGGTCGATTTGTCATATGAGTGGTCTTGGCTCGCCATTGAGCAAGAAAGTCAAAAACGATTTCATTTTCCTCCTGCTTAGTTGACTCTAGGTCTCTGAATGTAATTTGTACATCAGCATTGTATGAATACTAACATAGGAATTCTTTATGAAGGTCATCCCAGTTTGCGATCCTTTGTGGGTCTATAATATTATACGATCTCATCACATCCTTGTAGAACATCTAAGGAAATATGATATGGAAGATGTCCTTGCTAATTCCTTTCAATATATTCCAAGAAAATTCCTAACATGATGGTGAAGATTTTCAGTTCCATGAAACTTGATGTCTGGCACAGTGAATTTTTGGGGTAATTTACCTTTTGTGATTGAAGTGACTCCCACATAGTCATTAAAGTAATTTTACCGAATATAAAAGATTCCTTAAGCAGTTGTTCTATTCAATCTAATAGTGGATTACTTTAAGGGGTACTCTTTGCCCCTTTTCTTTCTTCTTCTTATCATCTTCCCTTCCTCGGTTGTGACTTGTGAGATTTCTCACCTTTTTCCTTTGTGGAATTCTTGATAAGATTTTGGAGTGTAGTGTCCAGCAGTTCAATCTTCTTCTCACTTTCATCCAGTCTAGTTTGTATTTGTTCTATTGTCTCCATGAGTTGAGCAAGGTCGTTATCTTGTGCCATCTAGATTGGTGAAGTATTGGACTTTGATTTAGATTTTGACTTTGGCTGAACTAATACAGTTCTCTTGGACTCTTCTCGAGACTAAAGTCTCCCGATTTATGGAGTCCGCTCATATACCTTCTTAGCCTTTCCTATCCTGAGAAATAAGGCGTCGGTTTAGAGGACTGAATAATGGAAATGTAATGTTAAAAGCATTGGCTATTGGGTTGAAGGAAATGGTTATTAACATAGTTTGGCAAGGAGATAAGGGCCTTGACACATCCGTAAACGTACGGGTGTCGTAGTATAGATTAAAAGATCATCCTCAAGGACCAAAGTAATCTATCAAGTTCTTTCTACCAGAAAATACTAAGCAATTACTTAATCGAGGATTTTGATTTGGAAACTTCTAATTAACTGATTCTACATTCAAGCAAGGAAAAACGCCTAGGGATTTATTTAGTTAAGAAAGGTGTTAGATCAACACAATTAACATGTGCTTTTCTTTAATTGGATAATTTCGAGGAATTGTAATCGACTTAGAATTTAGTCTATTCTTTCGAAATCGACCAAATTGCATAACTAAACCAAAGTCATTCTTTCAAACTAATTTGCCTTAATCTAAGTTCAATATTTTTGATTACTCTTTCATCCTCCCAACATGCAAAATTTTCTTTCGAGTCATCTCTAGGTCTTATCAACCAGTCTAACAATCGAATTTCACCTTTCAGTTCTTCATTCAATTGTCTTAAGGGTGCAAGCAACTTCAGCCAAGTTCACTCACAACATGATAATCATTTAATAAAAGGATATCAAACCAATATGAAAAGAAAGCACAATTCTATTGAATTAAAATGATCCAACTACACTTCCATTAATGAACAAATCCTTAGACAAGATAAACTACTTGCTCATGATTAAAAATGAAACAACTGACCAAACAATTCAGCAAGATCTGAGATGGAAGGGCTTGGCAAAGACAACCTTCAACAAAGTCTTCAGACTGCCAACAAAACCGAGTTCCTCACTCAAGATTCTCAATGGCACAAAAATCAAACTAAAATCCTAACGATAAAAAGTAAAATTTTGGGGAATGAAATGACTATTTATGATGGTGGATCCTCTTTCTGCTACTAAGGGATGGGCTTTTAAGCAAGAACTAAACTCTTTTTAGCCACACAACGGAAGAGAGATAAAGAGGTCACAGTTAACAGGCACCACGGTCCGTGGCGGACACCATGGTTGGACTGTGGTCGTGGCTAGAACTGCATTCTCTGCTCTTCCCTTGCTCCACGGGCATAGCATCTCAGGGGCATCCATGGTGGTCAATATACACTCAAATGAGGGTCAAATGCTGGGTCAAACGATCCAAGTTCCTGCAAATATCATCAAACAGCTATACCCAAGTATAAAACGAGAATAGGAGTACAAATGGCAACTTAAAGCACACAATTCTCCTAAAAATGCACCAAAATGACCTTAAAATAATATATACGTTAAGCACTTATCAAACTCCCCCTTGTTTGAACTATTGCTTGTCCCTAAGCAATAGTAAGACCAAAAATTATTCTAAACCTCTTCAGAATAGACATTGATAGCATCTCCATGGCAGAGCCAATCTAAAGTTAGCCCAGAAAGGTTCAAAGATTATTTGGCAAACAGAGTAGGGAATAAAATTTTTTAAAACAACTTAATATACCACAATGTCAAATTTGAATCAGCCCTCTAAATCACTAAATACAATCATTTACTATATGAAACAAATGGAGCTAGCAATGTCGGTAGAACCTCACTATAGTCATGTAGCACTCATCACAAATGTGTTTGAAATATATGAAGGTTTCCTCAATTCTCATTCCATAGACTCAAATCTACTATAAGCTTGACAAGACTCTCTAATTCGTCATCACTAAAATACAAACATACTAGACAATCATGAGGACTTTCATAAAATTGTAACAAGGTCATGGGTAAAGGTAAGAGGGGAACAAATGCTTTGGAAATATAGAGCTAAATATGGAGCTAGAAACCATAGAGTAAGAGCTAAATGTTTCCAATGCATCATACAACTTCTTCCCTAGACCAATACAATTTATCAACAAAACACATCCCCAATTGAAGAGATAAAGAGCTGAAAGTCATAAATACCCTTTTTTTTTTTACAATCCCAACAAGGCTAACGCTTTTTTTATTATTTCCTTTTTTTTTCTTTTCTTCTTTTTTTTGGGTTGTTTTTTTCTTTTTTCTTTTTTGTTTCTCTTTTCTTAAGAGTTAGCCAAGGAAAATCCATACCAAACTTTGAATTTCAACTCTTCTCTAAACTTTGTACAACAAGACAAAGGATTTCTTATGTCAAACACAAACACACATTCCTTCATCAAAGACCAAATCTACTAAAAAGATCTCAATACATCTTACTAGTTCCCAATTAGACTCAATGCAAAAGGATGAAATGCCCCTTTAGTCTTGGTTTAAGAGGTAGATAATTATTTGGCCATAGGCTATAGAAGGTTCAAATCAATAAAAGCGGTCATAAGCTCAAAGGGGCTAGCAAGGGATACAATACGCAATAAAGGTAGCTATTTGGTCGTTGGGTTTAACAAGTCAAAGAATGCCTCAATCATAGTGCCTAAATCCATATGCGAAATGTGATCTTGAATGAGAATCAAAGCAAGTTCTAGAGAAATTATGCCAAGAAAAAGTCGCACGTGAATTGACAAGAAACTAAATTGATAAATTAGTCTTTAAAAGCTTAAAGCCTCACGGGACATCTACCAAGGTCATAAGTAGCTTATTAATAAACATATGCCAAACTTCATGTAAAGAGTCTTGGGGTTATCAACTCGCAATTAACGTATGGTTGAAACATGGAATTCCTTTTCGAAAACTCATTTTCAAACATTCTTATGCACAATTGGGTAAATCAAACGATCAAACTAAGCCAAGGAAGTCTACCTAGTCTACAAAAGTCATCATCAGAGGATTTTTTTTCTTTTATTCATTTTTTATTGTTTTTTTATTTTCATGCTCCTAATAACAACATCAACGAAAATGCAAAAACTATAAAAAGAAACTATTTAAAAAAAACTAAAATGCAATCTAGAAAGAAAAGAAATTTAAATGCACTTCTAAAATTCTTCTAACCAATTCAGATTAAAACCTACAATGAAACTGCAAATGCAACCATAAATAATAAATACAATACACAAGCACACCTAACCAAATCAGGCATCCGACGCCATCAAAAAAGGACTAACTCCCCCATGCTTGAACAACACATTTTCCTCAATGTATGCACATAGTAGAAAAAGGGAAAGGGGAGTAGCAAAAAGCAATCAGAAAGGAGGTGGAGGAGGAGGATAGGGTGGTTGGCCATAAGAGATATGCCAACTCCGGCAGGTTTCTAAACAAGCTCTATAATCCTGGAAGTATTGAGTCTGGGTAACAAGCATCCCACGGAGCTCATCGTAGTGATCTTAGATAAAGTCACAAAGAGCAGTGTTCTCAGAAGCAACATATGCTCGAAGGCTCCTGGATGGACCTAAGGGTGGCTTGTAGGTCAGCATAATCAGTAGGGGGTGGTTGGGAGGAAGAACTAGGTCCCGGTTGACTAGAATAAGGGAGTGGAGGGGTGCGGGTTGAACAACCTTGGCATCATTAAGTACCCAATAAAGGTTAGCCCGGTGAAGTAAGGTAGTTTGATTAATATTGAGAAGCGGCAAAAGCCGATCCCCAGGGTAAATCCAGCACAAACATCCAGCCTCTACTTCACAAAAGTTTATGATCTCAGAAGCTGCTTGATCAAGACGCTCAGACCCAGATATTCTATCCTCAGGGTTGGACTCTACACCTAAAAATCTAGCAATAGTAATGACAATACCACCAATGACTATCCTACCCTTAGTGCTAACGGCCGCACTATAGAACTGCCTGGCCAAAAACGACCCGAAGTCAAGCTTGGACATCATCAATCATACAAGACAAGAAATATAACTCAGATAATCTCGGAACATTCAAACTATCATCCCGAGCAAAAAAAACAAGAAGCTAGGATACATTGAACTACTCGAATGCAAAGGTTCTGAATATGTGTGCATCTAGAAGAACTAGTACTATACCTAACACTCCCCGAAAGCTCGCCCCAAAAAGCATTTGGGTTGAATTTGCAGGGGACTTGTTGATTTGATAAATCCACGCTAGATGGAAAACCAAATATACTGTTGAAGGCACTAAGTTCAACTCATATAATTATCCATGTAGATAAAATGAAATGTACCCAGTTTGACATTGAGGACCTCTAGTAACCTCAACATGTAATGTACTCAAGAATTCTAAGGTCAGGTTCCGATATGTATGCTCATTTATCTCAATGAAATGTCCCATACCACCTCGTGCAAACAACTGCCGAATATCATCTAACATTCTTAAATATCTTAATAATTCCTCATCATAATAACGAGTGACGACAATCATGCGTTCATTCAAACAAGCATATCTAGCAATATAATTGAGGTTGGTTGAACCAAGAGGATGAGGAATGTTACCTTGAGCTCGTGCATTAGTCGAAGTTCGGGAGGTCTGTTGAGGCTGAGATGGTGCTTACTTGATGATCCTACCTCTTTGATATTTCTTTGTCTCTTGGTGGGTGCCATGGATGCAAAATGGAAGAAACATTGGAACTAAAACCTGAAAAATAAAATTTTAAGAAAAAAATTAAAGTGAAAAGAAGAAGAGTTAGAGAAGAAAGAAGATGGTTATAGAGGACGACTGAAGGTGAGATGAGGTTGAAGAAGAAATGGTGGAAAGAGGTTAAATGTGTAGGAGAAAGAGAAGGATTAAGTGAAAAGGTGAAGTTTTAAGTGAAAATGGAGTAAAAATGCGAAGAAATGAGGGAGAAATGGAGGTTTAGCAATGGTGGGTTTAGAGAGAGAAAGAGGGAGGTAGAGAGAGACAGTGTCAAAGTAGAAGAAGAAGAAGATAAGGGAAAGTCAGAAGGTCGTCGCAGTCAAAACTTTTAACCGTGGCTTGTAGCAGATCACCACGGTCTGTGGGGGTCACCACGGGCAAACTGTGGTGTCTGCTGGACATTAATTTTTTTGTTTTTCTAGGTTTGGCTCCCCACGGTCGTTTTGCATGGGCTGCTTGGCCGTGGTGCCAAACATCTTCTTCTTTTTTTTTTAAATTCTTCTCTTTTTTTAATTCTTCTCTTTTTTTCCCCTTATGATGTCTTCTTCTCTTTTTTTATTTTATTCTTTTTTTTGTATCATTTTTTTTCTTCTCTCTCTTTTTTTCCCCATGAAAAACTACAAGTAACAATTAAAATCAAAGCTAAAAAAAGAAAAAGGGCTTGAGTTACCTCCCAAAAAGTGCTCTTTTAAGGTCAAGAGCTTGACCATACTTCTATTCTTAGTTTGGATCAGTGAGTATATAGGCATCATTTTTATTACGAATCACAGAACCAAACTTCTTTAATCAAGGGTACCATCTCAAAAGTTCAGATTGGAGGTCCTTCATCATCATCAATTGATGCTATAACGCACTGTCAGTGTATAAGACAAACCTCGTACATGGCCCATCAGATTGGCCACTATTACCTTGTTCAATCCTCAAATCAAAGTCGCATCAAATCCTTCCATAAGGGGCAAAGAGAGAACAGCTTGAGCAAACATGCAATAATCACTCACAGCAGACTTATTAAAAGCATGGGCCTCAACCTTGGGTATGCTAGGCGGCATAGGAGTAGCAAACTCCACTTTAACATACCCTTGGTTAGGGTCTTCAGTAGAAATCCAATCAAAATCAGGAGGATCTTGACAATTCAAGATATCCTCCCTATCAATCTTAGGGAAAGAGGGAAATTCATCCAACAAGGAAGAATTAGGAGAAACCGCCTCCATATGGCAAAACATAGCATAACACCCTTATCTTCAAATGTTATTCGCCTTCTTACATCAATATGGCAACCTGCGATAGTCATAAAGGGCCTACCTAGAATAATTTGAGCATTATTAGTCTCGGCCATATCAGCAATAATAACGTCCAATACCCAAATATCTCCTATTTTGACTGGCACATCTTCTAATTTGCCTAAGGGTTGTGTTTCAGAACCGTTTGCTAACTATAGTAAAAAGGATGTGGGTTGTAATGGCCCTAAGTGAAGCCTATGAAACAAAAAGTATGGCAATAAATTAATGCTTACACCTAGATCACATAAGGCTCTCTCAATTTCCACCTTTTTCATAACACAGTGGATAGAAAGGATACCTGGATCAGGAAGTTTTGGTGGAAAAATTATGGGGATCTCTAAACTTTCATTCTCTACGAATGTCATGGCCTTACCACCATCATTCTTATCCTTACCCTCTACCATGTTTATTTCTCTATCCTCTTCAATTGGTGTGCCCTCGGGGTCAATAAAGTCCTCTACACCTTCCTTCAAGGTGGCACGATTATAATGCTTATGAGGATTAGATTCTGGTTTACTCATGAGTCTATCTGGGGGTGTAGATGAAAAGCTAGCTTGTTGGGCAATTTGGGCTTCCAACATCTTGTTATGAGTTATAAGCACATCAACCTTAGAGGCTAATTGATTAATATACTCATCTTTTTTTTTGTTGTTTCATAAGCATACTTTCCATCGTAGCCTCTAAGTTAGACTTTTGGGGTACTTGTGGAGGGAAATAAGGTCTTTGAAAACCGAGGGGTGGTTAGCATTCATTGGGGGCATAGTCAAAGGGTTTGGATTAGACCTATATGAGAAATTTGGATGATTCCTTCAACCCGGATTGTAGGTACTAGAGTAAGGGTCATTGGTCAGTTTCGGGTTGAAATTTTGGACATAATTGACTTTATTAGAGTCTTGGAAAAAAGGACTCCCAACTTGACCATTCAAAGTCACATGTTTAATAGAACCACAACTTTCGCATGAGGGAGGGACGTTAGAACTCATAGCAGTCACATTCATACTGTCCAACTTTTGAGTCATAGCATCAACTTTAGCAGAAAGCAAAGTAAGCGCGTCAACTTCAAGCTTACCTCCAACCCATTTAGGTTGGTCTTCTTTGGTGGACCATTGGAAATTATTAAGTGCCATCTCCACAATCAAATTATAGGCCTCGTCTGTAGTTTTATTTATCAAAGTTCCTCCTACCGCTGCATCGACCGTGGACCTTACAAGTTGGTCACACCATTATAGAAAGCTTAAACGATCATCCATCTTTAAAGACCATGATGAGGGCATAACCATAGCAAATCCTTAAACTACTCGCAAGCCTCATAGAGCATATCATCATCCCTTTGGGTAAAGTTGGTGATTTGATTCCTCAAACTTGTTGTTTTGCTCGGTGGGAAGAATTTGGCGAGGAAAACTCTAGCAACCTCATCCCATGTGGTGATACATACCGAAGGCAAAGAATACAAACATGCTCTTGCCTTATCCCTAAGTGAGAAAAGAAGTAGTTGCAGTTGGATGGCATCGGTGAAGACCGCTTCAACGTGTCGCACACCTCCAAGAAGACCGAGAGGTGTAAGTTCGGGTCTTCTAAAGGGGTGCCTCCAAACTGGGATTGTTGCACCATGGAAATGAGAGCTGGCTTGAGCTCAAATTTATTTACATCAACGTTAGGGCGAGCGATGCTTGAGGCGATGTCTTGGACTCCCGGGGTAACAAAATCCCTAAGCGTCCTTCTTTGGTCACCTCCTCTTCCTGCCATATTTGTTAAAGTTCTTCTAGCCTCGCATCTTTATTCTTTAATCTTTTGCTTCTTCCTCCTTAAACAGAAAGTCCTCTCGATCTCAAGATCAGGTTAGTATAGAAATGAACTTCGCATAAACGGGGAAGATTCCTATAAGCACGATCACCAGCACTACCAATGCAATCAAACAATAAATAGGAAAGAAAAAAACAAAATAAAATAAAACACTTAGTCAATTTCATAAGCCTAACTCAATAGTTAACTAAATGGTCCCCGACAACGGCTCCAAAAAGTTGACACGTCCGCAAGTGTACGAGAGTCCTAGTATAGATTAAAAGATCGTCCTCAGGGACCAAAGTAATCTACCAAGTTCTTTTTATTAGAAAATACTAAGCAATTACTTAATCGAGGATTTTGATTTGGCAACTTCTAATTAACTGATTCTAAATTCAATCAAGGAAAAACGCCTAGCGATTTATTTAGTTAAGAAAGGTGTTGGATCAACTCACGATTAACATATGCTTTTCTTTAATTGGATAATTTTGAGGAATTGTAATCGATTTAGAATTTAGTCTATTCTTTCAAAATCGAGCAAATTGCCTAAACTAAACCAAAGTTGTTCTTTCAAATTAATTTGCCTTAATCTAAGTTCAATATTTTTGATTACTCTCTCATCCTCCTGACATGCAAATTTCTCTTTCGAGTCATAGCTATACTAGGTCTTATCAAGCAGTCTAATAATTGGATTTCACCTTTCAGTTCTTCATTCAATTGTCTCAAGGGTGCAAGCAAATTTGGCCAAGTTCACTCACAACATGATAATCACTTAATAAAACGAAATCAAACCAACATGAAAAGAAAGCACAATTCTATTGAATTAAAATGATTCAACTACACTTCCATTAACAAACAAATTCCTAGACAAGATAAACGATTCACTCATGATTAAAAATTAAACAACTAACCAAACGGTTCAGCGAGATCTGAGAGGGAAGGACTTGGCAAAGACAACCTCAACAAAGTCTTCAAACTGCCAACAAAACCGGTTTCCTCACTCAAGATTTTCACTTGCACAAAAATCAAACTAAAATCCTAACTAAAAAGTGAAATTTTAGGAAATGGAATGATATCTATGATGGTGGATCCTTTTTTTCTACTGCCGAGGGATAGGCTTTTAAGCAAGAACTCAACTCTTTTTAGCCTCGCAGTCGAAGGGAGATGAAGAGACCACAGTTACACAAGCACCACGGTCGTGGCAAACAGCATGGTTGGACCGTGGTCTTGGCTGGAACTGAATTCTCTGCTCTTCTCTTGCTTCACGAGCATAGCATAGCATATCAAGGGCATCCGTGGGAGGTCAACATACACTGAAATGAGGGTCAAATGCTGGGTGAAATGATCCAAATTCCTGCAAATAGCATCAAACAACCATACCAAAACATAAAATGAGAATAGGAGTATAAATGGCAACTTAAAGCACACAATTCTCCTAAAAATGCAGCAAAATAACCTTAAAATGATGTATGCATTAAGCACTTATCAGCCTGAACATTTAGGTTAGACTAAAAGGATAATGCCAAGAGTTTGGATCCTGGCTGTTGGTTTTAAATGAAATCAAGCGTTACCTTAGACTTGGCTCTAAGTTGGGCTTAGGAAGCTAACTTGTGGGCCTTTGCCATGTCTAAGTGTAGCTCATTTAACTTGTGGGCCTAGATTATGGCTAAGTATGACTATGGTTTGATATGCCTAGAATGGGCTAGTTTAGGCACATGGGTGAATCTAAGTCGACTCATGCATGGATCTTAGATCTAAGGAGTAGATTTATGATGCATAGACCATGGATTTATGCAATGATCATGCATCCTGGTCCTAACTGAACTATGCATTATGAATGTGATGTATGATTCGATGCGATCCAAAATGAACTAGGACATCAAAGGCCTAGTGGGCTACATTAGGCCTTTAAGCCTAGTTGGATTCGTCGATTATGCATGATGATACCAGATGATGCCTTACTCTTGGACTAAAATCTAACATTTTGAGCTCAGAATATGGACTTCATGCCATGAATGCAGGCCTATGATGGATTCAAGGGCACAGATAGGCGTGTTAATGACCTATCCTACTTTTTTTTTATAGGAACCCAGTCCGATTTCTGCCCCCTTTTATGGGACTGAAATTACCACAACCTAAAATGAAATCAGAACTTATTCAGATTTGGGGTCAAAAGTCCTTTTAGGACTTAATTGACCCAAAATCCACTTTGGTTCCTAATGCAATTACTTCCCGATATCATGTGGACCAGGAAAGTGTGTCGTGAGCAAGTGAAGTAAATGCCTACTCAGTTGAAAGTCGAGTAGGCCCACTGAGTGGCCAATTACATTGCCAAGGGGTGATAGCAGGGTTTGATCTAGAGGCGCTATTGATCCCCAATAGGCAATACCTTATAATGCAAGTATACTTAATGCAAGTACAATTAAGATAATTCCATATACCCTCTTAAAAAAATACATCCTCTATGAAGTCCTCACTGTAAGAATCCACTTCCCTGAAGGTGCGATCCCTCACGAATGCTCGAACTTGTTTGCTAGGTACTTTATTTTCCTAGAAGCATATTTAATTCTTTTTTATTTTATTTTTTGTTTCTTTGTCAAACGGCAGGCAGAACTGGGCCGCCTATTTTGGGAAACTGGGCCATGGCCCTGGCCAAGGGACCCAGCCAGGTTATCTGGCTAGAGCCAGGTCTAGTTTCTTGGCCTCGCCAAGAATGTGGATATAGGTCTGCTCGATGAAGCAAATTATACTAATAGGCAAAACTGAAGGGATGCCAAAGTAACAAATTGATTTTACTTTAAAAAAGGTTTTCAAAAGGCCCCTAAATAATTCCTAGCGTGAGGACCAACTTAACTCCTTAATCTAGAGCCGAAGGATCTAGATTCGAGGTGATGGTATAGTGATATGATGGGGTGTATCTCATCACCGCCCATCACCACTGACGGCCTCTCCTAATCAACACAGGAAATTGAAATTTAATTGCACTAACACACACTCATCTAGTAGGTTAGAATCATGTGCTCATTCAAATTCAAAGCACAATGTTTATCCAAAAGTAAATAATAAGCAAACATTCAAATTATTTTAGCAGGCAGGGATGCAACTAATTAAAGGTTACATCTTTGCCAAATCTCAATCAACCAAACTAAAATAAATAAAGGGAAAGTTAAGAAGGCTATAAAAAGCGCCCTCAGGACAATCCACCTGAATCTTTTAGAAACCTAGCAGAGTGATGCTTTCTTAAATTGATACCTAATTTCTCTTTCTAAACACTAATTCCTTCTCCTAGAAAAGGAATCCTAAAGCTCTCCTCAATATTTTCACTCGCCCTATTTAGGAGCTTAATAGTTTTGGGGCAGCGCATTACTCTAATGATTTTTTATCCTCCCTTCAGCAAAAAGGTCATCTCCCGTTTATAGCAGTTGAGGAGGTTACATTACTCAACCTAGGAAAAGAAGACCTAGTCATGTTCCCATTATATATAATCTAGATGGACTGACCTGATATACTAGAACTATGATTAGTTAATTAGAATTAATCAAATTGGATGCAGAAAGCTAATTCTAGTGGAGGTCTACTTCACTAGCCTAACAGGTCTCGGTAAAGTAGAAAATATGTATACTGAGAACCTGACCGGGTTCCTTGATAAGGAACCCGATCGGGTTCTCCCTAAGACTTACCTATTGTTCCCATTATATTTAATCCGGACTGACTGGCCTGACATACTAGAACTATAATTAGTTAATCAAAATTAATCAAATTACATGCGAAAAGCTAATTCTAGTGGGGGTCTGTTTCAGTAGCCTAACAGGTCTCGGTAAAGTAGAAAATATGTATAATGAGAACTTGACCGGGTTCCTCGATAAGGAACCCGATCGGGTTCTCCCTGAGACTTACCCATTAGGCCAGTTTCGCTTACAGACTACTTTAGGGGCTCAATTTGTTTTCTTTTTCCTTCAGACTGTGACTCTGCTTATCGCCAAAGAATTCAACTTGGGATATTAATTTCGTCATTGGGCTTATTAAAATAAGGTGTCATTTTTAGCTATCAATAGTAGGTTATAGAATGACACCCTTATTTTGCATGCCCAAGTGACTTAGGGAGCCTTCGGGTTAAGAACTTCGAGCTTTGGTTTGTACCGTAGATTTCCCTAGGGAGTAGATTATGTCAGCCTTTCAGGGTTTTTCTAATGTTTGATTGTGTATGATTTCTACTTCTAGTTACATTAAGCCTAAGGGTTGTATTTATTAGTGTATTATAGTTAGGGTTTTCTAGGGTTTCAGAGTGTTAACTACCGCTTGGAGCCTTTTACAACATGGAGAAGTCAGTTTAAGGGTTTCTAAAAGTTGGATAAAACAAAAGAGATAGAGAACTCAACCATGCTCACTAAGCCCGAAACTAGGTGGAGTTCTCAATCAGTGTGCAACTACTTTTCAATTTCGACATGTTTTAGTCAGAACTTTACATCTAACCTCCAATTTTTTCCTTTAAAAGCTTATCGAGTTTTGTACTAATGACATTAATTTCATAATATTTTGATAAGTGTAGACAGCAATATAAGCAAAAGAGTGGATATCTGACATTTTTATATCATGCCTTTATAATTGACTCATATCTTTTCCATTCCTTAACGGGTTCAAGCCCATAACATGGCCATGGAAACAAAATAAAGAAAGAATTTTAGTTGAATGTCAAATGGTGCCAATTTTGGTCTATTTAGGCTTTCTGGCTTCTCTTCCCTTTTGTAGGCATCTTTGGGTTTCGATGTATGGTCAAGGAATGTTTCCATATTTTAAGACATGTAAAATTTAACACATAGGAGTTTCAAATATTATTAGATTAGTTATCATCGTCAAGGATTTTTATGAAATCGAGACACTTTTTGGGTATTTACACCTATATTATTTTTGAAGACATTTTCCATCAATATGCATGTGTTGGTGGATGGTATTCTAGGAGCATAAACACTTTGGTTAGAAGCAACATATTAATTTAAGAGCACCAATGGTAATAGTTTTATTGCATACATGATGACAAGTTTTATATGTAAAAGCTATTACATAAAACATTAACTGGTCAATCAAAATTTTGTTGACTTAAAATTAGTATATTGAAAATAAATACTTTCAAATGTTGACTTGTTGAGCTATTTGAAAGCTTGGATTATTCTTATCCAATAGCCCCAAAGGTGAAATTGTTGCATCTAAAAATCCTTAAAATATTTTAGAAGTATTATTTTCCTAACTAGGTTGTAAACCGAAGGGACAATTGAAGGGACATATTAGTTAGAAAAGGTTTTCAAAAGGTCCTTGAATAATCCTTGTTGTAGGGACTATATTCACTCGATTTACTAGATCCAAAAGATCCAAAGTTTAGGGTCGAAGTTATAACATTAGGATGAAATGCATCTTGACGTAGCCCATCACTAATAGTGGCCTTGATTGATCATATTGAAAAACTATAAAGTCACATTAAAATACAAGTAAGCAACAAAATTATAATGTAAAGGATTACAATGTTAGAATAGAATGAAGTTCTAAAACAGATATTGCAACAAGTGTATGAACTTGTCTTCCGAGTGCAAACTGACCAAATACTACCTATTAAGTGCATGGCAACCCAATGACCACACCTTCTATCCTTACCAGTTGCAAGATCACTTGTTCCTAAGATCAAAGAAGCTAGTTTTTATATAAAATATTTTTTGAACATGTTTTACAAATTATCCCTAAGTTTCCTATCTTCAAAAGTAAAAAATGTAAAAAAGAGGACTTGAATAGGTTATGAACATGGTTTTTATGGAAATTGCTAGCATGTGACTCAAACATAGGATCTCATGGATGTAATAGTAAGGGTGTGGCCCATTCGAGTGGGCACATTGCCTCGTGATAACATCTTCCCACAGCAGACATTTAGATCGGATGAAGTCCATGCAAGGAGCAAGCTTCTAGGTTAGATCAACACAGGTAAATTGGCAAGGAGGCAGGTTTTTCCTCACTGCCTAATCCTAATGGCACCAAACAAGAGCCAGTGGCACTATTCTGGTTCTAGCGGCAAGCCATTGTCCCCGAGTTTGCTGTGAAGGATAATTTCATTTAGGTTTTCTACGTGACCATTCTGTTTCCCTCCAACTGACTTAGGGAACCATCTTTCGTTGTTTCTACAAATGCTAGGGGTTCCTTTCACTCTTATCCACCAGAAAAGGGGAGCACCCTTTACCACAGAGGACACATATTCTTTTCTCTTCTCTCTCACTAGAGAGATGACTTTTATTCAAGTATCCTTCTTTCTCCCTCTTGCTAGAGCGACGACCTATCCTCTAGCATTCTTCTCTCCATCTCTTCCGTAATTTCTCCTTTGGGCACCCTGTTGTTCACAAATCAAATGTTTTTGGGCTAGCCATCAACAATTCTTACCAAAAGGAATGATCTTTGGAAGCTATTGCTAAATCTGACTAGCGGTATGCCCCAATCATTCAAAATGCAAGCTAATAACATGTTTTCATTCCTTGTTTTTTTTTCCATTCAATGTTTAAATAATGTGATTTATTATTTTTAGTTTTGTTCTTTTGTACATCATATAAAATTATGTGTTACTTCCAAGCGGTCTCCAAAATTTATTGCTTTCTTTTATCCCTTTCCTAACGTGCAAATATGATCGGTTTATGAGATCATCCTAAAAAGTCTTTAATTTGCTAATCTTAAAGACTAGTAGTTGTATGAAACTTCACAATTGTGCATGAAAGTTAGAGATTTTTTTTTTTGGGTTAAATCCTTAGTACAGGCCATAGTACAGACTTTTGTCCAAACTATTGTTAGTACCTTTACCTCCCCATACCCAACTCTTGACCAGTACATTGGAGTAAAGTCAATCCCCATTTGGGATTGTGGTGAGTGTTTTCTAAAAGTATTTATCTAAAAGTTTTCATATTTCCTTCAAAATATGGTGAAAACTTTACTTTGCCTAGATAACTCAAGCTTTTCTGAAAAAGAGAAATCGCTTTCACTAGAGGCGGTATTGAGGCGCTCTAGCCGCATTGCCTTTAGTGAGCTGGGTTCTAGATTAATTAACCAAAATTATATCCTGTGAAAATTGGAAAACTAAGACTAAAATAAATTGTATAAAAGAAAGAGGGAAGAGAAAAGTGGTAGGTAGGCTACAGAATGACGCCCTTATTTTGCATGCTTGAGTGGCTTACAAAGTCTCAGGATTAAGAACTTCAAGCTTTTATTTATACCTTAGATAGTCTAGGTATGGATTTGAGCTTGATTTAGATTAAATTGTCTCAACATTTTAGTGTTTTTATGAGTTTTATTGTGTGTGATTTCTAATTCGAGTTACATTGAACCTAGGTGAGCGTTTCAGAGTGTTAACAACCACTTGGAGCTTTTTATCCCATGGACAAGTCAGTTCAAGAGTTTTTAAAGGTTGGATAAAACAAAAGAGGCAGAGAGCTCATGCATGCTCCCTAAGCCTGAAACTAGGTTGAGTTTTCAGTCGCGTGCTACTGGTTTCCAGTTTCAACTTATTTTCATCATAACTTAACATCTAACCTCCTACTTGAGTGATTATTTTTTGCCCTTAAAAGCTTATCAAGTCTAGTTTCTAATGTCACTAATTTTAGAATAGTTAGATAGGTGTAGAAAAAGATATATACAAAAGAGTGGATATTTGACATTTTTAGATCATGTATTGATAAAAGACTCATATCTTTTCCATTCCTTAACAATTTAGGCCCATACCATAGCATCAGATAGCTCATGAAATAAATAAAGAATTTTAGTTGAATGTCGAACAATACCAATTTTGGTCTATTTAGGCGTTTTGGCTCCTTTTATTATTTGTGGGGATCTTGGGGTCTGGATGTTTGGTTAAGGGATGTTTCCACATTATATACATAGGAGTTCCAAATTTTATAGATTAGTCATCATCATTAGGCATTTTCATGAAATTGAGACACCTTTTAGGTGTCTACACCAATTATCATTTCTGAAGACATTTTTCATCAATATTCATGGGTTAGTGGATGGTAGTTTAGGAGCATAAACACTACGGTTAGGAGCAACATATGCATTCAAGAGCACGTAATAGTTTCACGACATATGTGATGACAAGTTTTATAAGCAAAAACTATTATGTAAAACATTAATTGCTCACATCTGACCAAATCGTATCTTACTTCATCCCTAAGTGCACTTATTGTAAGTCCATTACAATCATCATACATGTCAAACGTGGGGGATTCGTGCAGTATTAATTAGCCTTTGGGTAATTGGTATGTCCTTTCTATGCATCTGGATGAAGTTGTGTACATGTTGCAATAGTGATGTCAATTTAAAACTCATTGTGCACATGTGTCCTTTGTTCATTTAATATCTTTCGCATTTCCTTTAGCACTCCAAATGTTCTCTCAACTATCATCCCTGAGGAAGACTGCTAATGATTGAATAACTCTTTCCCCTTAGTAGGTGGCCTATATTAATGATCTCTGGTATGTGTGTGCAAAAATCGTTCTCCCTATAGGAGGCTAATTATGTAAGGGTATTTGCCAAATACTATTTCTCTTAAGCATGAAAATAATGTTGATTAGTAGCTGATATGATTAACGAAAGAAGTACTTAGTGTCTACTAAGACAAATACTAGTTCTCTTACGTTTAAAAATAATGTTGAGTAGTAATGATATGATTAACAAAAGAACTACATAGCGTTTACTGAGATTTTAAAAAAAGGAATTGTGGCACTTATAATTGGGGATGAGGAAAGCAAAACTTAAGATGAGTAAACTATATCAAAGTACACTTATATCATGGGTGCTCCTACCCTATATGGTGCTAATATGGATGACATCACATTGAATGTGTGTACAACAAGCAAATTTTTAGTCTTCTTACCATTACAGTTTTAGAAAAGCCATGTGTTTGAACTTCCTACAATTGGCACGACGTATGTCTCATCTTATGCTTCAATGGAATCCTAGAAGATAACAATCACAATTGTTCAAATAAGTACAAGACCTAATGTTAACATGATATCACTAATATTTGCTATCCATGATTTTAAGGGAAACTTTATCAAAACTAAGATGCAGCCTAAAGATATAAGTAGGAAATTCAACAAGAGCATTCAACACCTTATTATGGACTTTACCAATCCTTGAAATTGGATGTTCAAATTTACCCTTCACCTTTCGATAATTAGCTTCCATAAATATAAACAAACAAATCCTAACCTATTTCTCCATCTTCATTAAATGATTGTCTTGTAACAGGCGCATATCAATAATTATGAAGTTATACAAAAACATCCCTACTTAGGGGAAGTTTCTCCTTACATACATGAAGTTCTTGCCGCCTATTTCACCAAATACTACTGTTGGTAATCTTCGCAGCCTTCATACCTATTATACAATGAACTTTACTTATAAATGATAGCAATATACGGAATAAGGACTGCATCATCCATTCCATATGGTCACATTAAAAAAAAAAAAAAGTATGTAATAATCACAATCTTGAACATCCCTACAAAAAACACTACCATGCAATGTCATCCATGAAACAAAACACACCATTGATTACTTGATTTAACAAATATATAGACCACCCTGACATACATAAGACTATGGTCAGTGTAATACAAACTAAACACCCATGAATAATTACAACAAGATCCATCAACTATAGAGTAAACACAACCAATGCTACAATTTGAAATTTTGAACAATTTGGTGCATTGAACTATCGAGGCCTTTGACATGTGGGGGACAACTACTTTAACATTTACATATAGCACCCAAAAAAATTATACATAGTGTCCAGAACTTCTAATATTTGCATATTTAATCTCAGTTCTTAAAAATTTCCTTTTGAAATTTTGGATTTTGTACACGAAATATTTTTACCATAAGTATTACTTTAGGCCTTTTTTAAAGAGGTATAAGAGACATGCGATAAACAATAATTCTACCAATTAATAATTAATTAAGTTAATTAGTTGTGTTTAAGGTTTATGATATGTCCTTAAAGTGCACTCTATTTTGAGGTCATTTTGTTCCATTTTTAGGAAGAATTATGTATTTTATTACATATTATGCACTCATTTTTCTGTTTTTCACTCGAGTATGGTTCTTTTCTGTGTTTTGTAGGTTTTTGGACCATTTTACCCCAAACTTGACCCTAAGTGAGTGTAGCTTGACCCCCACAGACATCCCCAAGTCTATGCCCGTGGAACGAAGAAAGAATAGAAGAATATCGAGACACAGCTCAACACGGACAGCCCGTGGTGAGACCATAACTGTTAGTCTGTTCATTTCCCATCATTGTGTGGCTAAGGTTGATTGAGTTCTTCTTTAAATAAAGTCATTTCGCAGCATATTTGGAGGGTATGCAGCAAAGTGAACTCCTATTCTCTTATCTTTTCCATTCTTTTCCATTTTCTTAAGTTTAGTTTTAGATGTCTAGTTAGTTTTTGAGTGTAAGTTATGAAGAAGTGCTTGTTGTTTGAAGCCCTTGTAAAGTTGGAAAACCCTTGAAGAATCTCAAATCACACTAAGTTTTCTTCTCTCAAACTTTCTTTAATTGTTGTTATTCTAAATACGTGTGAGTAGTTTTCTCAATCTAGGGATTGTTAGCCAAGTATTGATGTTGGAATCTCTTATTTTTATTTAGTTGGGCTTGTTTTTTGATTGGAATTGGTTGAATTCTACCTTGTGTGAAATTATTGTGGGTGAATTTTGGCTAAAATTTACTTTCCAATTTTAAATAATTAAGTGAAGGACTGAAAGGTGAAACTTGCTATTTGATCGACAAGATAGGACTTGAATTAGCAGTGCTTGAGAAAGATTTGCTTGTTAAGAGGACCTTTAGCCATCAAAAATCCATCATTTAGACTAAATAAGGACATTTAAAAGAATGATAATTGATCAGTTTAGGCAATTTAGTTTATTTCATAAGAAAATATTGGATTCTAAATGCAATTGCACTCAGTTCTATCTCATATTATAGATTAAGTGCAACTTATATTCCATTAATCCACATCTTCACTAGGCGAAGCAAATCCCTAGATATCTTAAATTGATTGAATTTTCCAATTAGATTATAGCGTCATTCAAACTCTCAATTGAAATTTGCTTGCTTAGCACTTTTATAAGACAAAAATCAGTATATTACAATTGGTCTCTGTGAGAACGATATCTTTTCTAAACTACAACACCTGTTCACTTGCGGGCATAGGCTAGTTTCAATCCTCGTCTATTGTCCAGCACCAAGTTATTCACACATTGTGCACAGCCTAGAGAGATCTACTTCATTAGCAGGTCAATTAAACTTTATCACGAATATAGTTTAAGAAGTATAAGCAAAATTCACAAAAATTAAGGCTGAAATTGAGTTACAGTCAGAATTGCAACTAATATATCGTTCACTAATCAACAAAGTAAGACACAATGAGAAGTCAGATCTCGGCATTAGTACTCCATGTCAGCATCAATATTCTTTTAAAAACTCAAAAAATAAAATCCATTTCCCTTCGCAAGAAATCAAAATAAAAAAGGAAGTTGAAAAATCCTTCGGAAAAAAACAACAACAACAATAACAACAAACTCTCAATGTGGGCCCTATTTATGCAGTATTTAGGGAAATCTAGATCTAAACAGCCTTACTTTTATAGGTATCACTACCCACAGAGAAATCGATTCCAATAGACAGTCAAAAAAAGGATTGAAGAAACCTTTTACAGTTGAAAACTTTTGATAAAATAAAAATAAATAAATAAATAGATAAATAATAGAAAATAAAAATAAAAACTAGTGTACCGTGAATAACAATAAGTCACACAATAATGAATACAATCGTACACAAGAGCTGAAAATGCACGATAAGTGATAGCCAAATCCAAGCACTAGCAATTTAGAGCCCTCACGATCTAAGAAAAGGGCAACTATGAAGCTACATAAAGTTTACAACCTTAATCCTAGATTTCCATAACCTCCTGTCCTGAGTCATGTCCTTAGTTAATAAATTATATCTAATTACTTTGCTCCAGCTCTTTCTTTGTCTACCTCGAGCCCTTCTAAAACTCGGAAGATTGACCTTCTCACATCTCTGCACTGTTGCATTCATACTCCTCCTTATATGACCGAACCATCTAAGTGTAACTTCTTTTATCTTATCCTTTATTGGTGCCAGCCTTACTTTGTCTCTAATCACTATATTTCTAACCCTATCCTACATAGTGCGGCCACACATCTAATAAATCATGATCATCTCTGCGACCCCATTCTCTATTCTTGGGACTTCTTAGTAAGCCAACACTATGTGCCATACAATAACTTTCTAACAACCATACCGTAGGCTCTCCACCTTGGTCTTAGTGAGATCCTCTTATTATACAGCATCCCTGAAGCATTCTTTCATTTTTTCCATCGAATCTTTATTTGATAGTTAATTCCTTTATGAATATCCTCTCTTTCTTGAATAATCGAACCATTTATCTAAACTTTTCAACCCTTGGTATAGACACACCTCCAATGGTCACTTCGTCTTCTATACCACATTTCCCCCTCACTAAATCGGCACTTTAAGTGCTTAGTATTTGACCTACTCAACCTAAAACATTTAGCTTCTAAGGTATCTCTCCACTGCTCTAACTTGTTATTAACCCTTTCCCTAGTCTCATCGATAAGAACTATGTCGTTAGCAAATAGTATGCACCATGTTACCTCTTCTTGAATCCCTCTAGTGAGCTCATCCATAACTATAGTAAAAAGAAAAGAGCTCAGTGTTGATCCTTAATGAAGTCCAATATCAATTGGGAAGTCATCTATATCCCCCCTAAGGCCCTAAATCTTGTTCTTACTCTATTGTACATATCTCTAATAACTCGAATATAAGCAACTGGCATGCGTTTCTTCTCTAAGCACCTCAGTAATTCTTCCCCATGTATTATATCATATGCATTCTCTCAGTCAATTAGCCCCATGTGAAGGTCCTTTTTTATATCCCTATAGAATAGGATGAGCCTTCATATAAGATGAATTCCTTCTATAGTTAACTTACCTAGCATAAAATCAAATTGGTTCTCTGCAATCCTAATAACCTCCCTCAACCTTCTCCTCAATCACCCTTTCCCACAACTTCATTGTGTGGCTAAGAAATTTTATACCCCTATAGTTATTGCAATCCTAAATATCGCCCTTATTCTTGTATTGTGGTAGAACTGTACTAAATCTCTATTTGTATGGCATCTTCGCTATCTTAGATATAACATTAAAATGGTTTGCTAGCTACTCAAGGCCCTCTTCATCCAAACACTTCCAAATTTTCACAGGGGCATCATCAAAGTCAACTGCATGTCCTGCCTTCATCTTCCCTAAAGCGTCTTTAATCTCTTTTCTGGAGATAAGGTGATAGGGACTAGAGTTTTGTTGCTCCTCCCGACCCCTTTGCTCACGATGCTAGGAGCTGCCAAATCTTTTCCCATTAAAGAGCTTATAAAAATAGCTTTGCCATCTTTCCTGAAGTTCGTTATCCTCGACTAAAACCTTATCATCTTCATCTTTAATGTGCCTTACACTACCTAGATCTCTTGTTCCTTTTTCGTTAGCCCTGGCAAGCTTAAAGACTTCATTTTCACCCTCCTTCGAATCTTGTCTCTGATATAACTATTTATAAGGACTGTTCTTTCCACCACGACTGCGTTATTAGCTTCCCCCTTCGCAATCTTGTACTACACTCTATTAACTTCTTTTTCCTCCTTTTGCTAAAGCCTTGTTTGCCTCTTGTTTTGCTTTGACTTTGTCCTCTGCCTCTTAATTCCACCACCAAACTCATTTCGATCCCCCACTTCCTCCTTTAAAGACTCCTAAGATTTCCTTAGCGGAGTTTTGAATACATTTTGCTATCTTTGCCCACATTTTATCTGCACCCCCTGTTGGTGTCCAATTACCTTCTTCTTTGATCTTTTCGAATAGCTTAGTCACATTCTCCCCATTTAGATTCCACTTAACTTTACATTCCCCCATACTCCTCTTCTTCCTCTTAAAAATTTTAATCTCCACCATCATAACCAAAAGCCTATTGTTCCCCCTCAATTAAAGGAAATCAATTTGTGCCCTAATGTTACCGCTCTTGAGAGTCACCAAGTTTTATTCCTTTTTCATGAAATATGAATTAACAATCGCTAGACCGTATGCCATAGCAAAGTCTAAAATAGACATCCTCCATTGTTTCTCTCCCTAAGGCCAAAATCTCCGTGTATTGTCTCATAACCATCCTCTTTTCTTCCTACATGACCATTAAAATCACCCCCTAATGAAAAGTTTCTAAGTTTGTAGTATACCTTGGATAACCTCATCTAATTCCTCCTAGAAGAGTCTCCTAAGATCCTTCTCAAATCCTCTTTAAGATGTATAGATGCAAAATACATTAAGAATCTCTAGACTCACTACTAACTTGATAGACATAATGCGATGCTCCACCAACCGCTAATCAACCAAAACGCTAACCCTATTTTTGGCTCTATGAAAGTCAGAATACCAAAGCTAATCTCCCTAACTTTAGCACCCACCCACTTAGTTTCTTGAATTCAAGCCACTTGAATCGTATGCCTGTGCAAAACCTTAATGAATTCTATAGACTTGCCTATATAGAATTCGAAGAAAAATTAGAAGAAAAAGATGATGGAATACAATTAGAATAATCTTAAGTAGCAACAAACTATTCTAATAAAGAGCAGAATCTAGAGGAGTTGAACAAGATTATAAGTGCAATAGTAGATAAACAAGGAGCATTAAGTGATGATAATGAAGAAATAAATAATATTCAATTAGAAGAACAAATACATCAACAATGAATGTAATTAAGTTAAAGGATTTTGGATGCTATCTGTTTGGAAGAAGTAGGAGAAAATTGGATTAAAAAAATTATGAAAATCATTGCTGAAAAGAGAAATCAATAAAATTAATGAAGAACTCAATTGATGAATTTCTGGTCGATCTAGCTAACAATGTAATTGCGAAACCTAAAGAGTTTGATGGCTCATCAAGAAGAGATACTCATTTCATGGAACCTATATATGCCCCAGCAAAACGAATAACCAACTTTTTCTTTGGATTCATCCGAAAGAAAACTATATCATTTGAAGAAATTAGTGTAAACCCAATTAGTCAAATTGGTAATATCTTAAACATTGATGAAGCTCGTAATAGAGAAGAATTATTTGAACAATGGAAGAGAGGAATGAATAGCATTCTAAATTCTAACACTGCTGGAAATTTTCTGAATTATATGGAACATAACTT
Source organism: Carnegiea gigantea (assembly GCA_029747015.1). Taxonomy (NCBI): domain Eukaryota; kingdom Viridiplantae; phylum Streptophyta; class Magnoliopsida; order Caryophyllales; family Cactaceae; genus Carnegiea; species Carnegiea gigantea. The sequence goes on along the minus strand of JAKOGI010000572.1, from coordinate 169,984 downwards.
TTCTAGTATCGTAGCTGACTGGTATGATTCATTAGGCGAGCTAGATAAGAATGCATCAAGAACAATGGAAACAGTAGCCTCTATTTCAAAAACTTATCTATCTAGAAACCAAATTCATTTAAGTTAGACTTGATTTAGAGGAAAAAGCTCTAGAATAGCAAAGAAATATTAATAACTTACAGATATGGGACATAAGCTACCTAGAAAATTATATTGTTGGATTCATTCAATATTATTGCAAACTTGAGCATGATGATATGTCTTATGGCAAATTATCTTATCACATAAATTTCATAATCAATGAAAAAAACGTTACATGCCTTGAAAAAGGAAATGTCATTGATACCCTTAGAATAAGAATTTTCTACTTAACAAATGGGTTGATGATCAATGTCTTGATATCCTAAAACAAAAGAATATGAAGAATAATTTCTAACCTGTTAGGATACTCCTTATCATTGAGGAAGTGAACTCGAAAAGAGAAGGACAACAAATTTTATAAGAAACACAACTTCAACAAGCAAAGAAGAGAAAAATACGAGAGAAAATATTACAATAAGCTAAGCCCCAAAAAAGCAAAGATTTTTTAGGAAAACTGCTTATTATCCTATAGAAAAAAATAGTTGCAAATGTTGGGCACCTAGAGAAGTAACGCATTATGCAAATGAATGCAAAAATAGGAAAAACAATAAGCTTATTGAAACCTTAGGTAGCCTACAGTATTTTGATTTTAGCGAAGAAAAAGCAATAAACATTACTTTGAAAAATAACAAGGGAATTGTTCAGATGGCTGTGGAAACTAGTGGGAAAGGCGCATAACACTTACAATCCAAGACTGCTTATCCTATTTACAACAATAAATTCATAGAGGAAAGTAAATGAACATCACAGGAAAAATGTTGGGATTAGGCAAGGTCTTTTTCACTCTTTGATAGATTTTTTTTCTTCCAGATATTTAGCGAAAAATCAACCATTTCAACACACAAACATAACAACTAAGACGACCCACTACAAGAGGCATGTTGCTTATGCTCTTCAAACCATGTGCTAAAAGTATTGATGGCTTTTTCAAGACAAACTCCGAGCCTTCACTACCATATATCTTAACAAAGCAATACTTCAAAAATATCACCTTATGCCGAGGGTCTAATAATATTATAGCACAACTCAAAGCGAAATTATATTCACTTCAATATTACCAAGTTTAGCTTGCATGTTCCACACCAATCTACAAAATTCGACATAATAAGAAGGACCCTTAGCCATGTTTACTCAAGCACTTTGGATCTTTCACACTCCAAAAACATACAAGTTAGAGGTGGGATGTTTGGAAGTTTAAAAAAAAAAATAGCCACATCATAAAATACATTCAAAAACTTATGAACATAAACAAGTTTATCCCAAATGTAGGCTCAAGAGACTTAATAGCAAAATCACTTTCATCAAAAAAATGAATACATCTTTATAATAGAGCTACTACTCAACCAATCAACATGTAAGTAGAGTTCCACTTGCTAAAACTTCTTGATTTCTATTCATTACCTCATTTATATAAACCTTGATTTTATATAAACCCATTAAGGGTTAGTTGCAATCAATAAAATAATCTATTCACAATAAAACAATATATGAACTTGACAAGAAATATAATAATGTAGGTTTTAAATCCATTGATCCCTTGTTCTATGAATGTTTTTTTCTCCTCATAAAATCAGAGCATGCTCTATGATTGGATATAGGTTGCTAATTAGTATTGGACATTTTATGCTGGGATTAACAATATGTTGAACTTGAAGTGCGTAAAGACCAAGAAATAGTTTATATATGCTATTTCACATCAACGGTTTACAATATATAGTAAGAAAGGAATCAATTATATTCAAACAAAAAGTAGAGAGCTAGCTTAAGACTAGAGGGGGGAACACCTAGACAAAGATTACTATATTTAGCTTAGTTCTTAAATAAATATGTTCTAAATAGGAAAAGATAATGTAGTCTCTTTTGTGTGTGTGAGAGAGAGAGAGTTCGCTGGAGAGAGAGCCCTGCTTTAGATATGTGAACCAAACCCTAGAAATGACTAAACCATCATGAAGTCCCTATTGCAAACAATGATGTTATAAGACATCATGAAACTCAGGTAAGTCTCTTTTTCCTCTCTTCCTTATTTTACCATCTCTTGTCCCAAGCTAGTTTAGTAGATCTTGTACCTACTTATTTGAATGATGATGACATTATGTTATATATTGTTTATCTAGGAAAACAAATCAAGAAGGAAGTTGTATCGTGTGTTGATGGTTATGAGCATAGACTGTTTGTCAAGGCATATATTTGCATTTTAATTGAAATTATATGTCATATGAATGATAAGATCATCTATCGTACTTTATTTGCTCCAGCTGTTACCTTCTTCAATTGGAATGAACAAGACTATAACAAGAGAATATCTATCTCCTTTTCGATATAGTTTTTTTCTTCCAGACATTTAGCAAAAAATCAACAATTTTAGCACACAAACAAAACAACTAAGATAATTACTCTTGCTAAATTTTAATGTTGAAACCCCACAATTGAGAGAGTGAAAGAAAGAGGGTAATGATGCATACTCTATGAAGAACAATCGGGTAGAATCCTTACCGCTGGAAACCAAAAGGCGCCAGAATTCAGATTTGCTGAGCAAAAAGAGCAATGGAAGTTAGCGCGAGAAAGAAGCAATGTCTGGGCAGAACACCAACGTGGGGCGCGCGAGGACGACCAAAACCAATGGATCCTTGCCGCCGATAGGAACGTTGTTGACCAGACCAACCGCTGATGCTAGGGTTATCTGCAATAGCCATGACACTATGAGAATACAGAGGATCTGGGTTATATGTGCGACTGGCCGGGCAAAGTAGCCTAGCACTCCCTTGCTTTTTCTTTTTTATTTTTTGTTTTAATTCATTTATATTTTAACTTGGCGGCTGAGCTTAAAATAAATTTCAAAAAATTTAAAAAACGCTGTCACAGTTAATATCCAGGCTAAATGTTTCCTATTCAAAAGATACGAGTCTTCATGCTTAATATGTATGGACATTCGGTCATTAATTACTACCACTCTTATAAGAGTGGTAATATTTTTCATCGCTTATTATGTGTGGGGATAATTCTGGGAGCTTATTTTTACTTATTATCCCTCTACACTTAGCCATGTGTGGTTAAATAAGAGTGGAAGAATGCCCCTTTTTTTGTCGTATGTATTGGTGTCCATTGATCCCAATAGGGGTGTTACTTGGGAATTCTATAATTGAGAATTTGGTGATTGTTTGTTTGATTGTTGCTGATTAATTGATGGGGTTGATGGGTAGTCATGCATGTACATAGTAGGTAGTTAGTGTAACTCTCCCATTTAGTTGCATTTTAGGGCTCATTGCATACTTGGGACTTGCATTAGTAGAAGCATGTAGTTTAGAGCATGTAAGTACTTTGTTGCATTGTCTATGTATCTTTTCCAATCACAAGTAGAGTTATATCGAGAAGGGCAATTCATTGGTCTTAGAGGTACATTTCTAACCTTACCTTCTTGTTGATTCCAATAAATTGGAAAAAATTGAAAATTTGAAAGTTTTGGGGGGGGGGGAACCTTGTATGATGAGAATCCATGATATACTTGTTGATTGATTGGCATGGTTGTGCACTTGGATTGTGACTTGGCTTTGGTTTTTTGAATCATAATATTAAGAGCTCCTTTTGGAGGTTTCTTAGCCTTGTGTGCATTCATTTTGCCTCTAACCTTCTCTTGACTTCACTAGTAAGGGCTTGGCTACTGGTTCAACTTATAGAATAAATGGATGCAACCGAGGTAACTTGACCCATGAGATTTGAGCCTTCAATTGACCACTCATTTTTAGTGGGATTTTCTTTTCTCCTTGTATGGCTCACCTTTGATTGCATCGTTAGAACTTAGCTTAGTCCTCTTCAAAACTACATTAGGTATTTCGCGCAGTTTGATATTATTGAGACATTCTTTGTTCTTTTAAGCCACAAAGCCTAAAAAGGCACCTAATCAATGTTTGAGACCCTTTTATTTACCCATTTGAGCCTTACTCATCTTTTTTGTATCTATTCTCTTTCCACACGTGGCCTTAATGCATTCTCTACCCTCTTACCATGGTGGTTAGTGGAGTAACACTTTTCATAATTATGGGTTTGCTATTTGGAATTGGTACATATTTGGGTGTTTGTTTTGGCAGCTTTAGTTTGAAAGGGAAAAGAAGGGAAGTCGGAATCTCTTTGACAATGTGCATAGCATTAGTTCTTTGTTTCAAAGCTTGCACAAAAAAAAGGGGAAGAAAAAAAATGAGAAAAACTTTCCAAAAAAAAGTGAAAAAAGGGAAGAAGAGCAAGACTTATAGCATTCAAAAAAGGAAAGGAGAAGTTTTTACAAATAAATGCTTGGCATGATGTCTTCACATTGAAACCAAATTAGCTCCTTCCCTAAGTGTTCAAACGCGGGTTTCTATTGGAATTTTGAACTTCGGTGTGAAGCAGGTGTTCCCTTCCCTTTAATATTATGTGAAGTGTTCTTGCTCCCTAGCCCCTTAGGCTATATAGCTCCACTTATCCCAAAAATTTCTCCCATTCTCACCCTTTACCAAAGGAGCCCCACTACAACCTTTTCAAAAGCCTTCTTGATTGAACTTTGTGCATTTTGCCTCAAGTTTTGGAGAATGAGGACTACTGTAAGCCTATGGCAATTGCATGATTGGTTTGAGTTTTGAGGGTGTCCACGAACATATTTAAACACTTAGAGAGGAGAGTTCCACTTGGCCATAAAGTGAGGCCCTCCCTTGTCACTTTTTCCTGCCCTTAGTAAGCGACCTCTTTTTTTTTTTTGCCTTGAGGATCTCATTTGGTTTCGGTATGCGCATTCAGGCTAGGTGTCCTTTATAGAGTTTCGTGTCTATCTTTCTTCTTAACCTTGGCTTTGTTACCTTTGATTGTGTAATTTTGCTCGTTGATTAGCTTTTATCACCATGCCTAAGAAGGGTGTTTGAGGGATTGACCTCCCAATTTGCTCAATTTCAAACTAAACTTGCTTGGGGACAAGCAAGCGCTAAACATAGGGAAGTTGATAAGCCTCAATTTTGGTTAGGTTTCCCACTGCCTTTTTGGTTCATGTCCCCTATTATTCCTTTGATTTGGTGAAATTTGACCAAGTTTGAGCTCCTCTAGGGTTGTTGCCTTATTTTAACCTATTTTCTTCTTATTTTCAGGTGCTTCCCATGATACCCAAGAAAAGAGGCAGCCAATACCGAGGAAGAACCACCTTAGGGAATGAAGTTGGTTATATCAAGACCCAAGAGAAGCAAAGGAACAAGGGAACAGAGTGAAGAACCACGGTAAAATAGGGGCGACGAGTGACCATTACCCCCACGACAGTTTTCTGTAGGGGGGACAGGCAGGACGTGGTAAGGTAGATTCCCTACATAGTTCCTAGTTTTTGTTGCCTATAAATACTAGTTAGCCTAATTTCAGGATTATGCCTAATTTCCCTTGTAAAAAGTACTCTAAAAGCATTCTAGGGTTAGTTTTGGGTTAATGATGGACTTAGGTTCTTGGTTTGATTTTGATTTTAATTGTGAAGATTCACATTCTTCATCACCTCAATCTAAGTTTGTTTCTCTGTATCTCGCCTTTCCTATTTGTTTGGTTATTGTTTTATCTTATTTGGTTACACTTATTTGTGATTGTTTGATTAGAAAAATGATAATTTGTGAGTAATCTCTCCAACTTGAATTGGGGATTAGGAGCTATTTTGGCGTGATAAGCTAGGTGTGGTCTCCTCTTAATTTAATTCTGAGTTTCCTATAGGTCTCTCCCTCTACCCACCAAGTGTTCAATGAAACGCCGGAAAAGACACTCCATCCAATACTTGGGGCGAATAACTACATCAAAAGGTGAGTTATGGCCTCATATGGATAAAAAGAAGAAGAACAAGCCTTGAGTATGAAAATAACTCAAGGCCTTGATAGGTGCAAGTTGGCTATCCTAAACCCTAATCTTTCAAGCCCCCTTGAAAATAGGTGGGCTTGTAGGTTAAGGTTGCCCTTACCCTCTAAAAGGAGGCTTGGACATTTCTAATTGCGCCAATCACCCCCTTTTAAGCCACTTTGTAAGCTAAGCCAAGCATGGAATCCACACCCAGTAGAAATAAAAAGGCCATCTAGTAACTAGTTCCTCGACTCAAGTCCTTTCTCCCATTGGATTCAAAACCACTAATTTTGATAGCCTATTCTATTTACTTACTTAATCATAACTTACATCCCTCTAGATTCAATCCACTTAGTTAGTTAGGTAGTCTAAGTTCTTGTTCTCTGTGGACGATATACCAATGACTCAATAATAGATCGTGCACTTGCTGTTGCAAATTTAAAACTTTAATACTTCGTATCACTTATTAATGTCATATTACATTCCAACAATGCATTTAAGTTACCAAGATATAACTTCAAATCCAAGCATCAGCCTCTAAAAGACATACCATGCCAACCACCTTAATCTTGCTAAGAATCTAAAAGGGAAAATTTTGGGGGAAGGTTTGGCAAACCACAACTCTGTGAGAGTTCTCGCCTCCCAAAATCAAAATAGATTTTACACACAGCATCTAACAATAGTATTGCTAATATAATTAGTAATATCAGCACAGACAAATAAACTTCTCAAAGAAGCATATACATTTCTTTCTTAAGCACAAATAACACACCATTGAACTTCTTACGAATAACACGATTAAGTTGTAGGAGTGCGAAAGGGGAAAAAAAAACCATTTTTTCACATGAATAGTTTTTTTCACAATCCAACTTTCCTTTTGGGCTAGAGATTCACTGAATTAAGTGCTCACTACTCAGAAAATGTAGAATCCTGCACAAATACATATGGTATAGGAAAGCGAATTTAACTAAAGGACTATCTACTGGGGAGGACTAATGTCTAAAGCATTGGGGACTTATAACCTCACCAAAGTAAAAATAATGCCACCTTTTGAGTGGAAAACTGTCACTCCGTGGAATCTACCATTCCTGAATTTGATGCTAGGTGGAAAAATTAGACACTATACGAAATCTGCCAACAAATTGCCCATCTTGATGCACATAATTTCCCGCCCTTTCAGGTACTAGTTTGCTCAAGCCCAATATAAAAATCAAACATAGCAGCTTTATAACATAAACATGCACATGATCGTCAGTATCAAACAAACACCATTATACATGATGTCAAATGTAGAACTTAATAATTTCCATTTACCACTTTCAACAACTCAACATATAGAATATTTGGAAGCCCGTGAAAAGACTCTTTCAACTAAACCCCATTTTTTATAAGCAACATGTGGTAAATAATTACCATAAAATCATACCAAATATTAATTATATAGAATAGCACTTGTTTAAGTGCCCCAATTCGGTTTCATAGTGATTATTTTTTATTGCTTTGCTTTTATTAATTTCACTTCTTTTTTTCACAAAACCAAGAATACCGTCATGATTTAATTGCTATTAACTCCCTTTTTTTATGGCAAGCTTAGGAAATCTATATTCAAATTTCCAAGTATAATAGCACACTACTACGACATCAAAAGTACACAAATAAATTATTATATTACTACATTAATATTTTTTAGCACATGTATGATTCATTTTAAGCATGTAAGTTAATTTTGGCCTCATCTAAAATCATGTCAAAACTAAACTAATTCAACCAACTTCTAAAACATTCCATAATACCACAATTTACAAACAATAACAGCAATAGCAACTCTCAATGTGGGCCCCGCTTTCATGAGTCTGAAGAAATCTAAAGCTGCAAACATTCCCTGATACCATAACTTACGTAAAAATAAATTTAGAGCTCAATAGCATAGCATATAAATCAAGAACATGTCATGTATTTTTTTCAACATTGTAAAATCATAATCTATATTTCTAGTAAGGTAATTAAGCATGCAATTCGTCCTTCTACTTTATCAACAAAAATATCATGCCAAGACTATTCTTACACAACCATTCTCTCAAATAATCACTTATATCACAGTTTATACAAGATGACTTAGAAAAGCAACTTTAAAGCATATATATCAACAACGTGACATATATCTTAGCAAGACATCACAAACATAACCTAAAATTCTGCATTTTAAATAAACTAAACATGTAGACAAATATTTTAATTCTTATAAACCAATAACACAGTCATACACAATAAGAAAACACTTTCACTTTAAACTTAATTTTATGTAGGGGATTGGAGAACTCACACCTTTAAGTAGCTTCTTATTCTTCTTTTTAAACTCTTGATCCTTAGGGGAATTCCAACCAAATTGTATTAGAATACTCTCTTGAGCTAAAAACCCACTCCATTCTCCCTCCATCTCTCTTGGTTCTCTTACTTTAAAAAGGATAGAGAAGTGAGGCCCAAAGTAGAAAGGTTTATATAGGAGTATGTGGAGTAGGGAGTAGGTAGTTTTGATTGGTAAAATCATAAATGAATTTCACCTAGTTGCTCGCTTGCTTGTTTGGCCAGCCAAAACACACCCTATTCATTATCTTTTCTGGGGGGAGGGGTAGTACTTGATCGCTTGCTTAAATGGGGAAAATAAATGGGTATAAGGGTGAAGTAAAGTAGTTAAAACGATGAAGCATGTCTTCACCTCCTTTTCCTTTTGCTTGATTGATCAACTCAAGGCCAACCCCTATCTTTTAGGAATCTAGTTGCTATAGGTAGCCACATGCCTATAACAAGCAAGCTTCAACTAGGTAATTGTAACTCAAACAGGATAATTTACATGAGTTAGTAGGATTTTAATTCTAATTAATTCAAGTTTTTTTTAATTATCTTAAACATGTTTAACAGTTACTCTTGTATGTAATCGTCACTTCTTAGAAATTTAAGTGCTTTGTAATATGTTCACTATAATGTGTCAACTTTCAGAGCTTTCAATAAAAGAAAATTTCCAATGGACAAACATAATTTGATCAAATCTCATGTCTTAAATATTGTAATTTTTTTGATAAAAATTCCAGTATCATTTTAAAATATTGTACTGTGACTACGGTTCGAGGCAGAAAATAAACAAATTTGTGCTATGCCTGATCTAAGGGAGGTGTGGTTGATATTAACAATATCTGTAAATTAAAATTAAAATTAAAGGAATGCAAGGGTTGAGTGCCGAACACGTTCATGCAATGGTTAGAACGCTTTAATTAAGTTTATTATCTTACTAAGTATGATGAGCCTATGTAAGAATCCAACCCCTTCTCGGGTCACAGACAGTTACCACAAATGACTTCAAAGACTGTTAATTGACCCCACAAATCATCATAAGTCTTTTCGGCGTGATTCATCCTTGCTCAAACGTTCCTGGGAAACTTTCCATGTGGCCATTCATCCTAAGATTTCTCCACAACAAGCATACTTAACTGTGGAGTTGTCAAGAGTATGCTCCACAAAAAAGAAGGTGCACCTTTGCTGATACAAGTAATTGCTTCAAATCCTTTAAGTCACAATCACAATGTTACAATCGCCCTCACTTGAAACACATAATATCCTTATTGTGCCTTACAACCCAACCGACTTAAGCGTTCACTTGACCAATGGTTCAATCCAGAATCTTTGCCCTGCTAGGTGACTGGCCAGGGCTCTCATGCCCACTGACACAACCCATGATAGGGTCAGTTCTGATACCATCTGTAAAACCGCAACCTCTTCCTAGATCACAGACAGTTACTAGTAACGGCTTAAAGGATCATTAACGGGCCCCACAAATTGCCACAAGTTTTTTTGACAGAATTTATCATCGCTCACATGCTGACTGGAAAACTTCTTAAGAGATCACACATCCTGAGATTTCTCTACAACAAGTACGCTTAATTATGGAGTTCTTAAAAGTGCACTTCCTGAAAAGGAATGTATGCCCTTGGTGATATGATTAGTCACTTCAAATTCTTTAAGTCACACTTAAGGTGTTACAATTACCCCCATTTGAAGAGCACAGCATTCTCGTTGTGCTTCATGAGCCAGCCGACTTACGTGTCCTCTTGACTGGCAGTTCATACCTTATATCTTTGCCCTACTAGTGACTGCCCATGGTTCTCCTGCTTGCTAGCGTAGCTCATAGTTGTAGGTTAGCTCTGATACCATATGCAATGTTCTAACCACTTCCCAGGTCAATACAGTCACTAATATGGCTTGAAAGATCGTCGATTAGCCCTACAAATCATCACAAGCCTTTCCGATGTTTTTTTTATCCTCACTCACACGCTGCATATAAAACTTCCTAAAATATCGTGTTTCTTAAGATTTCTCTACAACAAGCATACTTAATAGTTGAGTTCTTAAGAGTAAGCTCCGTGAAAAGTAAAGTGCACCTTTGGTGATATAAGCAGTCATTTCAAATCCTTTAAGCCATACTCGGAGTACCTGTAACTATAGATTATATAATATCTATGATATAATTAGTGGATTGTTAACTGGTACCATTGAAACCATTAAGAAAATCTTAAAGTATCCATATTTGAGTTTTCCCTAAAAAGGCCAAAAATTAGTAAAATACATATTATACCCCACTTCGGGGTTTAAGTATAATTTTTTAAAGTTTTATGTCACAAAAGGAAAAAAAAAATGTACCCTAAAGCTACCTTTTTGATAGATCAAGGGAGTAGTTTGTTTGCTTTCTGAATTACCTCATATAAGTGTCATTTACCAAAAGTTCGAGTTATCAAAAAATAAATTATTCAACATCCATGTTGAATGGAAAAAAAAACCACAAACAAAGGAACAATCAAACATAGAAATATTTTAGGACATAGAAAATCTCATCACGTGGATAAGAGACAATGGAACGAAATGAGGTCACGAAGATAGTCGATTGGCTATATAGTCTATGTTATCCAACTCCTTGATTACCTATATGTAGTCCAATATAAATCTAACTCTTTCCTTGTGAACTGTTTTTATCCCTTTTGGTCTTGCAACTGCCCTCTCAAACATGGATGGTTGTTGGTTTTGAACTTGTTCTCTAGATTTCTTTGCTTTAACAATGTAATAAGCTATTTTATGTACATTATCACCTTGAAGAATTTTGCTAGACCATGAGGTGCCACCTTTCATCATATGTTTCTTCGAAGATGTTTGGCCATTTCTTGGTGTGGAGCAACTTTTTTCCTCCTACAACTTCTATCCCTCAGCCATGATTCTCATTATGAGCGTCATCACTATTTCCCAATGCTTCTTCAACATTGGTCACCAAGTTGTGCATTCTTCTCCCTACATTGTTTTGGGTATGGTTCATTCTTGGAGTAAAACTCAAGGAACTAGTTGTGTGGTTTTTGCCAAACAGGAAACGTAAATTATACTAAATTGTAACTATCTCAATCTAGAGTTCTAAAGCATGAATTTTGCTGCATTTTTCATAAAAGCTTAATTTGTTGCGCATTGCTTAGTGTTAAACATAAACAAAAGTTTTCTTTAAAAGTTTAACACTTGGTAGAATTAGATAGTATTTGTTGTGGTTTAATATTATTTTATCGTATATATATATCCCTTATAATATCTTCTTGATATTAGCTGAAAGCCTAAAATATCTCTTAATAGAAATGTTGGAAAGCATAGTACGTAATTAGTTTTTTTGATTGAAATTTTTTAATTTTTTTTAAATTTGATATTTATCATAAATGCATTTTCACTTAACTAAATAATTTCTTTACTTTTTAACATCATATTTGAATTTTGTGTGAATTGATTTTTTTTTTAATGATCTATACGTTTTACAACAAAAAGAATGACAATTATTAAGACTACCTGTGCAGTACTGCTTTTATGGATGTATGTTTATATTCATTTTTTTTCCCATCTTTGTTTTAAATTTTAGTGCTTTTCTTTAGTCTAATTTGAAACATTATTGGTGTGATCTTGAAATGCATTTTACCATTTTGGCCACTAGTGATTGCCATATAAATCCCACCTGACGTCAGTGGTACTTTGCTTTCCTAATATCTTCCCCCTTAAGGAATGTATCGAACAATGACCCCTCCCCTCCCCCCCCCCCCGGGTTTCCCCAAAAAAAAAAAAAAAAAAAAGGTGATAATGCTAATTAACACCCCCACTACGTCACTTTCTTCCCTCTGATTAACCAAGGCTGAAAATATTACGCCTTCCAAGTCTAATGTCTCTCTAATCTCTTTTGAAACACTGTCCGCTTTCTCCTCTTTCGAAATCCCCTCTCTCTCTCTGTCTCTAAAACCCCCCTTTCACTCCCAAATCCCAATGCGATGAGCCACCTTCACCGCCGGGGACACCATTCTCCGGTGAACAGCCGGCTGCCGGAGGAGGGAGAAGGCGAAGAAGTCTACAACATAATTCCGATCCACAACCTCCTCGCCGACCACCCCTCCCTCCGCTACCCCGAAGTACGCGCAGCCACCGCCGCCCTACGCGCCGTCGGGGACCTCCGTAAGCCGCCGTTTGTCCAATGGCTACCTCAATACGACCTCCTCGACTGGCTCGGCTACTTCTTTGGCTTCCAGAAGGACAACGTCCGAAATCAGCGGGAGCACCTTGTTCTTCATCTTGCTAATGCTCAGATGCGTCTCACTCCTCCTCCTGACAACATCGATTCCCTCGACGCCAGCGTTCTTCGCCGATTCCGGCGCCGCCTTTTGAAGAACTACGCTCGCTGGTGCTCGTATCTTGGCCGTCGATCTAGCATCTGGATCAACGATTCTCGCAGCATGAGGGAGGAGGATCAACGGCGGGAGCTTCTTTATGTGGCGCTGTATCTACTTATCTGGGGTGAGTCTGCTAATCTCAGGTTTGCACCTGAGTGCCTTTGCTATATTTTTCATCATATGGCTTTGGAGCTGAACAAAATTTTGGAGGATTATATTGATGAGAACACTGGTAGGCCTTTTTTGCCCTCGATTTCCGGGGAAAATGCGTATTTGAATCGAATCGTGAAGCCCATTTATGAGACTATTAGTAAGGAAGTAGAGAATAGTAAGAATGGAACTGCCCCTCATAGTGCTTGGAGGAACTATGATGATATCAATGAGTATTTTTGGAGTAGGAGGTGTTTTGATAAGATGAAGTGGCCAATTGATGTAGGTAGTACTTTCTTTGTGGTTTCTGGGAGGAAAAGGCATGTGGGTAAGACGGGTTTTGTGGAGCAGAGATCGTTTTGGAACTTGTATCGCAGTTTTGATAGGCTCTGGGTTATGCTGATATTGTTTTTACAGGCTGCTATTATTGTTGCTTGGGAGGGGAAGGATTATCCATGGCAGGCTTTGAGTAGCCGGGATGTGCAGGTTAAGATGCTCACCATGTTCTTGACTTGGAGTGGATTGAGGTTCCTGCAGTCCCTTCTTGATGCAGGAATGCAGTATAGTTTGATTTCGAGGGAGACATTGTGGATCGGAGTGAGGATGGTGATGAAAAGCATAGTTGCTGCTGCTTGGGCAATCATCTTTGGGGTTTTCTACTCAAGGATTTGGCAGCAGAGAAACCAGGATCGGAGGTGGAGTAATGCTGCAAATCAGCGCATTGTTACTTTCCTTGAGGCGGCTGCTGCTTTTCTCATTCCTGAGATTTTGGCTTTGGTTCTCTTTATCATCCCTTGGGTCCGGAACTTCCTTGAGGAGACAAATTGGAGACTATTTTACATGCTAACCTGGTGGTTTCAGAGCCGGACCTTTGTGGGTCGTGGTCTTAGAGAAGGTCTCGTGGACAATGTGAAGTATACTCTGTTCTGGATAGTGGTGCTTGCCACTAAATTTTCCTTTAGTTACTTCCTGCAGGTCAAACCCATGATTAAGCCCACAAGGGTCCTATTGAATTTGAGGGGCATCAATTATGAGTGGCATCAGTTCTTCAGAAACAGCAACAGGTTTGCAGTTGGGGTCATGTGGCTGCCAGTGGTGTTGATATATCTGATGGACTTACAAATTTGGTATGCTATCTACTCCTCCTTTGTGGGGGCTGCAGTTGGGTTGTTTGACCACTTGGGTGAGATCCGGAATGTGCAACAGTTGAGGTTGAGATTTCAGTTTTTTGCTAGCGCAATTCAGTTCAACCTCATGCCTGAAGAGCAACTGTTGGATGCAAGGGGAATGACAAATAAATTTAAGGATGCAATCCATCGGCTGAAGCTGAGATATGGGCTCGGACGGCCTTACAAGAAGCTTGAATCTAACCAGGTGGAGGCGAATAAGTTTGCTTTGATATGGAATGAAATAATAATGACATTTAGGGAAGAAGACATTGTCAGCGATAAAGAAGTCGAGCTACTAGAGCTTCCTCAGAATACTTGGAATATTAGGGTCATTCGTTGGCCTTGTATTCTTCTGTGCAATGAGCTTCTTCTTGCTCTTGGTCAAGCAAAGGAGTTGGTAGATGCTCCTGACAAGTGGCTTTGGCATAAAATCTCAAAACATGAATACAGGCGTTGTGTTGTCATAGAAGCTTATGATTGTGTGAAACATTTTCTGTTCAAGATCATTAAACAAGGAACCGATGAACAGTCCATAGTCATGTACCTGTTCCAAGAAATCGATCACTCCATTGAAATTGAGAAGTTCACCAAGACATATAATTTGAATGTACTTCCGAAGATCCATGCGAATCTGATTTCTCTTGTTAAGCTACTGATCCAGGCCAAAGTAGATCTGGTCAAGGTTGTGAATGCTTTGCAGGCTTTGTATGAGACTATTATTCGGGATTTTTATATTGAGAAGAGAAGTATGGAGCAGCTGAGGGAGGATGGGTTGGCTCCTAAGTCAAGTTCTGGTAAGAACTTGCTTTTCCAGACTGCTGTTGACTTACCCAGTGGTGATGACACAACATTCTACAGGGACCTGAGACGCTTGCTTACCATCCTTGACTCCCGTGACTCAATGCACAATGTGCCGAAGAATATGGAGGCTCGACGTAGACTTGCTTTCTTCAGCAATTCCCTCTTTATGAACATGCCTCATGCACCCCAAGTGGAGAAGATGCGGGCTTTCAGTGTTCTGACACCGTATTACAATGAAGAAGTCCTTTACAGCAAAGAGCAGCTTCGAACTGAGAATGAAGATGGGGTGTCCACTATTTTCTACCTGCAAACAATATATGCTGATGAATGGGAAAATTTCATGGAACGTATGCGCCGGGAAGGAATGGAAAATGATAAAGAGGTGTGGACCAGTAAGCTCAAGGAACTCAGGCTTTGGGCTTCTTACAGGGGTCAGACCCTCGCACGCACTGTCAGGGGAATGATGTATTACTATCGCGCTCTCAAGATGTTGGCTTTCCTAGATTCAGCTTCTGAGATGGACATCCGGGAGGGGGCAAGAGAGCTTTCTTCAAGAATAATGAGCTTTGGTCCTGATGGTATTGGCTCTCAAAGTTTCCACTCTTCAAGGAGTCTGAGTAGAGCAAGCAGCTCAGTCAGTCAACTTTACAAGGGCCATGAGTATGGGACTGCTCTGATGAAATATACTTACGTGGTGGCCTGCCAGATATATGGTACGCAGAAGGCCAAAAAAGATCCCCGTGCTGAAGACATATTGTACCTGATGAAAAACAATGAAGCCCTTCGGGTTGCTTATGTTGATGAGGTTATAGCTGGGAGGGGTGAGATAGAGTATTATTCTGTTCTTGTGAAATATGATCAGCAGCTGGACAAAGAAGTGGAGGTTTACCGAGTTAAATTACCTGGGCCGGTGAAGCTGGGAGAGGGGAAGCCAGAGAATCAAAACCATGCTTTTATCTTCACCCGTGGAGATGCTGTTCAGACAATTGATATGAACCAAGACAATTATTTTGAGGAGGCACTTAAAATGCGGAACCTGTTGGAGGAATTCAAGCATAACTATGGCATTAGGAAGCCTACCATATTGGGTGTCCGAGAACACATATTCACTAGTTCTGTCTCATCAATTGCTTGGTTTATGTCTGCACAGGAGATGAGCTTTGTTACATTGGGCCAACGTGTGCTAGCCAACCCATTGAAAGTACGGATGCATTATGGTCACCCGGATGTGTTTGACAGATTTTGGTTCTTGACTCGTGGAGGAATTAGTAAAGCGTCTAGAGTCATCAACATCAGTGAGGATATATTTGCAGGGTTCAACTGCACATTACGAGGCGGCAATGTGACTCATCATGAGTATATTCAAGTAGGCAAGGGCAGGGATGTGGGCTTGAATCAGATAGCAATGTTTGAAGCTAAAGTAGCTAGTGGAAATGGTGAGCAGGTCTTGAGCAGGGATGTCTACCGATTGGGTCATAGGTTGGATTTCTTCCGAATGCTGTCATTCTTCTATACCACAGTTGGGTTCTATTTCAACACTATGATGGTAGTTTTGACTGTGTATGCATTTTTGTGGGGCCGTATTTATCTATGTCTCAGTGGGATTGAGACTTCTATTGCGGCAGATAATAGCAGCAATAACAAAGCCCTTGCTGCGATTCTTAATCAGCAATTCATTATCCAGTTGGGTCTGTTTACTGCCCTTCCAATGATTGTGGAAAATTCTCTTGAACATGGCTTCCTTAATTCCATTTGGGAATTTATAACCATGCAGCTGCAGCTCTCTTCAATTTTTTATACGTTTTCTATGGGTACTCGGACACATTATTTTGGCCGTACAATTCTTCATGGTGGTGCGAAGTACCGGGCAACTGGACGTGGCTTTGTTGTGCAACACAAGAGCTTCGCAGAGAATTATAGACTTTATGCTCGTAGCCACTTTGTGAAAGCCATTGAGCTTGGGTTGATTCTAACCCTTTATGCAGCTTACAGCCCTATAGCTAAGAACACATTCTTTTACATTGCTCTGACCATATCGAGTTGGTTCTTGGTGGTTTCATGGATCATGGCGCCCTTTGTATTCAACCCTTCAGGCTTTGATTGGTTGAAAACTGTGGATGACTTTGATAATTTCATGAACTGGATGTGGTATCGTGGTGGGGTATTTGCACAAGCTGATCAGTGCTGGGAAAAATGGTGGCAAGAAGAACAAGATCATCTAAGGACAACGGGGTTATGGGGAAAGCTGTTGGAGATAATATTGAACCTTCGTTTCTTCTTTTTCCAGTATGGTATTGTCTATCAGCTATATATTGCGGCCGAGAGCAAGAGTATTGCCGTCTACCTTTTATCATGGATCTATGTCTTCGTTGCAGTTGCCATCTTTATTGTTGTAGCATATGCTCGAGATAGATATGCTGCAAAAGACCATATCTACTATCGTCTCGTCCAGTTTCTGATCGTAATACTGATTCTGCTTCTGATCATTGCCTTGATCGAGTTCACTCGTTTTCACTTTATTGATCTATTCACAAGTCTGTTGGCATTCCTTCCAACTGGGTGGGGTCTGATTTCTATTGCGCTGGTGCTTCGGCCATTCCTCAAATCCACAATTATCTGGGGGCCTGTTGCTGCCATGGCTCGTCTCTATGACATACTGTTCGGTGTGATTGTTATGGCTCCTGTAGCTTTATTATCATGGACACCTGGTTTCCAAGCGATGCAGACGAGGATACTTTTCAACGATGCTTTCAGTAGGGGTTTGCGGATATTCCAGATTTTGACAAGCAAAAGAAAGTAGATTTCACTGGTAAGTTTCATTCAGGAGTAACTTTCTCTAGGAAAGTGTGAATGAGGATCTTTTTGCTATATATATTTCATACATAACTGGGCTTATTTGCTGGTTTTATGGCTGCTGCCGTCATATGTTAGCTAACTTAGTGTGGAATTATTTATGTTTTACCGTCTGGATATCCCTGACTTTTTATAAGAGCCGAGAGTACGACCCATGTAGAATGTTTAGCGTTGTCGTCTAAGTGGACTCTCTTGTTTGACACAATTTATTGCTTAACAAGGATTGTTCGCTTTTCTCATGTAAAAAGCCCATGTAAAATTGTCCCATTTCTTGGACTAATTATGAGAATGACGATGGAAAATTTATGATTTCATAATTCAATGAATTAGACAAGTAGTTGACCAAGAATATTTGCCTTCTATTAGAAAGATTTGCCGCCCCCCACCCCCCAATTTCGTACTATTTTATCTCCAATTTTTATGATCCCAATTTTCTAAGATTCTAGTGTCTTGCATTGTATTGCAGGTTGTAAGTCATAGAATGTAATTAATCATTGGAGTTGGAAGGCTGTATTCTCTGTTTATTGAAGTTCAGGAGTGAGTTGTCAATGGGTAGGATTGCTTATTCGTGCAAGCTTTCTATCGTTGCGGTGTGTGTTGTAAGTAGTAGCTTGTACACAGCCTTCCTATTTTCTTGTGAACAGAGGGTTAAAGCTGTGTATATTTAGACCTCCCCAGACCCAGTCTGAGGTAGGACTTTATACTAGGTGGTTGATTTTGATCTTGATGTTGTATTTCTACGAGTCACATTCTTTTCTTTGTAGAGGATACATTCATTCTTGCCGTGCGTACTTCCTATGTCCGAAAATCGGTTTGTTTGCCGTGATGTTTACGGTGTGTGGGGTTGAAACTAAAAATTTACCTGTGCTGACAGAGGCGGTGGTCGCCTTTTGTTTTTTTTGAGGCATCTTCTGAATGAAAATATATGCGATGTAACCTTGTGAGGTTCCCTACCCTCACCCAAGCCCGTTCTAAAAAATTAAAGAATAATATTAAGAAAACCCCTGCCCCCCCCCCCCTTCCCTAAATGAATCAGATCGAATTAATCGTGGGACGCGGGGCTGCGTGAAAGCTCTGTCAACTATTCTACTGTTTCGGCCAAGTAAAATATTTGATTACAAGCGCTCGTCAAATGTTTGACCATTTCTCGTCTTCAAAATTTTGGACTTGGGAATCCCTTTTTTTCCGATCTCCAAGAATGGATGGGCAATTATGTGCATGACATTGACAAGCAAATGTGCGAACAATTTGTTCAACACCCATCTGCATGCGTACTCCACGTGTCAAATGGCGACCTTACTCTTGCATGAGACCCTATGAAATCTTGCTCTCCTACCTTGCCGACTGGGTCCCCGGCCTACGCTGTCAGCGGAGCGTGCAAGTTGTTGGTTAACCTCCTCACGCCCTCTAGCCCTTCAGACTCCTCAGAAATTCATAAACATGGCCTCTTCCCCCCCCCCCCCCCCCTTCTTTGGGTATTAAAAGTGTCATATTAAGTGCTTCTAATCACTTAATTTTTACTTGTAATCGGGATTATTTGTAGATTGTATTTGGTTTTGTGATTTCGTAGGCATTAAAGATTTAATGAAATAATCTGTGAAAAAAGCATGTAATGGAGAGATGAAAATAAAGAAAACTGCAACCCGAGACAACGCTCCATGCCCAGCCTAGAAATTCAGGTCAACGGCCCAAGTTAGCGCTTAGCAGTGTGGCCTAAGCCCAAACGCGAAACAAGGCTCATTCGCGAAGCAGCAAGAAACAGCATAGCAGTTTGATTCAGTTTGAAATTAAAAAATTCAACTGATGTTTCCTCAGCAAATATGGAGTTGGCAAGGCATTGAAATTATTTTCCAAGTCTACTTCCAATTAATTTAGGAAGTAAGTGGCATTCGTATTCAGAAAAGTAGAAAAATTGTTTGGAAATTAGAACTCTAGTATAATTAATAAAAATGGTGCGCTTGACACTAGTATAAATAGGGGTCTTAGGGGTACTTGTAGATCATCAATTTCTCTCCCTCTCTCTTATCGCATTAGTTTTAGAATTAGAGAGATTATTGCAATTGTAAAAATTCTTTAAGTTAAATTTAATTTCAAATTCTTGTTACAGTTCCGATTTTTCTAATACTAGTTTCAATTCAAAGTTTTCTATTTTTAGTTTTAATTTAAGTTTATTAGTTTCAATTTTAGTCTTCCCAGAAATTGTTTTCATTTAAAGTTTTAATCTTTATTACTCTTTCGAGTTGATAGTGAATATTGAAGTCTTGAGGTGATATCTCGTTCAACACTTGAATTTTTTACATCTAGGTAATTTCTTTCTTTTCTCTTATAGTTTTTATTTTAATTTTGTGATTTACATTAGGATTTTTGTGAGGCTACTTGCAATTATTAGAAATTAGTTTTAGTTAGATTATTTGAGATTAGTTTTGTAGTTTAATACTAGTGATTAAATTCAACACTTCTCTGTAAAGTGCTACTACCACGACTGTACACTTGCAACTTCTTTTTACAGTTCCTGAAATACAATAAGTTTTTGGCGCCGTTGCCAGAGATGGTGTTGAAATTGATTACTAGTTTTAGTTATTGATTGTTTACTTTATTTGCTTTAAGTAGTTTAGTTTATTTGCTTCAAATAGCTTAATTGGTATTAGCAGTTATTAGCAAGCACAAAACTAGAATTGACCCCCCCAAAAAAAAGCCAGTGAAGTTTTTTTAGTTATTTCAATTTCTGTTTGAATTTCTTCTGAGCTAATCTAGTGCTAATTTTGCTGTTTTGATATTTTTAGTAGATCCTTAGAGAGTTTTAGAGTCTAGATGATTTTTGGTGGAATTTCTATGCATTTATGAAATTTTCAGCAGTTTCTGGATATAATTTTCTATTCTGATTTTTTTGCACTGTTCTGGGATAGAAAAAATTGAGAAAACTTTTATTCATTTTCCTTATGATTGTGCCAAATTTTTCATGTATAGCATTCTGATTTTGGCATTTGATTTTCTATTTTAATTGTAACCTTTGTGTTTGTGCTTCTTTTCTATTTTTTTGTGTTAGGTTACTTCTTTTTCTTTAAGTGTTTTTGGCCTTTCTTTTCTTTTGGTAATATAGTCTTATTTTTGTTAATTCATTTTGTTTTGTTAATTTAATTACTTAAGTATCTTGTTTTTGTTTTAGGAATTAGTTTTAAATTAGTGTGTTAGTGTAACACCCTAATTTTCTAATCTCTTTTTAATTACTAATATTGACCTATGTGGCAGCGAAAAAACCTAATTGGGGTATTACCATTGTATTTTCTTCTTGGAAATACCAGACTGAGTATCAACCAAAACTTTAATGCAGATATGTTTTCAAATCATAACATTAGTGCAAGTCTTAACAACAATATAACAAAGTCCAAACTGAACCACAATCTTTAAGACAAGTCCAAATCAAAACTAAATGAATTCGACTAAATCTTATTTTACGACCTTGCACTAATTCGAGTTCTCATTCCCACACTCGTGCACTCCATCTAAAAACAAAACATTTTAAAAAATTAGATAAACTCAACAACAACTACCCCTAATAGTCAAAACACGCACACAAATTTATTTCAAACAATTTTAGGGGTGGGAAACAACAAGCAGTTCAAGCACTTATACATTCTCGACAGGAGCATTTAATATTCCAACTTCCATTTATTCAATTTTAAGTTACGCGATCGACCCCACTGAATCTCATGGCCTGCGCTTGGGTTTAACATAGCTGCTTAACTATAACCTGAGCTACCATCAACTTGGACTGTCACTGCTTAACCATACCCTGACCTACCGTCAATATGGGCAGTTACCGCTAACGTGACCCACGTCCGTTTACAAGGAGGCACGTGGCCGCTCACATACATGCACTTTATCCGGGGAAGGCTAATGGCCTACAATAATGCAAGAGTATAACTCCTCAGTCTCACCCATTAGCCATTACTTACACATTCTTATTATCATTGATTTTTAACCAACATGTTAGGCCAACCCAATCCATTTTAGTCCAAAAACATTTCCTCATTACTTTCACAACAAAATTAGTCCAATAAACCCATGTATCCACTGGTTTAACAAAACGTTTCAACATGAATCATAGAAAGATTTCATCACACATTCACCCAAAAAAAATTCCCAAACATCGACACAAAAAACATTCAAAACACCTTTCAAACTTACTCGCAAGTCACTTTTTTCGAGAGATACTCAAGGAAAGGTTAGGGTATGATTGTTACCTGCTAAAAATATGCCGCCTGAGGTTGAGCTCGAAACGCTAGATTGCCCTAAATAATTACCCATAACAGTGGTCTGTTGGTACCAATACTTAGCCCGACTTTCTACAACCCAATTGCACCGAAAATAATTTTCTAAACCTCTATTTACAGCCGGCAACCAATTCCAACCATCAAACAAATTTTTAGTAAATTATAAATATTAAAAATTCCACACACACACTGACTCAACTCACTGCTCTGTTTACTCGAAAATTTTCCCCCAACTTTCTAGGGCCATAACTTCCATTTTCGACTCTAAATTTTATGATTATGCCAATCAGGAAAGGCCAAGTCGTGAATTATAACTTTCATTTTGCAACCCTAGGTAGAATCCAAGCAGAACTAGTCCAAATTTACCAAATTTCCTAAACTGTCCTGGCTACTAACAGTTTCGCACAATCTCAGTAATTTAGTCATAACTTCCTCATTTTAACTCCTATTCAAGAAATTCAAAATTTTCCATTCACAGGACACATACGTAAATCTACCTATTTCAATTGTTTCATAATTTTTGGAGAACCTGATTATTCCCAGTAAATTTGTGAAGTCAATCCTAAATCTGGATGAACAGAATAGTGTATTTACTATGTCCTTTAAGCTTATTTCCATCTAATCTCCATTGCAATCCCTTCCCCAAACATGAATATACCACCCTCACCCAAAAACCTGCTATTCCTACACCACCCTCACCCAAAAACCCGTTATTCCTAATCATCAAATAACCCAAACCATAATAAAAGGGTAAATCTTTACCTTGACACATTTCGTAATTGAAGAAAAAAACCTTAAGCTATATTGCTCTACCAACTAGATGTTCTTCTCGAACTTCCTAGGATGGTGAATAAAGAAATCAACTTCCAATATCGATATTTGAAGTTTTCACTACGAAACATTCACTGGTCTATAATCTATTCATTAGTAACACAAGAACTTCGCACTTAGAAAGAATGAGAGAGGAGAGAGAACGGCATCGTGGTGGCTAGGGCGAGGAGAAGAGAGAGAGAGCGCGCCAGTGAGGGGGTGAGAGAACTGGTAAGAGAGAGAGAGAATGGTGGTGAGAGAGGGGGAGGTCAAGTGAGAGAAAGAAAAAGAGAGAGGGGGCGTGTGAGAGAGTGAAGAGGAAGAGCGAGAGGAAAATTTTAAAAGGAAAACTAGGGTTTCTTTCCCCATTCCCCCCTTACTCACCCCCACAGCTCTCTCATCAATTTCTCCTTTTTTCTTTTTTTTAAAACCCCTAACTCGGACTGCCCTACTAAACCTCGACTATTCTGCCAAAATCATCCGAAAAAAAGTAAATACTATAAGCTCCAGTTGTTAGGTCAGACGATATCGTATCAATTATAATTAACCATATATACACACACACACACACAAACACACACACACACATATATATACATACATACATATATATATATATATATATATATATATATATATATATATATATATATATATATATATATATATATATATATATATATATATATATATATATATATATATATATATATATATATATATATATATATATATATATATATGTATATCACATAAAAAAATATTCAAGGTTTCACATTCTAACCCCCTTAAAGGAAGTTTCATCCTCGAAACTTCGCACGCACCTGCTCATTCCAATAGGCGGGGGTACTTTGATCGCATCTCTTGCTCTAATTCCCATGTGGCTTCCGACATCTCATGATTTGCCCACAGAACTTTTACTTAGGGCACTGTCTTCCTACAAAACTGCTTTTTTCTTTGGTCTAGAATGCAAACTGGCTGCTCCTCATAAGGCAAATCTTCCCTGAGTTGTACGGGATCTGGCGTGATAACATGAGATGGTTCAGGGACGTACTTGCGTAACTGCGATACATATAAGACATTGTGTACCCTAGACAGCTCAGGTGGCAGTTCCAAATAATACGCTACCTCCCCAACCTGTTGAACAATAGGATATGACCATATATATCTAGGGCTAAGCTTGCCCGTTTTTCCAAATCTTGTGATGGCCTTGGTTGGAGACACTCATAGGAACACTTGGTCTCCCACCTCAAACTCCAAGGGTCTGCGCCTTTGGTCCACATAACTCTTCTGTCGACTCTAGGCCACTCTCATCCGTTCTTGGATTGCCAGACCTTCTGAGTAGTTACCTGAATTAGCTCTGCTCCAATGGTCAGTGTGTCGTCAATTTCTTGCCAATACAATAGAATCCTACACCGTCGGCCATACAGCGCTTCGTACGGGGCCATCCCAATATTAGCATGGTAGCTGTTATTGTAGGAAAACTCAATCAACGCTAACTGCTCATCCCAAGCTTGCTTGAAATCCAAAACACATGCCAGCATATCCTCTAAGGTTTGAATCGTTCTCTCAGTCTGCTCATCCATGGCTGGGTGAAAGTTGTACTAAAGCATAACAATGTCCTGAACGCCTCTTGCACCTTCTGCCATAATCTTGATTGGAACTTTGTATCCTGGTCTGACACTATAGAGTTCGGCACACCATGCAATCGAACTATCTCCTCTAGATAGGCTCAGGCCAGATGATCCAAAGTCCATGTGTTTCTCATGGCTATGAAGTGAGCCGTCTTGGTGAGGCAATCCACGATAACCCATATCATGTTGTTCTTCCTCTGAGTGGGTGGTAATCGTACTACAAAGTCCATAGAGACCGAACCCCATTTCCACTCAGGGATTTACAGGGGTTGTAAGAGTCCTACGGGCCTCTAGTGTTCCGCTTTTACTCGCTGAGACATAAGACATTTCGTTACATAGTCCCCCACTTCTTGTTTCATAGTACTCCACCAGAAAGTTCATTTCAGGTCCTTATATAGCTTGTTGCCACCACGGTGGACAGAATATGGGGTATTGTGTCCCTAATCTAAGATTTTCCTTTTGAGTTCCTCTATGGCGGGAACGCATACCTGATTCTAGTATAGGTCTAGTTTCCCTTATCACCATATTGAGCTTTAGTTTCTTAAAATCCTCGCACAAATGCCTAGGTAGTGCCAACAAGCTATTGAGAGTTGGGTATGATTTACGACTCAATGCATCTGCTACTACATTTGCCTTTCCGGGATGATATTGGAAGTTTATATTGTAGTCCTTAAGGAATACCACCCAATTCGTCTACGTCAAGTTTAGGTCCTCTTGCGAGAACAAGTATTTCAAACTTTGGTGATCAGTGAAGATCTCGCAGTGTACCCCATACAAGTAGTGTCTTTTAATTTCAGAGCAAACACTACAGCTGCTCGCTCCAAATCACGACTCAGGTAGTTTCACTCATGAGTCTTTAATTGTCGTAGGGCATAAGCTATGATACGATCATCCTGCATCAACACATACTCCAATCCATCTTTAGAAGCATCATTATACACCACAAATTCCTTGTCACTGGTGGGTGAGGCCAATATAGGCACACTCGTCAACCTCTTCTTAAATTCTTGGAAGGCTTCCTTGCACCGATCGGTCCACTCATACTTGGTAACCTTCTTTGTCAAGTTGGTAAGGGGAGTGGTGATCTTTAAGAAGTTCTAAATGAACCTACAATAGCACCCTGCCACAGCCAAGAAGCTTCTCACCTCTATCGAATTCCTAAGTCTTGGCCACTTCGTTATGGCCTCTATCTTCTGGGGATCTTTAGATACTCCCTTATCAGACACTACATGCCCCAAAAATGCCACTTGACCTAACCAAAAGTCACACTTTTTTAATTAGGCATAAAACTCATTCTTCCTTAGCACTTCTAGGATAATCCTCAAATGGTGGGTACGTTCTTCTGGAATTCTTGAATAAATCAGTATATCATCGATAAACACACTACAAACTAATCCAGGTAAGGTTTAAAGACCCTATTCATTGAGATCCATAAATGTCTTGCCAGCCGAAAAGGCATCACTATAAACTCATAATGCCCATAGCTGGTACAGAAAGCAGTCTTCGGGATGTCTTCGTCCTTGATCCGGAGTTGGTAATACCCCGAATGAAGTTTTATCTTAGAGAAGGTCCCCTGCACCTCTAAGTTGGTCAAAGAGATTATCTATCCTAGGCAAAGGGTAACGGTTCTTGACCGTTATCTTGTTTAATTCCCTATAATCTATGTACAATCTCAAGGTTCCATCCTTCTTTTTTACGAATAATACCGAGGCTCTCCATAGGGATGTACTGGGTCAAATATAACCTTTTTCTAATAGCTAATCACGTTGAGTCTTTAACTCCTTAAGTTCTGCTGGTGCCATTTGATAACATGGTTTAGAGATGGGGGCTGCCCCTGGTACTAAATCAATGCAAAATTCTACTTTCCTAAGGGGTGACATGCCAGGGATCTCCTCCGAAAAAACATCTGGGAATTCTCGGCCTACTAGAATATCTTGGAGGGATGGCTCAGTAGCCTTAGTTTCTACTACATTGCATAGGAACCCTTCGCATCCTCGTCCTAGCAGCTCGTGGGCTTTCATTGCGGTGCTAAATCTCACTCCACTCTTCGAGATCTTCCCTTTGTGTTTTCTCTTTGTTGGGCCCCCTTAGGATGATTTTTTTATTTTGGACAATTTATTTGGGCTTGATACTTCGCTAACCAGTCTATCCCTAAAATAACATCGAAGTCAGTCAACTCAAACTTATATAGGTCTGCCAGAAACTCGTGTGCATACATCTGGATGGGGCAGTCCTCATATAGTTCATCACCTTTCACGGTCTTCCCATAAAAGAGGGTCACAAATAGTAGAGGGGTCTAGATATCGAAACTAGCCCTAATCACATGTTACTTCCCTAATAGTTCATGATATATATTTCGCCACAGTTTAGTAACACATCTTATATCACATCATTGTCAATAAGCAGTCATACAGTATTGTTCATAGTTGCATTCACTTGCCACACCCGATCTCATCTTCACATCTCCCATACATATCTCATCAACAATAATGACATTCACATATCCACACATATATATATCGTAAGTGCACAACTCTCAGCCAATCATAACAAACAGTTGCATCCATATGACTCAATAAAGATCAAATGCGTAGATTCAAAATGATAACTGTTCCATTCCAATACTTTTTATTACATAAGTACTTACCAAAATTTTCTAGTTCATACGTGAAGAAAGGAGAGATAAAATAAACATCACAGTCTTAAAAAGAAAAACTCCCAGTAACTACTAACATCTACTACTCAAAAGCGTCCATTTGGCAGGTACCACGTCACGTCTTACCATACCTTCCCCGCTTCTAGCGGGTAACCTCAGGCTTGGGTTCTTCCTCAACTAAGTCCTCTCTCAGGTCTTCCTCTACTAGATGCTTTCCCTCGGGGTCCTCCTCTTCTAAGGGCTTTTCCTCAAGTTCCTCTTCGGGGTCTTCGTCCTCTATAAGATCCTCCTCGAGATCATCCTCATCTAAGGGTCCTTCCTCAGGGTCTACTTCTGGGTCTTC
This sequence comes from Carnegiea gigantea, assembly GCA_029747015.1. NCBI lineage: Eukaryota > Viridiplantae > Streptophyta > Magnoliopsida > Caryophyllales > Cactaceae > Carnegiea > Carnegiea gigantea. The sequence continues at coordinate 142,596 of JAKOGI010000572.1, read as the reverse complement.
CTCGGAGTCATCCTTATGTAAGAGTTCCCCCCAGGGTTTCCCTCCTCAAGGGGTTCCTCTCCCAGTTCCTTCTTCCCATCCATCAGCTTGTTTTCCCTACTGACTCTTCATCTTCAGTATCCTCCTCCACTGGTAGTGGTGAGGTCTCATCCTTAATATCAAGGATGGGAGGTTGATCATAAGGGCCCACATCTATAAGGTGGTCTACTAGCCTTGCTAAATTCATCCATATAGGCTCCTAGTCACACAAGCAACACCTATTAAAGAAATTAAACAGTCTAGTCTTAGGGTGGAGCCCTCAAACCCTGTAACGCCACACTAGGTCATCCAAGAGGGCCAAGACAAAGAAGAGGGCCTGATTGTGCCTAAACCTCAAACAGTCATTCGGTATCCCCTCTAACCTCCCATGAATAAAAGCCTCAACTTGCTCTAAGTGGCTAGTCGAACTAACCCCAGGCATCTGTTCCATTCTCCAATAGCGGCAACGGTGATTCATACAACCACAATAATGTGTCCCATTCATCCTATACATTAATAGGTCCAAATCAGATACATGATCACAAACAAGTAAGCATATGCAGGCATGTCCCTTTTCCCATCCTACACTCACGCCCCGAGTAATCCTTAGGTCTACAGGTTTATTTAATTTTTATTTCTGATTACAACCTTTTAGGCTAGCCTTTATGTCAGGTCAACCTGAGCTCTAATACCACTTTGTAACACCCCAATTTTCTAATCCCTTTTTAATTACTAATATTAACCTCCTTGGCAACGGAAAAACCTAAGTGGGGGGTTACTGTCGTATTTCCTTCTTGGAAATACTAGGCTGAGTATAAACCAAAACTTTAATGCAGATATGTTCTCACATCATAACATCATTGCCAGTCTTAACAATAATGTAACAGAGTCCAAACTAAACCATAATCTTTAAGACAAGTCTAACCGAAAATTGAATGAATTCGACTAAATCTTATTTCACGGCCTTGCACTAATTCGAGTTCCCATCCACATGCTCGTGCACTTCACTTGGAAACAAAGAATTTTGAAAAATGAGATAAACTTAATAACAACCACTCTAACAGACAAAACACACGCACAAATTCATTTCAAACCATTTTAGGGATGGGAAACAACAAGCAATTCAAGCGATTATGCATCTCGACAGGAGCATTTAATATTCTAAGTTCTATTTATTCAATTTCAGGTTCACAAGGGCGAGCGACCCACTGGGTCTCATGGCCTTCGCTTAAATTTAATGCAGCCGCTTAACAATGCCTTGGCCCACCGTCAATATGGACGGTTACCGCTAACTTGGCCCACGTCCGTCCACAATGAGGCACGTGACTGCTCACATGCATGTACTTTATCCGGGGAAAGCTAATTGCTTTTAATAATGCAAGAGTATAACTCCTCAGTCTCACCTATTCAGTCAGTTACTTACACATTCTTAGTTATCATTCATTTTTAACCAACATATAGCCCAATCCAACCCGTTTTGGTCCAAAAACATTTCTTCATTACTTGCACAACAAAATCAGTCCAATAAACCATGCATTCACTGGTTTAATAAAACGTTTTAGCATAAATCATAGAAAGATCTCATCACACATTCATCTCAAAGAAAACCCCGAACATCAACACAAAACACGTTCAAAAAGAAATCCCCAAACATCAACACGAAACACCTACAAAACAACTTTTAAGAATACTCATAGGTCACGTTTTTCAAGAGATACTCAGGGAAAGGTTAAGGCATGATTGTTACCTGCTAAAATATGCCGCCTAAACTTGAACTCGAAATGCTAGATGGCCCTAAACAATTGTCCACAACAACGGTCTGTTATTAACAATACTTAGCCCGGCTTTTTATAACCCAGTTATACTAAAAGTAATTTTCTATCCCTATACTTGCAGCCAACAACCAAGTACAACCATCAAACAAATTTTTAGGAAATTATAAATATTAAAAACTCCACGCACACTGACTCAGCTCACTGCCCAGTAGATTTTTCCCCCCAACTTTCTAGGGCCATAACTTCTACTCCCGACGTTAAAATTTTATGATTAAGCCCAATCTAGAAATAGCAAGTCGTGAACTATAACTTTCATTTTGTAACCCTAGGCAGAATCCAAGCAGAATTAGTCCAATTTGCCAAATTTCCTAAACTATCCTAGTTACTAATAGTTTCGTGCAGTCTCGGTAATTTAGTCATAATTTCCTCATTTTAACTCCGATTGAAGAAATGCAAAATTTTACATTCACAGGACATGTAAATGTACCTTTTATAATTGTTTCATAATTTTTGGAGAACCTGATTATTCCCAGTAAATTCATGACGTTAACCCTAAATCTGGATGAACAAAACAGTGTTTTTACTATGTCCTTTAAGCTTATTTCCATCTAATCTCTATTGAAATCCCTTCTGCAAACATGAATATACCACCTTCCTCCAAAAGCCCGCTATCCAAAATCATCAAATAACCCAAACCATAACAAAAGGATGAATCTTTACCTTGAAACGATTCGCAAACAAAGGAAAAACCTTAAGTTGTATTGCTCTACCAACTAGATGTTCTTCTCCGAACTTCCTAAGATAGTGAATAAAGAAATCAACTTCCAATATCGATATATGATCTTTTCACTAGGAAACATTCACTAATCAAAAATCTATTCATTAGTAACGCAAGAACTTCGCACTTACCGAATTCGAAGCGAAAGAGTGGAAGATAAGAGAGAACAACATTGTGGCGGCTAGGGCGAGGAGAAGAGAGAGAAAGTTCCGGTGAGGGGGTGAGAGAACTAGTGAGAGAGAAAGAGAGAGTGGCGGTGAGAGAGGGGAGGTCGAGTGAGAGAGGCAAAAAAAGAGAGGGGGGCGTGTGAGAGAGTGAGGAGGAAGAGAGATGGGGAAATTTTAAAAAGAAAACTGGGGTATCTTTCTCCCCTTCCCCGCTTACTCAACCCCATGGCTCCCTCATCAATTTCCCCTTTTTTCCTTTTTTTTTAAAAACCCCTTGACTTTGGCCGCCCTATTAAACCTCGACTATTCGACCAAAATCATCTGAAAAAAAGTAAACGCTACGAGCTCCAACATACTAGGTCGGCCGATATCGTATCAATTAAAATTAACTAAATAAATATAAATATATGTATATACAAGTAAATCAAATAAAACAACATATCTGGGGTTTCACAGTTAGAGTCATTGACCCCGCTTTTGAAAAAAAACTAAAACAAAATTGAAATAAATTTGAAAATCTAAATAAATTTGAAAATTTTTTAAAATTGAAAAAAGAGTTTCAAGAATGCCAGTTTTTAATTTCTCACAATTTCAGCATGGACCTTTTAGGAGTTATCTGTCGAGACTTAACAATTATTGTACTTAATTGAATCAAAGTTTTCAAAAGTGAAAAATTTGTGAAGTCATTGCTCTGTGTCTAAATGCTGAATTCCGAGATCATATTGAGTTTATGTGTCCTGGAGGTTTATTAGGATTATTGTCTAGAACTCAAGATGAGGTTTGAGATTTTTTTGAAAAGGTAGCTTGGAACACTTATGAGCTTGAACAAGTTAGAAGGACCTAAGAATACCCTATTTAGAGCAAGTATGTTTTCCCTGCTAATCCTCACCACCAATATCACTCTTATGTGCCCCTTGTTTTGTGTGATTATTGTTGATCTTCTGATGATAATACTTATAATTGTCCTTATCATGCTTATGTGGATGCTACATGTACAAATCTTGGAAAGACAATAAATGAATGTCTAATAACAAGGTAGAGACAATAAAAGGTAGAATTGTTGAATATTCTTACTATTTCAATCAGAATAGGGACGATTATAATGAGCCTGACTCTAGTTCAGAATATAATAGATCTGAAGTTAATCTTTTTGATGATTTTGAACCCTCTTATCTTGCTAGGCTTGATTTACATGATGATTTATTTTCCTATCCTAGAACAAGAGAGTGACCACTCTGTGTCTCTATCCCCAAACTTTGAACCTGAATTCAGCTCACCTAGAGATGTCATTGAGGATGTCATAATTTCTGCATACTTATTCGCCTCTTTTAAGGACTCTTTTGAGTTTGAGGTGAAGAATTTGAGAATACTAATGACTTAGATCTGAAAATTGAAGATAAGCATCATGATATAAATGAGTCATAAGATATCTGTTTACAGGAGTCATGTGAGGGAATGGTTGAGGTCGCTAATTTAGAATTTGATGATCATATTTTTTGTGTGGAATATGAATTTTTTTCATGTGCGCTAGATGAAAATAAAGGTCTGGATGTGGGTTTTTATGGTCAATATAAATCCTTTTCTTTTGAACCCATTATTAGTGACCTTATCCTCAAAAAATCCAAGTCTAAATTTTTAGAGTCTAAGAACTTTGTGTCTATGACTGTTAATTTGGACTAGACTCTTGAACATATTGACATTAAAGGACTTACGGACTTCGAACCCACTATTTTTCCTGGACTGTTAATTCATGACGATCAAATTTCTAGGCCTATGACCCACTTGCTGGCTAAGCTTGAGTATATCTCTTTGTTTGACATTGGTGCCCAACAATTTGATAAGTTGAAACGGACCCTCAATTGTGCTACGTTGACATCATGGATATAATCTATTTGGCTCTAACTCTCTTATCTTTACTATATTTATCTTATTGAGAGGCTTGTTTATTTGATAAGTTGCTACGATCGCTAATTAGTTTTGACTTGAGTAGCAATCTCCAACTTAACATGGAGTGGCTGATGCTCCATTAGCCTCTATCTAGATGGATTTTAGGAGGCTATAGTTTAGTTGTAATTCTACACCTAACTTGGTATTATTATTCTATCCTTGTATACTGTGCATATCATTTCTTTTCATCTTTTCTTTAATTTCTATTTTGCTCTTATTTTGTATCATGGATGCTCCTTTTTCCCACAACGTGGACGTTGCGTAATCATGGTGTTAAAGAGGGGAAGCCATGCTTCAAAATTTTTGAAAAACAAAACAAAATGAGAAAAATTTTCAAGAAACCAAGAAAGATTTTCTATTTTTGTGTGATGTTAGGAAGTTGTCCTATCTTGATTAATTATGACCCCCCTTGTAACCTATTATTGATTTATATATAAGTGTAGTGTACATGATAGACCTTAAGTTTAATGTGTGTCACTCTATACGCCAGTTCTAAACCCGTCATCCCATTATAATGTAGAGTCTAATCCTTATTTATATATCACCATTATCTTAGGATTTTAGGCTTTCATGGTTGTCTTTTCTATGTAGCCAAAAAGTTGAAAAATAAAAAGTTCAAAAAAAAAGTAAAATAAAAGCCAAAGAGTTATGAATGACAAGTATCCCTGTAAGGCATGCACTATTGGATGCTATCTTTGATACAATATTAGTACTGAGAAAGCTTGCTTCCTGAGTCAATAAATTAATAAAATAATCAAGTGAGATTGAGTCGAATCTTGGTAAACTTAACTCTTAGGGTAATGTTACACTTGCACACCACATACTAGGGTGGATTCACATGATTTGATGGTTTGTGGGGCAAAAAGTTGGTGTGTGATGTCACTCTTGGAGACTGAAAATGTTGTGTACATTATGTTTGTGTATAATCCTATATTTAGGTTGTAAGGGTGATTTGTTGCTCAAGTATGTACAATTTGCTTTTTGTGTATATTTGAATACACTTGAAAAATTTTTAAAGGATTTTCTATTTTTATTTCTCTTTTTCTTTCTCATTTTCCAAAGATTTTGTGGGTATATCTTATACAAACCCTTATAAGACCACACTCGTCTACTAGGAGAAACATAGGGGTTTAAAGGCTTGTTGTGAGTGCTAAGTGCAACCTGATTCCTACGAAAGTGAGTTGGGTGTCTTAGATAGATTTTTATTTTATTTTATTTTACTTGAGGATGAGCAAAATCTTGGTGTGGGGATATTTATTTGGGCACCAAAAGTGTTTTTTAGCACTCCTAATCACTTAGTTTTTACTCGTAATTGGATTATTTTTATATTTTATTTAGTTTTGTGATTTTTGTGGGAAATAAAGATTTAATGAAATAATCGGTGAAAAAAGTGTGTAATAGAGAGATGAAAATAAAGCAAACTACAACCCGAGCCAACACTCTATGCCCATCCTAGAAATTCTGGTCAACAACCCAAGTCAGTGCTTAGCAGTGTGGCCCAAGCCCAAACGCGAAACAAGGCCCAATCAGCAAGCAGCAAGAGATGGTCTAGCAGTTTGATTCAATTTGAAATTGGAAAATTCAATTGTTGTTTCGTCAGCAAATATGGAGTTGGCAAGACACTGGAATTATTTTCCAAGTTTGCTTCCAATTAGTGTAGGAAGTAAGCGGCGTTAGTATTTGGAAAAGTAGAAAAATTGCTTTGAAATTAGAATTCTAGTATAATTAGGGAATTTGATGTACTTGACACTTATATATATAGGGGGTCTTGGGGTGCTTGTAGATCATCAATTTCTCTCCCTCTCTCTTATGGCATTAGTTTTAGAATTAGAGAGATTATTGCAATTGTAAAAATTATCCCAAGTTGAATTTAACTTCAAAATTCTGTTCCAGTTTCAATTTTTCTAGTTTTAATTTTTCTAGTTCTAGTTTGAATTTAAAGTTTTCTACTTTTAGTTCCAATTCAAGTTTATAGGTTTCAATTTTAGTCTTCCCAAAAGTTCTTTTTCATTCAAAGTTTCAATCTTTATTACTCCTTCGAATCGATGATAAATATTGAAGTCTCGAGGTGATCTCTCGTTTTAAGATCCGAATTTTCTGCATCTAGTAAGGATAAGTAGTCAAGGTCATTTCTTTCTTTTTGCTTACAGTTTTTATTTTAATTTCATGATTTGGATTAAGGTTTTTGTGAGGCTACTTGCAATTATTGAAAAATAGTTTTAGTTAGATTGTTTTAGATTAGTTGTAACACCCCCAGCTCCTAGGGTCGGAAGCGTTACATTTTCTTAACTTATTACTTAAATTCTGGGGCAAAACGGACAGAGTTTTTCTAAAAATTGACCGTTTTCAGGCTAAAAATCTTACAATAAACCCCTATAAATCAACGGAAGCGTAAAACATTTAAAAGAATCTCAACGGCCACACGTCGGAGTTCATAACTTAACGAGCCACTCGCTCGGAGTACACCAAACAGAATAGTTCATTAATAAAGAAGAAATGAAAGATACAACTTAACGGTTCATACAACCGGAGTATTGGGGTTTATATCCCAAAATATAACTAACTTTAACCAAGAAGACATCTAACTATTTAGATGGTTGGCTCACACGACCATACAGAGCGACCTTTATACCATATACAATATATGAACTAGAATGCTTGGTTTACATGCGTTTAGAAATCAAGAATACATTACATGACTTCATTAAATACGTAAGTAGGTACACATGATACCTTGCAAGCGAGAATAGACTCCATCTTGACATAGTTGACTCAACTTCTTCCTGTCACAAGAAAACCTAGAGAAAAGGGGAAAGAGTAGTGGGATGAGTAACCACACACTCAGTGAGTGTCCCCCGACCCCCTTAAAACCAAAACCGTTGCAGGCAATAATACTCATATTAGTCACATATCACGTATTCATACTTTACTATTATATTAGGCATTCATTAAATCCTTATGAAAGGATTACTAACCATAAACTTCATTTTAACCACTCCATTATAAGCATACTTTTTTTGGCGTTTCACTCATATGATATACATAAGGCATGCACACTTCAAGTCTTATTCATAGGGCATGCATGAAATACGATCATAAGGCTTTATTTTCATTAGCTTACTTCACTTAAATCTCATTCACATTTCATTCATAAGAAAAACACAAAACATGCACATCATTCAGCCATGCTTAGGAATCATTTCGTAAAGCATTCATTGAAAACTTTCTTTCTTTCATTGAAAGCATTTTCTTAACCTCTTAAGGCTCTTATTCTTTAAAAAGAGATTTCATTTCGTATTGGTCATACAACGACCGTTATAAGCTTTTCATATCTCATTCTATATGGCCTCTTAGGGCCCGTAAAAACTTTCTTGTTTTTCAAAACACTTGAAATGGCAAGATGCCAACTGCTTTTCTTTACTTATTAGGAAAATACATCTGGCATAAGATCATTACAGGGTGCCAGTTGGGCGAGATCTATTCTCAAACTCCATAGTGAGACCTAACGCGTACACTCAGCTTTTACTCCCGGGACGGCTACATAACATATCGGACCATTACATTACCCTCGTCAGGGTCTTCTAGGGTTTCCTAGTACCAGGCCTTATCCCCTAGGCTAACATCATTCATATCATGTCATATTATCCGCAGCACATTATCTTAGCCAATTTAAAGCGTATGGTTCATAACAGTTAATAACTTTGTTGTTTCTTCTGGTAAAATCACTTATCATACAACTCACACCTTTATAAAAACGTTTCAGGGATTCCCCTGTTCAAGCAGGTTCACTCCCAAATAATGTTTGTGTAGCTAACATAGGCCATTGTTTCCTATTAGTCATGGCTATTAGTAGTTTGAAAATATGAGAAACGTCCTTTGTCAAAACATCACTCTCACATACATATTGCATTTTAGACATACAAAGGGAAGGGATTTACACGTATCACATTCAAGCACTTCATAATCATTTTAACACAATGAGCCACACATGGCCTTGCAATCCACACGATTGCGGTTAATTCACAACCCCAACTCCCTTATTACCAACACCATACCACAAGGACCTCGAACCACTCATAGTTCTTCCTCAAACCATCCAACTACCAATTTGGTTTTGCAATTCATTAATCATAACATATTATCATGCTAGCTTACAAGGAGGTAGGGTTTAGGTACTTACCTGGGCAAGCATCACCATTCAGTGGTGTGTTACAGTAAGCATACATACATATATATACAATCACATCCACATACATACATACATATATATATATATATATATATATATATATATATATATATATATATATATATATATATACATATGTATATATATATATATATATATATATATATATATATATATATATATATATATATATATATACACACACACACACACACACACATACATATATGTAGATATATACACATAGACATAGGCATAATCATATGCCATTAACTTAAAAAGAACATTTAGGGAACCGAATCGAACTAACTAAGCATGAAACACGATTACATCGATGTATTGCAATTCAGGGCAAACAAGCTCGTTTCGTTATTTAAGAATTGTTTCAAAAGCTACTTCGTAAGCACATTTTAACCAAACAATCAAGTATCGATTCGAAGTTACATTTAAGCCTATTAGGTCATTTAAGCATATTACGTTTCACGGCGTTCGTCTATCACACCATGGTTACTAAGCAGGCCTATTTATGCTATTCAAGCTTAAGATGAATCGAAGTGTTCATTTATCGCATCAAGATTACAAAACAAGCCTATTTATACCATTCAAGCTTAACATGAGTCAAGTCTCTATTTAAACATAAAATGACTCACTATTTAGGCTAATTTGGTCATTTAAACATAATACGATTTAAGTGTTTAGATCCATGATTCAAGTCACTTCGTAGTCACTATTTAAGCATAATTTGTTCATTTAAACATAAAACGATTCAAGCATTTACATTCATGATTCAAGTTAAGCGTTTACATCCATGATTCAAGTCACTTCGTAGTCACTATTTGAGCGTAATTTGGTGATTTAAACATAAAACGATTCAAGCATTTACATTCATGAGTCAAGTCACTTTCAAGTTGCGATTTTATGCATAATCTGATTCGAACCAACTCAGGCATAACTGAAACCATAGCTACAGCCTATAAACAGATTTTGTGCATGTTCTAAGCTAGAATTAAAAGCTGAGTGAGACATGCATAACTGATGGCAGTAAGCAAAAGTCTGGGTGTACAATCTGGTTGTGCATAAACAGTTATGAAATCATCAAGCAATACATTTTCATTCAATTCTTGACATTTCCAATGAATTTAGCTAACCCTAATCTGACACGTAACATCAATCTACTGAAAACGTTTTTGAAAATAATAATAGCTTAGGAGGGGAGAAACACTCACCCGGACTCCAAGGCTGCTAGCTCGACTTTAGGGCTCGAACGACTTCCATTTCCTAGGTTCTTGCTCACCCATGCACGAACAAACCCCCAAACTGTGCCTAATTCATGCAAATCGAACCCAATTTCGACCCCGGCCTGGCTTCTGCCTTTTTACGTTGCTGCTGCTGTGGGTCTCCTCTTCGCTCGGCTGCCATGGTGGCGCTACCATGGTGGCCTCCGTAGACTCCAGCTGGCAACGGTGGCAGTGGCGTGGTGGTGTTGGCGGTTTCTAGTATCTGGGGTTTGGTTCTCTCATCTCGCTCTATCCCTCTCTTTAATCTCGACAATTGGGCGTGGGACGACCGGCGGGGCCGATGGTGGCCGACCGGTGCCGGCAAGGTGGCGACACACCCCGATCCCTTCCCTCTCTCTCTCTCTCTCTCTCTCTCCCCCCCGGTGTGGGGTGTCGGGGCTGGGGCTTTGAGAACCCCCCTGCTTGCGTGTGTGTGCTGATGGAGTAAGGGGCTTCGACCCCTTATGTCCCCTTTTCCTTCTTTTTCTGGTTTCATTTGGGTTTTGAAAGCTCAGTAAACTAAAATAGCCAATCCCTCGTACTTCTTATTCTAAACCCAATCGTTAATACAATCGCTTATCGATTATTTGTTCCCAAATACGTCAAGGTCCGATTTTAATAAACTTCAAAACTAATTCTAATGTTAACAACCTAATCGCATTAGGGAAATGACTAAATAAATCGAGTAACAACTAAATTAAACTATTGATATAATCTGAAGGCACAAATAGCATGAATTAACTTTAAAATCAATAATAACAATAGTAATTCTTTTTAATAAAATTATCATTCACGTAAGCACATATGATAATAACTTAGGTCGTAAAGTTAATAAAAATACGGATTTATAACGTAAAAAGGTAATACAATTAGCTTAACGGAAAACAAACAATGCGGGTCTTACATTCTTCCCCCCTTAAAATAATTTCGTCCCCAAAATTCTAAATCTAAGTTCGGTCTTTCCTAGAATGCATGCACACAGCTAAGATCTACGTGGTAGGTTTCCAAAAGGTTTCATTTTGCAGACACTACTTCTTTTAAATCGAAAGAAAATGGCTTATGGTATCCAATCTCCTCCTCGCTAATCCTCTTCAAGCGTCTACTCACTCTATTTAGGCGCCGAGGGCAAATCACATCGAAGAGGGGCAAATGAGTTGGCGTGGAAAACCATATCGAGTTTGTTGTGAAAAATAAACAAACATTTTCGATAATCTAGACTCAGTTCGCACGATACGCACTAATTCTATGCATATGCATCTATAAGTGGGCATCGAAAGGAATGACAATTGAGACATTGACATCTTAAAGTCATACACTAGCAGTTTCATTCTAAAACATAAATTCAAGTCACTTTTGGGACTACAATGATTAACATAGAGACTCCTATAACACATTTAGAATAACAAAAATATCACACAGCACTACATAGCATCATGCGTCACATAGCATCATTTAAGTATAATAGCATGACATAGTATTGCATAGTATCAACAATTCAGCATTCTCAAGTTTAGGAATTGGAGGTAACATGAAACTGGTTGACATACATATAGTAAGCAATTCACAAAATGAAAGCATGTATGATTGACATTCCTATGTTCTTACATCAATTCCACCTAACTTATGGGCCTTACATTCATGGTAACTTAGACAGGACATGTCAAGGTCGTATGAAGGGGTTAACTTAATCAGGTTCATTCTAAAACATGAAGATATTAGGTCAATCTAAGGTTAAATCATTTATGAGAAGTTACCACGTCACAATAGGATAGCAAAGACATCAGATTACATCACAGGGACAACGAAGGAACTCGAAGTAACACTTGAATTCACATTGACATCACGTAGGGGTTAACAACGGAGCACTGAAGATCAAAGATCACGAATCAACATAAACTAGCGTATCATGTCGATAAGAATAACTTTGAGATAGAAACGCTAAGACATAATGTAAGTCGATGGTTTTGATGGTGGGGAGACTTTCCCTAAGGTCTCTACTTGGAACTGATTGTCTCTTAAGTCATAGATTCATACAAATGAAGGGTTATGCTCATCCAATAGCTTTGATGTTTGATTCATTGCAAGAATATGTGAGTGCAGGCTTCTAAGGTTGTCTCATCATGCTCTAGATATGTGTGTATGCAATTATTCAGCCATGATATGGAATCATAGAATTCACGGAATGCAGATAACGTGTCAGAGGTCATGTCATGCCCTTATTTACGAAACTTAAATCGTTGGCTAATCAAGCCACATGCTAGGCTAACTTAAGTCAAACAAATACCAAGATATGCATTTACTAAGCCAATTATTCACAGGATACTTGAAAACTACGCATGATGACATGACCTCGAGTATTCTACCATGCTACTTTCTTACACATGAGATATATATCTCTATAGATGTGATTCATGTAAATATAGCTCTATTATTATCTAATCACGCATTACATACATCGAGTTCAACCAGTCCAATTATAACACAAGAAAACAGTATTGATGGCCGTACATAATGATTCAAGAGTCATGTTGTGTAACTAACTGCACAAAGTCAAATTGTTCTAACTAATACAGTTACATGTTTAATCAAATTTAGGCAAGCAGTTGTCGAAACTCATTTTATTGGCATTTGATCACAAACACATCGATGGCCTTATAGGTACGCGTTAAGGTCATAGGAGGTACACCTGTCTCAAGGGTGATTATAGGAGTCCTACTGCTTATGTCACTCACCTTGGTAGGAATTGTTTACTACGTACAATTCCAAAGTCTACCAGGTTCTTTCTCTCTTATGCTTTCTAAGTATATCTGAGTTCGTTCGAGCCAAAATATTGTCACCCCATTCACGAATAACAATCCATATAATAATAAAAAAAGAATAAGTGAGGCATGGTTTAGGCACTAATGGCAAGGAAGGGAAATAGTAGGTACACTACGCAATGTTTAACGAGGTCCTACCATTAGCATTTAGTTTTTCAAGCATGCATGTGAAGTATTTCCTAATTTCACTCAAGCAATTCAAAATTCACAACAGCAAGGTACCATTTAGTAGGATTATCAATCATAGCAACTAATTTTCAATCATTCCTTTCCTAGCTCAATATGAAGGATTCTATCGACGTACACATCTTAGCACATACACATTTACAAGCAACATTTGATAAACATAAGGGCACGTATTTGCGAATCTAAACTATCTCATCATTACTAATAGAAAGTTAATCCTTTGGTGTAAGCTAAACTTGGCTCGACTCTAACTGATTAATCAGCAGACTTTAACCTGCAAGGTCCTCAGGTTTTCAAAAGGAAATAGTTTAACTGCTTCTACCTCTCTCTCTATCAACCTTTGAGTACGTCTGCTCACTCCATTATGGGGCTCGAGGAGTAAATTGTACTTTAGGGGCAAAGATGGGCTTTAGAGTTAAGGCTTTCCAATCATTCAATTTCAAATCGTCAAGACGTATTAGCAAACAAGCAAACAACCTTCGATTGGATTAACACTTAACTCATTCATTGGAACACAAGTTATTCGGCTTACACCCGTAACAATTCGTTCGTTCACTCGATCAGTGAGCTCACTTGAGCAGCACCTAGCTAGCTAAATGCCCCAACATTCACATTAAATACACATTTGTGGACCTAGTAGGCATATATCACATCATTATGAACGCGTTCCTATCGGACTATATGAATGCAAGACTCAGGTAGCGGCCTATGGCCGCAGGACCATGCTTTGATACCATCAATGTAACACCCCCAGCTCCTAGGGTCGGAAGCGTTACGTTTTCTTAACTTATTACTTAAATTCTGGGGCAAAACAGATACAGTTTTCTCTAAAAACTGACTGTTTTCAGGTTAAAAGCCTTACAACAAATCTCTGTAAATCAACAGAAGCATAAAATATTTAAAAGAATCTCAACGGCCACATGCCGGAGTTTATAACTCAACGAGCCACTCGCTCGGCGTACACCAAACAGAATAGTTCATTAATAAAGAAGAAATGAAAGATACAACTCAACGGTTCACACAACTAGAGTATTGGGGTTTACACCTCAAAAATATAACTAACTTTAATCAAAAAGACAACTAACTATTTAGATGGTTGGCTCATACGGCCATACAAAGTGACCTTTATACCATATATAATACATGAACTAGAATGCTTGTTTTACATGCGTTTAGAAACTAAGACTACATTACATGACTTCATTAAAGACGTAAGCAGGAACATATGACACCCTGCAAGTAAGAATAGACTCCATCTTGACATATTTGACTCAACTCCTTCCTGTCACAAGAAAGCCTGGGAAAAAAGGGGAAAGAGTAGTGGGATGAGCAACCACACGCTCAGTGAGTGTCCCTCAACCCCCTTAAAACCAAAACCGTTGTAGGCAATAATACTCATATTAGTCATATATCATGTATTCATACTTTACTATCATAATAGGCATTTATTAAATCCTTATGAAAGGATTACTAACCATAAACGTCATTTTAACCACTCAAACATAAGCATACTTTTCTTAGCGTTTCACTCATATGACATACATAAGGCACACACACTTCATGTCTCATTCATAGGGTATGCATGAAATACGATTATAAGGCTTTATTTTCATTAGCTTGCTTCACTTAAATCTCATTCACATTTTATTCATAAGAAAAGCACAGAACATGCACATCATTCAACCATGCTTAGGAATCATTTCATGAAGCATTCATTGAAAACTTTCTTTCTTTCATTGAAAGCATTTTCTTAACCTCTTAAGACTCTTGTTCTTTAAAAAGAGATTTCATTTTGTATTGATCATACAACAACCCTTATAAGCTTTTCATATCTCATTCCATATGGCCTCTTAGAACCCATAAAAACTTACTTATCTTTCAAAACACTTGAAATGGTAAGATGCCAACTGCTTTTCTTTACTTATTAGGAAAATACATCTGGCATAAGATCATTACAGGGTGCTGATTGGGTGAGATCTATTCTGAAACCCCATAGTGAGACCTAACGCTTACACTAAGCTCTTACTCCCGGGATGGCTACATAACATATCGGACCATTACATTACCCTCGTCAGGGTCTTCTAGGGTTTCCTAGTACCAGGATTTATCCTGTAGGCTAACATCATTCATATCATATCATATTGTCTGCAGCACACTATCATAGCCAATTTAAAGCATAAGGGCCATAACGGCTAATAACTTTGTTGTTTCTTCTGGTAAAATCACTCATCATACAACTCACACCTTTATAAAAACATTTTAGGGATTCCTCCGTTCAAGTAGGTTCACTCCTAAATAATGTTTGTATAGCTAAAATAGGCCATTGCTTGCTATTAGTCATGGCTATTAGTAGTTTGAAAACATGAGAAACGTCCTTTGTCAAAACATCACTCTCACATACATATTGCATTTTAGACATATAAAGGGAAGGGATTTACACGTATCACATTCAAGCACTTCATAATCATTTCAACACAATGAGCCATATATGGCCTCACAATCCACACGATTGCGGTTAATTCACAACCCAAACTCCCTTTTCACCAGCACCGTACTACAAGGACCTCGAACCACTTATAGTTCTTCCTCAAACCATCCAACTACCATCTCTGTTTTGCAATTCATTAATCATAACATATTATCATGCTAGCTTATAAGGAGATAGGGTTTAGGTACTTACCTGGGCAAGCATCACCATTCAGCGGTGCGTTACAGCAAGCATACATACATATATATATACAATCACATCCACACACACACACACACACACACACACACACACACACACACATATATATACACATAGATATAATCATACGCCATTAACTTGAAAAGAATATTTAGCAAACCGAATCGAACTAACTAAGCATGAAATGCGATTACATCGATGTATTGCCATTAAGGGCAAACAAGCTCGTTTCGTTATTCAAGAATTGTTTCAAAAGCTACTTCGTAAGCACATTTTAACCAAACAATCAAGTATCGATTCGAAGTTACGTTTAAGCCTATTAGGTCATTTAAGCATATTACGTTTCATGACGTTCGTCTATCACACCATGGTTACTAAGCAGGCCAATTTATGCCATTCAAGCTTAACATGAATCGAAGTGTTCATTTATCGCATCAAGGTTACAAAACAAGCCTATTTATACCATTCAAGCTTAACATGAGTCAAGTCTCTATTTAAACATAAAACGACTCACTATTTAGGCTAATTTGGTCATTTAAACATAATACGATTTAACCGTTTACATCCATGATTCAAGTCACTTCATAGTCACTATTTAAGCCTAATTTGGTCATTTAAACACAAAATGATTCAAGCATTTACATTCATGATTCAAGTTAAGCGTTTACATCCATGATTCAAGTCAGTTCGTAGTCACTATTTAAGCCTAATTTGGTCATTTAAACATAAAACGATTTAAGCATTTGCATTCATGATTCAAGTCACTTTCAAGCAGCGATTTTATGCATAATCTGATTCGAACCAACGTAGGCATAACTGAAACCATAGCTACAGCCTATAAACAGATTCTGTGCATGTTCTAAGTTGGATTTAAAAGCTAATCGAGACATGCATAACTGATGGCAGCAAGCAAAAGTTTGGGTGTACAATCTGGTTGTGCATAAACAGTTATGAAATCATCAGGCAACACATTTTCATTCAATTCTTGACATTTCTAACGAATTTAGCTAACCCTAATCTGACATGCAACATCAATCTGCTGAAAACGTTTTTAAAAATAATAATAGCTTAGGAGGGGAGAAACACCCACCTGGACTCCAAGCTAAAGGCTCGAATCCAAGGCTGCTAGCTCGACTCTAGGGCTCGAACGACTCCTATTTCCTCGGTTCTTGCTCACCCACGTGCGAACAAACCCCCAAAACGTGCCCAATTCATGCAAATCGAACCCAATTTTAACCCCGGCCTGGTTTCTGCCTTCTGACGTTGCTGCTGCTGTGAGTCTCCTCTTCGCCCGACTGCCATGGTGGCGCTACCATGGTGGCCGCCGTAGACTCCAGCTGCCAACGGTGGCAGTGGCATGGTGGTGTTAGCGGTTTCTGGTGTCTAGGATTTGGTTCTCTCATCTCGCTCTATCCCTCTCTTTGCTCTCGACGATTAGGCATGGGATGGCCGGTGGGGCCGATGGTGGCCGACCGGCGCCGGCAGGGCGGTGACGCACCCTGACCCCTTCCCTCTCTCTCTCTCTCTCTCTCTCTCTCTCTCTCGGTGTGGGGTGTCGGGGCTAGGGCTTTGAGAACCCCCCTGCTCGCGTGTGTGCTAATGGAGTAAGGGGCTTCGGCCCCTTATGTCCCCTTTTCCTTTTTTTTTTTGGGTTTCATTTGGGTTTAAAAGCTCAGTCAACTAAAATAGTCAGTCCCAATCTCGAACCTCTTATTCTAAACTCAATCGTTAATACAATTGCTCATCGATTATTCGTTCTCAAATACGTCAAAGTCCGATTTTGATAAACTTCAAAACTAATTCTAATGTTAACAACCTAATCATATTCGGAAAACGACTAAATAAATCGAATAACAACTAAATTAAACTATTGATATAATCTAAATGCACAAATAGCACGAATTAACTTTAAAATCAATAATAACAATAGTAATTCTTTTTGATAAAATTATCGTTCATATAAGCACACCTGATAATAATTTAGCTCGTAAAGTTAATAAAAATACGGATTTATAACGTAAAAAGGTAATACAATTAGCTTAACGGAAAACAAAGAATACGGGTCTTACATTAGTTTTGTAGTCTACTCTCTATGGACAATCCGTAAAGTGCTACTACCACAACTGTACACTTGCAGTTTATTTTTACAGATACTGAGATACAACATCCATCTTTTCTCATATGCATATTGAATTGTTTTTGGTATCTTACATTTTAATATTTGTTACTTAATTTTTTTTAATTTTGTTGATGTAGTTTAACAATATTAATCTTGATAGATTTATAGATAATTGTAAATCATGCTTCAATTTTTTTTTAATCAACAATTTTGAGGTTGAAAAGGGAAATTGACTATGTTATGCCCTTCTTGGCCTTCATGATAAGGAGCCCATTAATAACAAGACAAGAATGGGGAACTTTGCATGACAAGAGGTTAACATGCTGCATCACAAGAACAACATTTCTTAGAAATAAAGTGTTTTATTTTTTAAGTAAGACTTTTAGATTCTTGAAAGATTTAATGAAATTAAACACTAACTGCTAGTGTGAAAATTCTCTTTTTCTCCATGAAAACAAAACATAGAAATGACCCACGTAGACTCCTTGATTATTATTTCGATAAAATTCTCTCTCTCTCTTTCTCTCTCTCTCTCTCTCTCTCTCTCTCTATATATATATATCAATAAAATTCTATATATATATATATATATATATATATATATATATATATATATATATATATATATATATATATAGATATCTACACACATATATATACATACATATATATATATATATATATATATTTATATATATATATATATATATATATATATATATATATATATATATATATATATATATATATATATATATACATATTATATATATGTTATATATGTGTGTGAGTCTATATATATATATATATATATATATATATATATATATATATATATATATATATATATATATATATATATATATATATATATATATATACATATATGTTCGTGCCAAAAATGTGTCATTTTTAAGATACTTTTACACCTGTTTTATGCTCGTTATAATCATATTTTTAAGGTTTTTATTTGATTTTATTTTGTTCTGTAGGTTTTGAATAAAAAGAAAATAATTATGGAAAAATGCGAAAAAATACAAGAAAAATGCTGGATACGAGTCGAGTCGACTCAAGCTAATCCGGATTGTTGGGCCCAATTCTTATTTCAGCCCACTGAAATAATGAAAGAAAAAAAAAGAAACCAGCCTAAACTAACCAGCCCAATTCCCTCCACGCGTGCCTGTCACGTGATCTAATTTCCCCCAGCCCTCACGTGCACAACACGTGACTTGTATAACCTCCCTCCCAACTCTTATTTCCTCTCTTTTTTCTCGATACCTAGAAGGAAACCCAGAACCCCGACTTACCCCCCATCCACATTATCTCGACTTCCCCTACTTCATCATCATCTCTTCTCTCTCTCTCTTCGTGATTTCTTTCTCTCTCTTGAACCAACGACACTAGCATCAACATCACATCACAATCAAATCCATCTCCAGCAAACGCCCGAATGCCAGCACATCTTCTTCAGTCTCATCTCAACCATTCACGATACCCACCCAAATCGACGGTGAAGAGTGAAGAGGGCTGAGCTATAAATGAAGGGCAGCGGCAAAGAGAGGTATGAAGCTAGGTAATTTTAGGTTAGGTTAGATTTACTTCCACTTTTAGGTTTAATTTTAGGTCTAAATTCATTCTTCAGTCAATCAAAATCTTAGGGCTCTTGTTAGTTTCGATTCGAATTTTTAGGGTTTTGATTTTCAAGCTTCGAGGTTAGAGGTTTGTGGGTTTTATTGTAGCATTCAAGTTTTAATTTCATGCATTTTTCTGAGTATTAGGGTTCTAGATTTAATTTTTCTGTTCAATTTCTAGGGTTAGGGATTATTGTTACATAGTGATGGTTCGAATTGGGTGTAATTAAATGCCGAATTTTGTTAAAATTCTAGTTGATATGTATGAATCGAGTTCTTATTATATTAACTTTGGCCAAAGTTAGACGAGTTCTTCTATTTCTCTCCCCCTCCCCTGTTCGGGCTTGGTCATGGCTGGCTTGGGTGTTGCTCACGGTGGGAGGTGTCAGCTAATCGTCTCTCAATGCCGAATGCAGTCCTACTCTGTGTTGGTTTGCCTCTAATCCTCTTACTTCTTTTTAGTTGCTTCAAAACATGGCTGGAAATCAAAAGTCGGGTAGTTATTGATTAGCACTGCTCAGTTACTTGTTTTACTGAGTTGGTTGATGGATGATGATTCTGACTCTGCTTTGTGGGTTAGTTTTGATTTGGTCAAATGATGAAGGGTTGTAATGCATCTTTCTGTGCTTTGTCTCAATTAAGCTAACTTTGTTTAGCTAAGCAATTGATTTATTGGTTGAATGGTGCTGACTGGATGATAAATGGTTGGAATGATATAGTAGGTTGTTTAGCTTGCTTAGTTTGCTTGAATGGAATATGACGATTTGTTTAGCTACACTAACGTCGAATGAAGGTTTGCTTAGTTTAGCTTCATTAATGTTGAAAGATTGTGATGTTTTGTTTGATTGAATGAATGCTAATCTGAATTTAATTTAGCTAAATAAGTTGAGTTAGCAGTTGGTTGATTATTTGATGTGAGTAGTTTAGTGCTTTAGTTCAAACGGTTTCATTGATTACTTAGTAGTTTGGTGGATTACTCAAGTTTTGGTTTTGTTTGATTTGGTTAGTAGAATGCATTTAATAGCTTAGTTTGATGACCAAGGTTCATAGTAGTTATTCCTTCAAGTTTTCCTTTGGCTTATGTCTCCTATAAAGGTCCTAATAACTGCTTAGTTGAAATTTTCTAAACAGGGTATCTCCTTAGGTTTAGGTAATGATAGTTTAGAAATTTCAATGACCTAAGTCTTTTCCGTTGTCCCCGAGGATACGACCCTCAAGTATTACAGCGAAAGCGGTACGCTTGCGGCCTTTTTATTTACACTGAAAATTACCTTGTAAGTTTTTGGCGTCGTTACCGGGGACGACGGCATGAGCTAGGTCATATTTCATTATTAGTTGTGATTTGGTTTATTAGTCATTTTGTTTAGTTGATTTGATTTGTTTCGTTGACACTTACTTAGTCATTTCTTACTTAGTCATTTGGTCACTTTATTTTGGTATCAATTCTTACTTTCTTTATGTTGGTATCGATCGTTACTTAGCTTAGTTATTTCGTAAAAATTTTTAAAAATCCAAAAAAAATTGGAAAAGTGAAAGTCCAAAAGAAGTAGAAAATCTGCAAAAATCACAAAAAAAGGAAAAGCTTAAAATTGAAAAAAAAAATTGAAAAATTTAAAAACCACCAAAAAAAATTTTAAAAAACCAAAGCCCCAAAAAAATTGCAAATTAGAAAACCCCTCAAAATTGAAAAATTCTAAAAACTTTAAAAACTTCAAATATCAGTTTTCCATTTCACGCAATATGAGCATAAACCTTTCTAGCGTTATCTTTCAAGGCTTAATGATGATCGTGCTCAACTAAATCATAATTTTCAAAAATGAAAAATTTGTAAGGTCATTACTGTGGGTCTAAATGTTGAGTCAAGGTGCTATGTTGATTCAATTTATCCTGGAGGTTTGATGGAATTGTTATCTAAAACTCAAAATGAGGTTTGGGATTCCTTTGAAAAATTAGCTTGGGAAACCTATGTATTTGAACAAGTTAACGAGGCTTTTGGATACCCAACTCATGGAGAGTATGATTTTCTGGCTGATTCTTATCCTTCAAGCCACTTTATGAATTTATATGACTTATTTTGTGCGATTATTGTGAATCTCCTGATCATGATGCTTATATTTGTCCTTACCGTGCTTATGTTGATGCTACATGTGCAAGTTTTGAAAAGAAGATTAATGATATGACTGATCAAATGATAGAAACTATGAAAGTCAGAATTGCTGCTTGTTCTCCATGTTTTAACCAAAATAGGCGACCTATAGTGAGATTGATTCTATTTTAGGATGTCCTAAACCTGACATTAGTCTCTGTGATGATTTTGAACCCTCTTATTCTGCTAGGCTTGATTTGAATGAACACATGTGTTTGCCTAATGTAGAACAAGAGAGAGACCTCCCTACATCTCTATCAACGGACCCTGCACCCTGCACTAGCTCACCAAAGTTGTTCCTAAAGATATCTTAGTTTATGTCGACCTACCCACCACTCTGAACGACTTTTGTGAATTTAAGATGGGTGAACAATCTGATCTTGTTAGTGAGTTAGATATCAGCATCACTCCAGAAGTTGAGCCTCATGATTTAGATGATTCAAAAGCTATTTCACAGGAGTTATATCATGAGGTAACTGAACCCACTATTTTGGACTTTGATGACGATACTCTTTATATGGAATATGAATCTCTTTTATGCGAGTTTGATGTTGCTGAAGGTCTTGATTTGGGTTTTCATGTTGAATATGAAGCATTCTCTTTTGATTTTATCATTCTTGACCTTCTATTTAAACTAGATGATAATATTCTGCAGATAGAATATGAATCTTTTTGTGGGTTTGATGTTAATATGAGTTTGAATAAGGATTTCTATGCCGAATATGAATCATTTTCTGTTGATCCTGTCCAAGCTGACCTCCTTTTTCAATATTGCAGTTCTCCCCTTCCCCATCTTCTTTCTTCTTTAGACCCTCCCGAGTCTACTTTTGTAGAGCCTGAGACTTTTGTGCTTGATACTCCTTATTTAGATCAGACTCTTGATGATAATAGCACAGATAGACTCAAGGATCACTTTGAAATACAGGACTTGACTTCAAGCCGTCGTTTGAGCTCTAATTTTGATATTTTCTTTGATTGGCCCAGTTTTGGTTCTCTCCCCTCCCCTTTTAGGGATGTGAGATTTCATTTAGATCATTTAAATCACTTTACATAGTTTATGCATTCATATAGTCATATCTTCATTAAACCATTAACTTGTGCATCTGCTTTTACATATACAGATCTCTCTTTTGATTGGGCTATGAGCTTTGATAAGCTCAAAAGAGCATTGAGTTGCATTGAATTTATGCATCTTATTTGTGTTACAATTCCTGTTTCTTACTATTTGCATTTCTATGAGGATTGTGCCCGTATGTCTGATAAGCTACTACGAGCTTTGGTTGGTTTTGAAATGAGTAGCTACTCGTAAGTTATGATGGAGCGGCTGATGCTCCACAAGCCTCATATTGCATCATCTTCGTGAGGTATAGTTTGGGTACAACCTGTATCCAACCTGGTATGATCGTCCCACCCTCCCTTTTTCTCTTTTTATTTCTTTTCTTTCTTTTTTTGTAATTAGTTGTGAATATTTAGGACTGTGAATATACAGGTGATCAATCTTGAGAAGCAATTTGGATATGTTGAGCCGTGTAGACTATGATCGCCCTTGGTTGTAAACATTTGTTAGTTGTTGATACCTAGGATTGTCATGAGTTGTGAATATTTAGGATCGTTCTTGTGTATGCTTTAGTTCCTTTGTTTGATTTCTTTAATTTTGTGTTTTCTTTCCTTGGTTTTGTGTTTTGTTTTAATTTAGCAAGTTTTAGTCTTTCTTTGGTTTAATTTTTGTTTCATAGTTTCTTTTTGTTTCCTTTTTGGTATTTTAGTGTTTTTATTTTTGTTTTGTATTTAGCTTTTCTTTCTTTTGTATTTTGTTTTGTTTTAAGATCCTTTTGGTTTAGTTTGGGATTTAGTAGATCCTTGGTTTTGGTTTTGAGATTATTTTAGTGAATATGTATTTTTTGGTCTAGTTTTGATTTGTTTTATTTGGTTTTGGACTTGTTTGTTTCAATTTAGAATGTGTTTTGTTTTGCTTTCTTTGGTCTTTGGCGATTTTATTTTTTTGGTTTTTGTAAATATATGTGTTTGCTTTGGTTTTAGTTTTGAATTTTAATTTTCATTTTGTTGATTTTGTGTTTGGTTTTGTTTATGATTTTTATTTGTGTCCTAGTTTGTATATATTCGTGGTTTCATGTCGTTTTATGGTTGTATACCTGATGAGCTTATTTTTTAGCGCCTTAGTTCCCACAATGAGGACATTGTAAAGTTTTGGTGTGGGGTGAGGTGCCCATTTTTGAAAAATTTTGAAGATTTTGGTTTTGTTTTTGGGAATGTTTGTACTCTGTCGGATTAGCTTGAATCCCCTATACTTTGGTTATTAGCTTGTATATAAATAGGATGTGCATGATAGGTCTCCAACCTCAATATGATATTCTAAGCCCTAATTCTAACCTCAATCGTTCATAAAAGATGTGTAATCCATTCCTTGTTTATTTCTTCATCATTACCTTTAGGTCTTAGGATTCCATGAATGATTCTCCCACTAGCTTGTAACACGACTACTTTGAAAAAAAATTTGCAAAAAATGTGTATTATGAATAAAGAAGAAAAATGAAAGAAAAAGAAAAAAGGGATAGAATAAAATTTGGAATGACAAGTATCCATTTGAGGCATGAGCTACTGGGCGTTATTCTTTGAGGCACGCGCTACTGGGCGTTACCCTTTGGGGCAATATTGCTACTGGGAAAGTTTACTTTCAAAGTCAGTATGATAATAATATAGTTGTGTCAGCCAAGTGGGATTGAGTCTAATTCTGGTTAATCTAAGCCTTGGGATGATGATATACTTGCACACGAGTACCGGGATGGATTCAAAACCTTAATGTTCAATGGGATGAAAAATTAGTGCTCTGATATCATTTAGGAGGTAGAGGACTTTGAAGTACATTTTATGCATATGCAAGTCAATAATTGGGTACAAGGGTGCTTCAACTGATTAGAATGTGTGCATATGTTTCCCAAATTCTGTACATATTAGGTTTGAGAAAAAATCCAAAAGATTTTCTTTTATTTTATTTTTGGAATAATTTTTCTGGGTAGTTCACTTGAAAACCCTTATGAGACCTCACTTGTCCACTTGGGAGACCGAGAGGTTTAAAGGGCTTATTGCATATGCTAAATGCAACCGTGATTCCTACGACAGTGAGTTAGGATTTTCTTTTCCCTTATTTTTCATTTTTAGTTAGTTAGTTATTTTACTCGAGGACGAGCAAAATCTTGGCATGGGGGTATTTGTTCGTGCTAAAAATTTGTCATTTTTAAGGTACTTTTACACCTGTTTTGTGCTCGTTATAATCGTATTTTTATTTATTTTATTTTGTTTTGTTTTGTAGGTTTTGAATAAAAGGAAAATAATTATGAAAAAATACGAAAAAATATAAGAAAAATGCTGGATATGGGTCGACTCGGCTCAAGCTAATCCGAATTGCTGGGCCCAGTTCTTATTTCAGCCCATTGAAAATAATGGAAGGAAAAGAAAAAAGAAACCAGCCCAAACTAACCGGCCCAATTCCCTCCACACGTGCCTAACACGTGATCTAATTTCCCCCAGCCCTCACGTGCACAGCACGTGACTTGTATAACCTTCCCCCCCCAACTCTGATTTCCTTTTTCTTTTCTCGGTACCCAGAAAGAAACCCAGAACCCTGACTTACCCCACATCCTCATCATCTCGGCTTCCCCTGCTTCATCCTCATCTCTTCTCTCTCTCTCTCTCTCTCTCTCTCTCTCTCTCTCTCTCTCTCTTCGTGATTTCTTTCTCTCTCTTAAACCCACGACACCAGCATCAACACCACATCACCATCATCTCCATCTCCAGCAAACGCCTGAATGCCAGCACATCTTCTTCAGTCTCATCTCTCTCTCTCACTCTCTCTCTCTCTCTCTCTCTCTCTCTCTCTCTCTCTCTCTCTCTCTCTCTTCGTGATTTCTTTCTCTCTCTTAAACCCACGACACCAGCATCAACACCACATCACCATCATCTCCATCTCCAGCAAACGCCTGAATGCCAGCACATCTTCTTCAGTCTCATCTCGACCATCCACGATACCCACCCAAATCGACGGTGAAGAGTGAAGAGGGCTGGGGTATAAATGAAGGGCAGCAGTGAGGAGAGGTATGAAGTTGGGTGATTTTAGGGTTAGGTTAGATTTACTTCCAGTTTTAGGGTTAATTTTAGGTTTAAATTCATTCTTCAGTCAATCGAAATCTTAGGGCTCTTGTTAGTTTCAGATTCGAATTGTTAGGGTTTTGATTTTCAAACTTTGAGGTTAAAGGTTTGTGGGTTTTATTATAGCCTTCAAGTTTTAATTTCATGCATTTTTCTGAGTATTAGGGTTCTAGATTCAATTTTTAGGTTCAATTTGTAGGGCTGAGGATTGTTGTTAGATAGTGATGGTTCGAATTGGCTGTAATTAAATGCCAAATTTTGTTAACTTGTTCGAATTGGCTGTAATTAAATGCCAAATTTTGTTAAATTCTAGTTGATATGTATGAATGGAGTTCTTATTGTATTAACTTTGGCCAAGGTTAGACGAGTTCTTCTATTTCCCTCCCCCTCCCTTATTCCAGCTTGGTCATGGTTGGCTTGGGTGTTGCTAACGGTGAGAGGTGTCGGCTAATCGTCTCTCAATGCTGAATGTAGTCCTACTTTGTGTTGGTTTGCCTCTGATCCTCTTACTTCTTTTTAGTTGCTTCAAAACATGGCTGGAAATCAAAAGTCGGATAGTTATTGATTAGCACTACTCAGTTACGTGTTTTACTGAGTTGGTTGATGGATGATGATTCTGACTCTACTTTGTGGGTTAGTTTTAATTTGGTCAAATGATGAAGGGTTGTAATGCATCTTTCTATGCTTTGTGTCGATTAAGCTAACTTTGTTTAGCTAAGCAATTGATCTATTAGTTAAATGGTGCTGACTGGATGGTAAATGGTTCGAATGATATAATAGGTTGTTTAGCTTGCTTAGTTTGCTTGAATGGAATATGACGGTTTGTTTAGCTGCGCTAATGTCAAATGAAGGTTTGCTTCGTTTAGCTTCGTTAATCTTGAAGGATTATGATGGTTTGCTTGATTGAATGAATGCTAATCTGAATTTAATTTAGCTAAATAAGTTGAATTAGTAGTTGGTCGATTATTTGATGTGAGTAGTTTAGTGCTTTAGTTCGAATGGTTTCATTGATTGTGGATTACTCAAGTTTTGGTTTTGTTTGATTTGGTTAGTAGAATGCGTTTAATAGCTTAGTTTGATGACCAAGGTTTCATAGTAGTTATTCCTTCAAGTTTTCCTTTGGCTTACGCCTCCTATAAAGGCCCTAATAACTGCTTAGTTGAAATTTTCTAAATAGGGTATCCCCTTAGGTTTAGGTAATGATAGTTTAGAAATTTCAATGATCTAAGTCTTTTGAGTTGCCCCCGTGGATACGACCCTCAAGTATTACAACGAAAACTGCACGCTTGTGGCCTTTTTATTTACACTCAAAATTACATTACAATATACATATATATATATATATATATATATATATATATATATATATATATATATATATATATATATATATATATATTATATATATATATATATAGATAGATAGATAGATATATATATATATATATATATATATATATATATATATATATATATATATATATATATACTTATTTTTGGGTTTCAATATGAGTGTTAAATGTATCGTCAATTCCTTTTTGGCATTGAAATTTTTATTTTAAGGCATTTAAAAGTTGAATTTTTTTTTTTTGGTTGAAGAATCTTCACATAAATGTAAAATTACAATAGGAATAAGAATAAGGTATATGAAGTGTTGTTTGGATTTGTTTCTTTATTTATATATTATGCTTAAAATTTTTCAACTACCATTAAAACAATAATTATTGTAGCCAAAACTTAATTTGAGTCAATTCAATTTTTTAACCTATAAATTGTACTAGTAAAATGTAAAGCTAGCAAATCAAAAGTCATTAATCAAAGCTAGGATGTGGAGAATTTAATATAAAAAGGCATTACACAGTTGAGTGGATCAATATTTTAATTCTTTCTTTTCTTGTTTTTACATTTAGCTTGCTTCATTCGTTTCTTTCAAAAATGATGATAGAACATAGATAGTAGTAGAATTAGGTTTTTTTTTTTGGGGGGGGGGGAGTATTTCCTTTATCTTTGTTTGCATATACCCTTCACTGTCTTAATTTTTTCAAGTACTATATAGTTAGCTATAGGCTTTACAATTTTATTTTAGATTTGTTTGGATTTATATTGAAGTTGGCATTTGATCTTTATTATAGATGTTCACCAAAAATTTTGCAATTTATATATTATCTTTTCAATTGTTTCTTTCAATTTATGAATAAGTTAATCAAATTAAGCTTGTATTGAATTTATATTTTCTCAATACAAAATCATGAATTAAGCATATTACACATATTAAACCCATAAATGTAAAGACATAAAATTTTAAACAGGCCTGTGCAAAGCATGAGTTCAATACTAGTGTATATGTATAAGGGGGTTACTTACGCAGGATATGTTGCTCTATGAGATGGGT
This sequence comes from Carnegiea gigantea, assembly GCA_029747015.1. Taxonomy (NCBI): domain Eukaryota; kingdom Viridiplantae; phylum Streptophyta; class Magnoliopsida; order Caryophyllales; family Cactaceae; genus Carnegiea; species Carnegiea gigantea. The sequence goes on along the minus strand of JAKOGI010000572.1, from coordinate 114,296 downwards.
ATGATGAGATCATGGAGGTATTTGCTACTTTTCACTCAAATTGATCACTAAGCATAGTACTGGTGCTCACTAAAACTAAAACTATTGACCACTAATTAAAATTATAAGCAAAACAAAAATTATGATTTCTATTAAAAGTAAAGCTCAAATACATCAAAAATAAAGTTTGGTAACTATAAGTAAGGACATGGTTTATGATCAACGAACAAGTTTTTAATGATTGTCATAGATATATTGATCACCAAACATAATTCTGATGATCATTGGAATTGAATCTATTGATCACTAACTAATATAATAAACAAACACATATACAACGATTTTTCAAGAAAATAAAGCTGAAATCGCACAAATGAAGCTCACCAAACTAGAATTTGAGTGTATAGTGTATGATCAACAAACAAATTCATCATGGTCGCCACAAATACAAATATAATTCTAATGATCATTAAAAATAGATCCATTGATTACTAACCAATATCATAAAAAATTTTACATTATGATTTTTGATGAAAAAGAAGCTAAACTTACAAAAAATGTACCTAACCACAAATTGATTCTATAATTTATGATCAACAAACACATTTATAATGATCACTAATCGTCATTTCATGATCACTGTATAAATAAAACATTTTACTTACATATCGATGATATACACAATATCCAAACATATATAACTCTAGACATTACTACAAGAAAATCTATTGATGTAACACCCCCGACTACCTTTCAGGAATGTCACACCGCCAGGATCCCCCGAGGGAGACCCCTAAGGCTCTTCTTCTTTTAACTTTCTTCTTAATTTTTACCCAACTGTAGCTTAGGTTAGGAAAACCTGGGACGAAACCGGCAGAGTTCCGTCTGTAATTACAACAATTTCCAAAATTACATTACGAAGTTCAGGGTACCTGTGAACTTTTAAACCAAAATGCAAAATAACTAGGAGTACCAGCGAGTCACACACTCGTGGTGGGGCTTAAGCCCTTTACATACACTTATTACAAAAGATTTACATAGGTTCATACTGCCAGAGCCTTTGAGCCACTACATGACCAACGCACGCACTTTCTTAAAACAAAACATCACTTCAGATGGCTTCACAACTTCACATTATAGATACATCAGCGGAAGCAATTAGCGGTCCATTCATTCTTCACCTGGGGGAAAAAGGGGAGAGGAAATGGAGTGAGCCACCACATGCTCAGTGAGTGTTCCTACACTCCTTAAAACAAAACCTTTTTCAAGCATTAATACCCATAATATTCACTTATCAAGCAATTAGCTACTACTAACATGGTATTAGGCAGCATATTATAGGACACAGGTTGAAGAACATAAATATCGGACAAGTCATGACTTATGTATTCTCTAGGCACATTTGAATGTCATTTCACGATTCACTAGCATGTCACATATTCTATTTGAAGCCACATTCATCATATTTAAGAACATTTCCTTTAAATCTGCAATGAAACTTTCTTTGAACATTTGAAAGCATTTCATAACCTTGAGGTTCTCAATCTTTTAAAGGAGTTTACAATTCGCATTCGTCGTAAAACGACCCTTGTATGCATTTCATATTCATTCCATATGGCCTCTTTGGGCCCATAAAACATTCTTCCTCTTTAAAACGTATAAAATGGCAAAGGCCAATTGCTTTTCTTAACTTCATACAAAAATACTTCTGACATAAGATCATTATAGGGTGCTGATTGGGTGAGAACCATTCTCGACCCCATAGTGAGACCTAACGCTCACGCTTAAGCTCTTACTCCCGGGATGGCTACATATAA